>CM044444.1:91938619-91991078 GCA_024363595.1 Xenopus borealis
TTAGCCTCCTGCAATAAGTTCACTATATAAAATATGGCATTTTTAGCCACATTCATTTTTGGGTTTAGTTCTTAAAAAATATTAGGAGTGGCAAAATCTACAATTTGGTACATCCTGAGAAAGAAAGAAAGCTCTGTATGTACAAGGCAGATGGTAAGCAGCATGTTGTGCCCCTGCTAAATAACAGAATCTATGGGAATCCATGGGGGGGTGCCCACGTACCAGTGCTTTTGAAAAGGGGGAAGTATGTCCTCTAACTAGCAACTTTGCAGTTGGTCTTCATTATTTATATTTGCCTTTCTCTTCTACCAGCTTCAAATAAGAGTCATTAAGCCCAGCAGGCAAAAGAATATCACTTGGTGAGGCTACAATGTTTGTTTTGTTATTGTTACTTTGTATTACTTCTCCTGTTCAGTCTCTCTTCTGTACTTGTTCCAGTCTCTTGTGCAAAACTGGAGAACTGCTGAACAAAAAGCTAAATTGAAGAACCATAAAAACTCGGAAAATATCACGGTCTACGTCATACTAGAAGCTAAGTTAAAGGTGAACAATCTCTTTAAAGGTTAATTAGGAAATTATATTACATGATAACCCACTAGTCCTTGGTTTCCCTCGTTTCCTCCTGTGCCAATACTGACACCTACAGGTTGCTTATTGTAACACGGGACATTGTTCCTTGTCCTGGCAGTTTCCAAAATGCCAGTCAGACTCCATATAAATTAACACGAGCAACCATGCCAAAAATCTTTTTCAGTTTTATTTACTACCCGTATTAAAATGCAATATAACCTTGGATATCACAATGAAATTGCAGATTTGAGAGTTGCAGTACAACAACAGCTAAAGGTTCACAGCCTGGATACCTCTGCTTTAGGTCATTATCACCTTCAACCAGTGTCTCTGTATTTAAAGCTGACTGCAACTCACAGTGCTCAGAGGATGGGGGTAGTTCTTTAATGACAGTCTGAGGGACAACCATGTCTCATGATAAGTGGCAATAATATATCTGTTAGGAAAACCAGCCAGGACTTCCTATAATTAACACGGGCGACTGGCCTATCAGCGATCACTGAATCATAGCCCCACCCCTGGCACCACAGCCCCCCCCCCCCCCCCCCCCGCATCATGGCCCTGCTCCGATACCATCGGCCGGAAAGGTGGCAACCCTACTTCCAGCTCATTATGTATGACTATTTCCAGCTCATTATGTATGACTATAAACAGATTCCTTGAGCCTGACAAATACTTCACAGAAGTGCTTCACGCAGAGCTGCTGTTCATTTTCCCGTACGGGGTATCAGCAGCGCATGTAGGCCCCTGAAAGTTTAGCCAATCCGGGAGTGCCGTTAGAGGAAGTGATGTCACGTGCAAATAGTCTGCTGACGTCTCTGAATGGTTCTGCACATGTGCGTGCCAGAGTTTTGCAGAAATCAGGGGAATGCTTAAGAGTGTCAGGAGACTGGGGGACTATGCCCAAATTCTGGCCAAATAATTGGGGGGTTTGACAGCTGTGGTTAACTGCTTCACTCCACCGTGGGATTCTGCAGCAAATCTGTTAGCCTTGCCCTCCTATATTTTCTATTTATTGGGCCTGGTACTTCAGCTTTTTCATCACTCTGTTCTTGGCCTGCTTCAGGTGGAACATCATGTTTGCCATTTCATCTGTAAAACCCTAGAAAGCAAAGGGTATGGTTACTTTCCCAAGCATGAAAATACCATTGGCATGCCCATATTAAGGGAGAAGCCCCCTGGGCCTAGGGCGGCAAGATGTTTAGGGAAGGTAAACAGGCGCCCCTAACATCGTTCATTATCAGTATGGACATTTGCAAGGTTGATTAATGAAATTACTCTTACTCTTATCAGGTCATCATTCAACCCAGAAATGCAAATGCTAAATTTCAACCAGATGATCCAATTAATCAAGTAATAAGTTGATATCAGTTAACCATCCACCAATAATGGGGCTAGCATAAGAATGATCAATGTTGAGGAGCAAAGGGTTATGCTTTAGGGATACTGTCATGGGAAAACATGTTTTTTTTTCAAAACGCATCAGTTAATAGTGCTGCTCCAGCAGATTTCTGCATTGAAATCCATTTCTCAAAAGAGCAAACAGATTTTTTTATTTTCAGTTTTGAAATCTGACATGGGGCTAGACATTTTGTCAATTTCCCAGCTGCCCCTGGTCATGTGACTTGTGCCAGCACTTTAGGAGGGAACTGCTTTCTGGCAGGCTGTTGTTTTTCCTTCTCAATATAAGGATTCTCAGTGGGACATGGGTTTATACTATTGAGTGCTGTTGTTAGATCTACCAGGCAGCTGTTATCTTGTGTTAAGGTGGCCATACACGGGCTGATAAAAGCTGCCGACAGACCAAGTCGGCAGCTTATCGGTCCGTGTAGGCAGCCCTCCGACGGGCTTTCCCGATCGATATCTGGCCGAAAGTCGGCCGGATGTCGATCGGGCGGGACTAAAAATCCTGTCGGATCGCAGCCGCATCTGTTTGTTGATGCGGTCCCACGGTCTGACCGCCCATATGGCCTCCGCTATGATCTGATCGTTGGGCCCTAGGGCCCACGATCGGATCAGCCCGATATCGCCCACCTCAAGATGAACATATCGGGGAGAGATCCGCTCGTTTGGCGACATCGTCTCAGTGTATGGCCACCTTTAGTGAGCTGTTATCTGGTTACCTTCCCAATGTTCTGTTGTTAAGCTGTTATCAGAGCACAAGTCACATCACTAGTGGCAGCTGGAAAATTGACAATATGTCTAGCCCCATGTCAGATTTCGAAATGAAATATAAAAATATCTGTTTGCTCTTTTGAGAAATGGATTTCAGTGCAGAATTCTGCTGGAGCAGCACTATTAACTGATGCATTTTGAAAAATAAATTTTTTCCCATGACAGTATCCCTTTAAGCTTCAACCTCCTGAAAGCAAAGCTGACTGTCCAACAGATTGGGAATCTCTGCTGCCACACCCACAATGGAACCCCAAAGCAATGGATGGTAACTGGCCAAATAGGCCATGATATGGGCTACTACATGGGTCCCCAACCTTTTTATACCAATAAGCCACATTCAAATTAAAAAAGAGTCGGGGAGCAACAGAAGCACGAAAATAGTTCCTGAGGGTGCAAAATACTTAAGTGATGTGATTGGCTATTTAGTAGCCCCTATGTGGAATGGCAGCTTACAGGAGACTCTGTTTGGCTATAAACCTGGTTTTCATGCTCCAAAACTTGCTTCCAAGCCAATAATTCAAAAATAAGCACCTGCTTTAAGGCCACTGGGAGCAACATCTAGAGGGTTGGTGAGAAACATGTTGCTGGCCAGCCACTGGTTGTGGATCACCGGCCTACTAGGTAAGTTCTGAAGCCCAGACTTCAGATCATTCAGGGTTGCCACAGTGGGGTACATTGGTTTCTGTAGTCAGTGAACCTGTAGCAAAGCAGGGCCCTAAAAAGAATCTATTGTTTAATAATGCTATATGCAGGGCCGCTCTGGCCATGAGGCAAGGTGAGAACCTTGCCTCAGGCGGCACGGAGCAGCCGGTTACAAGTAGGGTTGCCACCTGGCCGGTATTTTACCGGCCTGGCCGGTATTTTTGATGGTTGATCCCAATGTTATTATAGGGAAAAAACTTAAATATATAGGAAGGCCGGTATTTCTTTCTAGAAAAGGTGGCAACCCTAGTTACAAGGGGCGGAAAAAAGCCACCTCTTGTAACTTTAAGAGCCAAATTTCCGGGTTTTAACCCTGAAATTCGGCTCTGCTAGTGCAGAGAGCGCAATTGCGCTGAATGAACTAGCGAGTAGCGCCCCCTTTTCACCCGCTCCGACGCTGATTTTTAAGCACTGAGTGGGAATGGGGGGGGAGCATCGGGGCTGCAGCCTCAAGTGGCGGCAGCCCCAGAATCGACGCAGGCTATATGCCCATTTCAGGCATCACTGAACATATGCTAAAAACGATAAAAAGCCATTATTATAAAGTGAAAGACTGCCAGGGCACGGTTTGCCTCTAGAAATAATTGTTACAAAAAATTTGATTTTAGAACCACATTTTGGACAAAATATGCAAGTTCATGTACCACGTCAAGGCACATTGTACATGATTCCTACACTGTCTATTAGCTTTCAAAATCTGTAGTGCATTTAAAATGAATTCCCCCAGCAAACAGTGTGACTGAGTAGTAAGACCATGTAGCACTTATCTTGCCAAACTCAGGAGAGAAAGCAATGAGCTTTTATGCCCCAACCAATTAACTTACACTTGTGAATAATTCTTTGTTTCAAAGGCAGCTATAGGCAATATTTAACTACAATTTGAACACAAAAAATACACAAATCACCAGCGCTCGGTCTAACCCACAATGTGGCATTGAGCAGCTGCTAGATGCACCTTTGTGTCTTCTCACTAGAGCTCCTGAGTTAAGTGTAAGTGCAACATAGTCTTACTACTCACACTTAAATGCACCACATATTTAGAATGTTCACAGATAGGGGCGGATTGACTAAGGGTCGAACAGGGTCCAAGTGAAAATTCGAATTACGAAGTAATTTTGGGCTACTTCGACTACCGAATAGAACAAAATTTGATTTGAATTGATTCGAACTCTACTATTCCTCAGCTTTAAGCTGCTGAATTGCCATTTTAGCCTATGGTGGACCTCACAGAACTTGTCCTGAAAATGTTTCGAAGTTCTGAGAAATCGAAGGATTTTGGTGAAAATCATTTGATCAAATCTAATGATTCGAGCAATTCGAACGATTTTCATTTGATCGAATACGGGCGTTTTTCGATCGGAAACGGCCATATTCAATCAAAAATGACCCCCCAAAAAATTTTGATGGTCGAATTTCAAAGAATTTTCCACTTCGAAATTCGACCCTTAGTAAATCAGCCCCATAGTGTAGGACTCACATACAAACATGGCACATGAGCTTACATACTTTGGCCAAAACGTGGTACTAACACCTCCTTTTTTGTAACAATTATTTCTAAAGTCAAACCATGTGCTGGCAATATTTCTCTTTCTGAACATATATATAATAACATAAAGACAATAAATGCGATTGTTTCCATCAGAAAGTACCAGAGAGGGTAGAAATAGGTTAAGTGCTCTCTACCCCAACTTACTTTCACAGCAGGGACATTCGTATTTCCTTGTTCACTTTGTCTCTTGATTGAATTCCCCTAAAGAAAAGTCAGATAGATACTGGTGATCACATTAAAATAGACTCTCTACTGCTATAGTGATATAGACAATTATGCAACCTGATCCAGTATCCTGTAACAACCAATGAGATGTTTGTTTTCAATGTAACAACTGCAGACAATGCATTACAGCTAAATGCTGATTGGTCAGTAGGGACAGACTTTTCCCCTTAGGGTAGAACTACACGGCAGACTTACCAGCGTTTCCATGTGATCCGACGCTAGGCGACAAAACGCCCGCATCATGTAGGATCCGAAATGAAACAAGGTAAGTAATATTTAGTAATATAAACCTGTGCTAATGACAAAAGCTGGCTGTGTATTCAGATATTCTGGATTGAATGAAAATTGGGGCTTGAACTGCTTTTTATAAATGATAATAAATTATAATTATGATAAATCAATTATAAATATTTTTCTTGCAGCCTTGAGATAGAACCCTACAGTTTACAAGTAAGGTAGTGGCATCCTTCTCTTACTCATATGAGTCAGTGAGTAATTATCAGTGAATTTTAGTGATTTTATCTTTTATTGATACCTATTACAGGTGGGATAACACATATAACCTTTGGGTTGTTAATTATTCACATGAACGTTATTTATTGGCAAGATAAAAGAACAAAGGAAACTTTATTGTCCAATACTATGTTGTTAATATGATTATGAACAAAAAAATATTTTAAAATGTTTTTGCTATATGTACTTGCTTATCACCACTAGGGGTCGCAATTTGTCTGCCTATAAATATGCAAAGACGTTTGATCATTGTAAAGTATTTAGAGCACCATGGATTAAACTTTGGGAACACCCCGTTTGCAGCAGGCAAGGTATTGGCGTTTATTTTATCATTGTGTAATCAAATACTTACATATATTTTCAAATCTTCATAGATTGGCGACATGGTGTTCTCCCATTCCTCATACACGTCATTGCTTGCCTCATACTTTTCATGTTTCCTGGTAGACCACAAATAATCAGTGTTCATCAGCGTTCTCAGGGTAGGGGGGGTTTGGGTTTTTTTCTAGAACAGGTTGAATTCTCCTATAAAGTGACTAAATAACTAACTCAGAGTTAGAGAGCTGAACAGTTGTGTTCTGTTATGTGACATCCAGTCACTCCAGCCTTTATACATTACATTTTTGGCTAACTAACTATATTAGAAACATATTTTATTCTGCACAGCCTATTAATTTAACCAGTTTTTATTTTTACACTGAACTATTCCTTTAAGTCACCACCAGAAAGAGGTCCACCAACCCTGGAAGAGGAAGGGCCCCTAATGGTATAAAAAAGAAGCCAGGGTCTGGTGTGTTCCTATTTGGCATATTAGAACATCTGAGGAAGCAAGCCAGGACCCTAAGATGCTGAAAGAAAGAAGAAAGAACTGGAAGGAAGACGCCAGGTGGGAAAAGCTGATAACTGGGACAGGAATAGTTTTTGTAACAGCTCATGCTAGGAATGAAAGGCAGAGAAGCAACAGCTAGCAAAGGCAGCCTGTGCCCCCACCAAGGAGTGAGAAGAGGTTAGTACCTCAGCGGGTACTCCTCAAGTTAGAGCCAAAGCGGAGAGTTTAGGGTATAGGAAGGACCCTCGTGTGCTTAAAATGCTCAAGATGTGGTTTGGAAGGAGTCTCCTTGAGTAAAAGTACTGGAGGATGATGTTGACCAACTCTGGATATTGCTGCTTCCCTGTGTAAAGAATATGAACTGCCATTTGTCCATGTTCCTTGGTCAGATGGGCAACTTTTATTTATGTGGGTGCACTTCATCGAGGTGCTTACATGTCTTGTGGTGTGAGGCAAGTCCTTGAGGCCTAAAAATAGATGGGTCTGCCGGGTGCCAGGTGTTGGCCGGACTGTAGGACAAGTCCCAGCAGCCCTCTTATTACCACCATGGCCTCACTAATACAGTTTAATAATTTTACATCAAACAGTAAGCCCTGAGTGTCAGCCCAGCAGGTTAGCCCTAGGAGGCCCAGTCTGACACCACTGAGGTTTTCTTTTCGATATTACTGCCTAGAAAATAGCTGTTATAGAAATAAACTGTATTATTAAACAATGATACTTACATAATCTGAGCAATGAGTCCTTTCAGCGCCATAGCCACCTTAGTGGCCTCATCCACACGTCCTTCTATAGCGAGATGGGCACTAATCTGGGCACTATGGATCTGCAGGACACTCATATTAAGGGCTTCCATAGCAGCTGAACTAATGGAAAAGAGAAACAAAATACCCCATTCAGACACCCACTTTATGTAATTTATGTGTTCATTATATGCCTTGGCAGAGGTACAGCTAGATACTTAGTGGCTCCACCCAAAAAGGAGCGGTTCTCAAAATTCAGTAACCTCCAGTATGTGTGAGTTGGGGTTTGGGAGGTTGGAAAGAAGTGAGTTGCCTCTGTGTGTATATAGAGTTTATATGTATTTCTGTAGTTCAGGTCTGGTTCTGGTAGAGTATTACTGTCAACAGTAGTGATGGGCGAATTTATTCACCAGGGGCGAATTCGCGGCGAATTACCGCGATTCGACGCTGGCGAATAAATTCGCGAAATGCCAGCAAAAATTCACCAAAAAAACGAGACGCGACGCCAAAAATGACCCAACGCGACGGAAACAACGTGATGCGCGACTCGTTTTGCAAATTTTTTCGCCAATTCGCGAATTTCAATGGAAATTCGCAAATTTTCCGGCGAAGCGAAACGGGTGAGATTCGCCCATCACTAGTCAACAAGCCTGATAGCAGACTCCCTTCCGTAAATTACATTCCTAATCTGTTAATTGCACCCCTGATGGCAATTCATTGTATACTACAGGCAAGTTTGACTTAGACATGGGGAATGGGTATTATAATAGCAACTCAAGCTTTGGGTACAAGATTAGATTCCCATAGTGTGTCTAGATCTTTGGCAGCTGATAAAACAGTACTTTAAGGGGGTTAATTATAAAAGTCTGAATGCTAAAAACTGGAAAAATTCTTTTACTATAAAATCAGAATTTTAAGTGCGAAAAAACGCAAACTGAAATATGTTATACCCTGAGGATGGAAAAAGTCTGAATCTGAAAATCCTCCATCTCAGACCTGCTGAAGGTTATACATAAGTCAATGGGAATTTTCTGTGGTCTGCTCTGGAATCAGCCTAAAATTTGACTATTTCAAGCGAAAAAATTGAGCGATTTGGGGAAACAAGTAAAAAAAAAAGTCATACCATTAGATTTTAGCGAGTTTTCCCACGAACCAGTTAAAACATGCTTTTTTAATAATAAATAAGGTCAAATCGTAAATTCTAATTTGGTCAGACATTTTTATTTTAAAAAAATCTGATAAATTTGGATTTTGATAAGTAACGCCGTGTGTTGGACTGCAATTGCCCCTATAATAAGATAATAAACCGTCTATAATAAAATATTAATAATAAGATTTCTTTTCAGTCCCCCCCTGTCCATTATCCTCACCAGTCATTGGTCACTGGCCTTCTATGAGTCAGAATCCGGTGGCCTCTCCTGCCGTCCAACAGGCAAAATGTCAGCTGCACTTGGACTGGTAGTTGGGAGTGACGCAATGTATCTGTGATTCAATCACACAGGGAAATGTTTATTAGTCCAACACAACCATACTAACTTGCTTGATATCGTCATTGCTAAAAATGTCAATAGGAAAGCAAGGTACAAAGTACAAAAACCAGGTTCAGTCTGCCATTTTTATTGCACTTTTAACCCTTGACTAAATGAATTTCTGCAGGTTATCTCTATGTTTTGGAGCACAGACAACTGCGGATACCCCCATGAATACAGTGCTGCCTGCACTCCAAATGAGACCCAGGGGGAACCTGGCCTAGGGTTGACCTGAACAGTTTGGTTTTTCTAAGGCCTGTTCGGGTCTCAAGTTTCTGTTGGGTTTTCAGCCTTGTGAGAACTGAACAATAATCTGGGCAATAAATGAGTTATCAATTGAGGTTCATTTCTTATTACAGAAACAAAAAAAAAAGAAAATCAATGAAAAATATGAAATTGTTTTTCTAAATGATCATTGCTGTATGGATAACTGATTTCTGTATAATAGATTCCATACCTGTAATTAAAGGATTGGGCTTACTCATCGGGAAGAATATACACAAGAGATAGGGTCGCCACCAGTGTGGTTTTGAACTGGATATTAAAACTTTCTGTCCGGTTTACAACATTGAGGAAACTGGATGGAAATCTAGGCAGTTGCGTCTAAGTGATGCGATAACCCAACCCTGGCATCATAAACTCCACCTACTTCATTGCGCCAGCCTGTTATGTCATCACTGCTCTGCCACCAGCGCTATCTGCCTCGCCCCCTTTATTCGGATTTAGGCAACCCTAACCTGGCCACATGACATACAAGTTACACACCCTACAAAACTGCTCGTGTAAACATAAACTTAATCACCCTGAATCTTGGATGAATGGATGTCAAACTCCATAGACAGCACAGTGTCAGGCGTTGTGCTTCCAATGGTTCTTTCCAATACGGGTGCAGAGTGCCCCTCGTACACAAAATACCTGGTGACAGAGAAGGGCAAAAATAGTAAAAAAAAAAAAAAAAAGTAAACCCCCATGGGGCAGCAATTCAGATCACAAGAACAAATACTGTAACCTGATAAGGGCTCCTTTCTCCTGGTCATTAATTTTATTAATTAAAGTAAAAATACATTATTCTCAGCCTTGAGTGTAAATGCTTTAAAATGGGAACACTTTGTTGTGCCTTGCTTTGTGCCTAGTTGTACTTGCATCCACACACACTCCTTGCATTTCCCCCATAATTGTTCAATGGTTCAACCATTTCCATCACACGTCCGTTGATGAACTGTCCCATTGGCACAGAGGGAACCCCTTCAAAATGCCAGCAATCCAGGTGTTCCCTCTGCATTAATAGGAGAGGCAGACTTGTGTCCAGAGAATCACATGCAAAGGCCAAAGGGTGTGAAATTACACAATTTGCATATCTGTAGAAATAAGTCAAATCAACTGGACTCGCTGTGTTTTTTCCTTGAAGATGTTTCACCAGTCATCCAACTGGCTTTCTCAATTCAGAATAACTTCAATCAAAGTCCAGTTGATTTGACTTGTCTCTACATACACAATTTGCTCACTTTGAACATAATTGCATCTGATTTGTGAAAATCAGTCGGTCAGTAACCTTTATATCTCCTGGCACTTGCAAAAGACACTTTTTAATTTTTCCTTTAACCTGGGGATACTTATTCTGAATACTGAAGAAGAGAACTATCTAACAGCATGAAAGATTATTTTAAGACATGACTTATTAAAAACAACCCTGAGAAATTCTTAGAACTTGATAAACCTTGATAAAATGTTGGCCCAGTGAGGAACTGGTGCTCTATATATTTAAAGGGGTTGTTCACCTTTGAGTTAACTTTTAGTATAATAAAGAGAGTGATATTCTGAGACAATTTGCAATTGGTTTTCATTTTTTATTGTTTGTGGGTTTTATAGATATTTAGCTTTTTATTCAGCAGCTCTCTATTTTGCAGTGTCAGCAATTTGGTTTCTAGGGTACAAATAACCCTAGCAACCCTGCATTTATTTGAATAAGAGACTGGAATATGAATAGGGGATGGACTGAATAGAATGATAAGTAATAAAAAGTAACAATAACAATACATTTGTAGCCTTACAGAGCATTTGTTTTTAGATGGTGTCAGTGACCCCCATTTGAAAGCTGCAAAGAAATATAAGAAAATTGCAAATCATTAAAAAACTATGAAAAATAAATAATGAAGGCCAATTGAAAATTTTCTTAGAATTGTCCCTTCTACAATATACCAAAAGTTAACTTGAAGGTGAACCACCCCTTTAAGACATGCATTCCAACGCAGATCCTTGGGGGCAAATTCACTAAAGAGTACAACTTCACCAGCAAGGGCTTCACAGCCATCGAAACACTTTGCCAGGTGAAAATTCGCTCAGACAACGCTAATTCTGAGTTGCATCCAGGGCACCGAACGCTGGAGTTCTAGCGTTACTTGGGCAGAGCGAGCAAATCAAAGCGAAGCTGCGCTAGTGTTCAATTCTGCCTAGTGCAACTTTGCTAGGGACCTTCCACTCAGGCTAATTTGCATATGGCGGGCAATTTAAGTGTAATGGAGCTATTTATGTTACATGGTGCGTGTAATACATTACATTTACACTGATAACTAGACATGCCAAGGAAACCTTAATAAAGTCAATAGTGTAAATCAGCGAAGTAACAAAATGACTTCACGCTGGCGGATTTTCGCTAACGTTAATCACTTCGCCCTTTAGTGAATCTGCCCCTTGGTCTTTCCTCTGCCATCTGTAGGTGGCTCCCATGTTTGTAGGAGGTCCGTGCTATTTTAATCTCACTTACAACTACAGACACCAAAACCAAACTGGTTATATATCAGAGCAACCTTGGTGTGTATTGCCCTAATAATAAACATTCCACTTACATGTAACTGGGTAGGTAAACCCTCACGTTCAGATCTGTAGCATTGATTTCTTCTTCCAGAATAGACTGGAACTCTTGGGCCAAGTTCATAGGATGGACAATATTTACCTACAGAGCCAAATAACAAGTAGTATCAGTCTATATAGTCATAGTATTGGTAATTAGCAGCCTTCCTGTCTATGCTAAACTCCCATTAGTAGCTTCATATAAAATCTGACGCACTTTGATCCAAAATACCATCAACAGGGGCGTCGCTACTGAAACAGCAGACCCTGAAGCTGCAGTGTGGCCCAGGAGGTATAGGGGGCCCCATGAGGCCCAAACAAAGAGCAGCTTTCAGCATATATATTGGTAAAACAGGACAACCTCTGGATATGTCGGGGGCCTTAAAATGTATTTGCTATGGGGACCCAGAAAGCTCTAGTTACACCACTGACTATCAATATCTGCATGTTCTCTGGGAGACAGCTTACATATTTACTCTTCAGGCCATTAGGCCTATCTATATTTCAGTCATACGATTACGGTGGTAGAAGATGTAGTTATGGAATTAATCCATTTGAATTTATTGTTTCTGCACAGTTGCTTTAACAGCTACTTTCCCCCCCAAAGTGCCTTTAGCTAGAGGTTGAAAAACATCTATACAATTGTATGACTGCATAGAGTTGTACCTTACCTTGCCTCCAGTTTTATCAGCTAACTGTCCTAGCTCAGGCAACCTGCAGTCAGTCCCTTCTATGGTCAGTACAGACACTACCACACTGTAAGGAAATGTGTAATATGTTAGAACTGCAAACAGAAAGTCACAAACTTCATGTATCTAAAAGTGCTGAGTCCTATTATTGTATCTTGACTGTTGCCTTTCTCTAGAACACTATCATGTTGGCCTTACAGAAGTTGGAGGTTCCAGTGACTGCATATTTATGTTATGGGGTTGTCCCATTGGCATGTCACCCCTCATAAAATTACTTTTACCTTCTGTACATATAAAAAAAATGCAGGTATGGGACCGGTTATCCATAGGGGTTTTCTGAACAGATTTTTCTATATTTTGGATCATCCTTCATACCTTATGCCTATTACTCATTATATCTTAGTTGGGATCGTAACAACAGAAAACAACAAAACTATTCAGAGCCAGCGCATCAATTTAAAGAAAAGGTGTCGGGGAGGGGGATTTCTATACTCTGTAGAGGAAACAGACCCTGCTGTCCAGGCCCCCCTTTTCCCCAGGCCCCCTGAGGGTCTGCTTCCGCTATAGTTACAGATAAAGTTGTATATCAGCGCCTGGGGCTACAGAGAAATTTAGAAACACAGTATAGTGTAGTAATTTACAATCTCTTTATATAGCACCCTTTGTGCGAATATAGTTATGCGGAGATGAGAACTGGTTCTTCCCCTTTATATACAACACCGCTGTTATTCTTTAAGTACCTCCACCGCTATAGCTGAAATGCCTACTAACAAGACCAATACTTGGGATGGTGCATGTAATGAATCTTAGGCGTAGCTCCTCCTCCCAGTATCCCCCTTTGGCGTCAGGAAATGGAGAGCATTTTCCTCTATAGTTACGCCAGTGACTGGAGGGGAGCCTGGTGTTCTTGGAGGCAGGTCAGTGATGTTGAGGACAGATCTGCTGAGATAAAGGAGACAGGCCCGGATTTGTAGAAAGGCCACCAAGGCCAGGGCCTAGGGTGGCAGGATTTTAGGCATTCCACCCAGCCACATCCACATTGGTTCAGAAACACTGGGGATACGCTGGAGATACAATAGTTTTTTTTTTAATTTCCCATGCACCAATCCCCATTGCTCCAGTCCTGATGATGAAAATTTGGGCAGACAGCAGTGGGCCTAAGGCCACCCGCTATGTAAATCCGACCCTGAAAGGAGAGCCTGCTAATAATAACAAAAAGTTTTAAAAAGGACCGTTACTGGACATGTGGAAACCCAATGCATCAGTTTTCTCTGGTTGTTAAATCCCATATAGGGATGATGTCATTGTATACATATTTTAGGGGATCTTCGATTGAAAACGACTTAAAAAGACAAGGCCTAACCTGTGGCGAAGAGCCATATCAGCCAAGTTGCTGTAGAAGAGCCGAGAAGACTGATAGGCATGCTCTTCAGCAATATCATCCAGGTTCCCCAGGTACGTGTTGGCTCTTCCGTCTGTGCAGATGATCACCTGAATATCAAGGAGGGGAAGAGAAATATTTGTCTTTAATGCAATCATTTGACTGGAAAAACCTCCTGAGTGCCTGTTTGTTCTTCCTTTATACAGTCTTGGAATTTGACTTTTAATATCCTTATAGTTTACACTAGGGCCCACATTATACCCAATATGGTATAAAAGATGGGGTTTATTATCCCCCTATGCATTAATAAATCAGACTCACTTGCCTTGGATCCTGGTTTTTGAGCTGCCATCGCTATGGAGACCAATGCTGCCGGTCCAAGTGCCGTCGCTCCCATTTCATACAAACTGTTGTAATACAAGACATGTTATTAATCCAATGTTTGGAACTGATGAATTTTTCAAAACCAAGCAACCATTACACCTTTGTATATTCTTGAAAAAAAATGTAAACCCTCAAAATAAATTGGTATAAAGTTGGTCAGGGTGCTCTTCTAAGCACTTTTGCAATTTACATGAACTTTTTGTTTGTGTTCTTCATCAGAATTGATTAATAATTACCCCTAGAGCATCAACATTTATGGCAGATGTCCCTGGAATTCTATCCCACGGCTGTCCAACTTTCTCCCAACCTTTCTGCTTTCAAGAAATCTCTTAAAAACGCACTTATTTAGTGAAGCCTACCCTCACTCTTAACTACCCAATGCAATACCACTTACAGTATCACATCTCTCACCCACGTAACTCTGATCTTACCCACTCCCACACCTTGTGTATTATTCCCTTCTAAACTTAGTCTCTTTGTAAAATGTATAATGAAGCAATAGAATTCTTAATGAATCAGATGAAAATTTAGTGTAGGACTGGCCAGATATGGGATGACTTTGACGTAGTTGGCCAGCTTAAATATATTGCAATATATGGACAAACAATCCCTGTTTTGTTTAAAGCCTAAGGAATTTTTAGTAGCTGTATGCACAAAATGTCTTAGTGTCTTAAATATATTGATAATGGGTTGAGTGCAGAGGATCTTGTATTTGTCTATATGTATTTTGTGGTCACAGCCTCATTGCACCCCCGCCTAATGGTTTTAAAAATTAGTGGTGAGCACAACTTTTCCTTGTTTTTTATATTATTCCCTTTCCTTTAGATTTTAAGCTCTTTCTGCACAGAGCCCCCCTCTGTACCGGTATTTATTGTGATGTATGTAACTCCATATTTATTGTGATGTATGTACCTCCATATGCTTCGGTATTCGGCCGAATCTTTCGCAACGGATTCGGGGGTTCGGCCGAATCCAAAATAGTGGATTCGGTGCATCCCTACTTTTGTATATTATAAAGATATTAAATGCCATTAATGAGTTCCATGACCGTGGTGTCTGACCAGTAGAGAGACTGAAGAGGCCTAGGGGTTCAGTGGAGGAAGATTATGCTTTGTGTAAGTCCATGTGTCACACACATAATCCAGTGTCTGAATTGTAGGATAGTGCACTGGCTGCCAACAAATAGTATAATGGTAACCTAATTCAATGGATTTCTACATAACAGGTTACAAGAGCCTCTATGTAGGGAGTATGGATAGAATTGGTTATGTGTCTATGAGTTATCTACTAGAAAACTGTAAAAACATTATGTTCTATGATTATGGTACAAACTCAGTTCCTGAACCAAATTCAACAATTAGGACAACTACATCTCCATATTGCCACCAAGAGGCATCCACCCTTGCCTATAAATACTCACAGTCAATAAAACAAATTGCTATTGGGTGTTATTTTCAGATGAGTGTTTTCATAATTATTAGATGCTTTAGTTTAGCACCTAACCTGGGAGCACCCCATTGTTGAACCACATCCAACCGCAAACAATGACCACCACAGTACCTTCCAATCCTCGACTTCAGTGCAGTCAGCGTTTCTTCTAATGTGTGAGGCATTGGCTGCGTTTCTCCGCAGGATCTTAAGTAATCAGGATCCAACAGCTCTGTATCATCCAGGATATGAGGTGGTAATGTGCCATCACCATATATCATTACCTGGAATAGTTTAGTGTGCTATGTCAGTGCAGTGCTCATTGCTTCTGTATCAAGGACATTCCTGGGGTACTTGTCTAGGTTGGTGTAACCCATTGGTTCATGAGCAACAGTGAACTCAGTGGATTCAAAACAGATGATTATTTTTTAATTCTGTGCTTGGAAGCAAGTTTTTGGTTGCATAAAAACCAGGTGTACTGCTAAATAGAGCCTTCTGCAAATAGCCAATCACATCCCTCATTTAGCAGCCCAGGATTTTTTTTCGTGCCCTTGTTGCTCTCCAAAACTTGAATGTGGCTCACGTTAAAAACGTTGGGGACCCCTGGTGTAACCAAACCATTATCACCATCTGAGTATTAAAATGCTGCCAAGGCCACTCACCTGGTCACTGAAAGTGATGAGCACAACCCTTTTCTTAGGATGTTGGTTATAAAGATAATCAAGAGACTGCAAGAGACCAGATTTCAAGGCCTGAGGAAACAAAAAAACAATAAACACTTTTGTCTGCAATATCTTTTCAGTGATGTTACAGCAAAATGCTCCCTTTTCTGTCTTGTATTCCCAGTCCAGCAGTAGCTCAGCCAAAGTCTCAGGCTTAATCTCCCATCTATGTCCCCGAAATAAAAGGTGAACTGCTAAATCTTCATTCATTTATTTGATGAATAGGGAGAACTGAGACAGAAAGATGGAGCATTTATTGAAACCTTAGACAATTTGGATAATACTCTCCTTCTCACACACTGAGAGCAAACCAGGAGCTTTCTAGCAACATGTTTCTCACCAACCCCTTGACTGTTGCTCCCAGTGGCCCCAAATCAAATGCTTATTTTATAATTCCATCTCTATACATTCCCTGTATGGCTGAATACCCAAGTGAACAGAAACCCAATTTTGCCAAATTAATCTGAGCAAAATCATAATTTATGAACAAAAGCTAAGCAAAACTGTATACTCAATCATCAGAGCATTCCTGAGGAGGAAAGGGGATATTTCAGGTTTAACAACCGCAAAAACTGTTTGACTACATTTAGGTTTGAAATAGATGGTTGTCCAGTTTAGGAAGTCCTGAATGGGATCAAACAAGATTTTTCGAAGAGAACAACCCATTGTACTGTATCTGTTTTGAAAAGGCACAAACAATATAATAATATGGGAATTTACTGTTTGGCAGCAGAGCCAACAACAAGATGATAAACGCACGAAAGAGCACATAACAATTATTTAAGGTGTTTCATATATCCTGTTTTACAGCATTTTTGCAGCTAGGCTGTCTAACCAGATTGAAAAATGAATCAGTGTCTGTGTCAAGAGTTTTGGGAATAAGCTGTATAAGAAATAGACAATTAGTTTGGCCTCCTTGTACCCTTCCTGGGTCATCAAGTTAATATATTTATGTTCACAATTCTGAAACACATAGGGGGGAATTCACAAAAATGTCTTTAAAATGTCTTTAAAATGTCTTTGAAATGTCGTAGCAACAGACGACAAATTCACAGAGCATTTCCCCGCCAATTTTCCGGCACATACGACACTTTTGAAAAAGTGTAGTGAAAAGTGGGCGTGGTTTTTTCTGCGCCACTTTCCCCGACATTTTTATGAATTACTCGTAAACTCATTTTTTTTGCCGACAATTTTTCCGACACATTAGGCTCTCCAAAATGAAAATGTCGGTCAAATTGTCTTGTAAAATGTCTTTAAAATGTCGTGTAAAATGTCGTCTGCACGATGAAAAGATATACGACATTTTAGAAAATTGTAGGACTTACGAGACATTCAGAGATGGTAACATCTGCCTTTGTGAATTTGCCGTTTGTACGACATTTTACAAATTTGTCGACAGCCACTTCTGGGTTATTTATTTTACCGACACTTTTGTGAATTCCCCCCATAGTGCCCAATACAGTTGGGGACTAGTGATGGACAAGAAGGTTACCCTAAAATTAAGAAATAGAATGCCCTTTAGGGCCTGTGCCCTGGGTCTCTTGGGTTGGGTACCTAGACACATCTCTGAACCAGTGGTACAGGCTGATACATTAGATAGCTTTAAGGAGGAGTTGGATGGCTTTTTAGCAAGTGAGGGAGTACAGGGTTATGGAAGATAGTACAAGCTGATCAAGGGACTGGTCTAATTACCATCTTGGAGTCAGGAAGAAATTATTCTTCCTCTGAGGCAAATTGGAGAGGCTCCAAATGGGATTTTTTTGCCTTCCCCTGGAAGCAGATTTTATATAGAATTAAAAAGGTTGAACCTGATGGATGTGTGTCTTTTGTCAACCTAACCTACTATATTACTCTGTTACCTCTGCAAACGTCAAAAAATAATGAAAAAAAAGAGATATTGAACCGTCTTGGGTCTTTAGGTAGATCTTTATCCAGCTACTCATGGCAAACTACTAAAGGTGCAGAATTCCATTGCTGTTAAACCATTGTTACCCTGAATTAATTAAGTTACCCTGTAAAACAGATCCCATCAGCTGTAAACTTCAGTATGACCCAGCAGTTAAATGCTGTAATTGTAAGTCAGAGGACAGAAACAACATCTATATCATTTACATTTATTGGGCCCAGAAAAATCCTGCTCATCCAAGTGAGCCTTACCTCCATTCTTGTTATGTAGAGTGCTTGATTACCATTAAAGCTCAGGTCATTTTCTATCTGCAAAAACATGAATTCAATGTAAGGCTGATATCGCTTTGATCTACCACACATAAGAAAAAGCTCTACTAGGCGTATCTAACAGTCATTGATGCATAGTCAGAATTACTACAGATGTATCTAGAACGGAGATATCTCAAATATAAGAGCAGCAAGACTCACTTCTGATGTCACACTCATGCTCCCAGATATGTCAACACAGAATATTAATATGGAGTCATCATCAGACGTCTGTCCAGGCAGTGGATCGGAGAGGCAGATTTGATCTTCTGTAAAGTTCTCAGTGTGTGTACCAGCTGGCATAGTATTTTCACATCCACAAAAAACACAACACCAGGTCTGGAGAACAAAATGTAGAGAGGGTCAGTATACTGTATCTGCTGGGAAAAATGAGACGTATGAGTGGGGTCAGTGCAATTAATATGAAGTGACAAAACGAGCCTTGTGGTACTCTACATTCTTGTCATAGACCGATCCTGCAGAGCTACAGTAGATGACTAGTCAGTGCAACTTGTCTGTCACTGAGTTTCCTACAACAAGAATTATGATGAAAGCCAAATAAGTAATGTGCCCCTTCCTATTATCAGAAGTTAAGGTATCACAGATCACGTGACTGCATTCAGCTTCCATTCACCTTGTTCTCTTGGATCTCAGGATTGAGCTTGGATAACGCGGCAGAGCAGTTGCTACAGAGAGATGGCTTGACAGAGTTGGCCGTACCTGTGGTACAAAATGAGAAGGAATGAAATAGACTTTCACAAGGCACCCAGTGCTCAAAAGGAAGAGTGCTCATTTGAATTCATTACTCAGGGCAAAATAAATTGAAACGGTTAAATTTTAGAAATGGCATCTATGACTAGGCATGGATTCTTATTCCTTTATGGAGGAAGACAACAAGGTAAAGGCTGTCTGTGGTAGTCAGTAAGTGCAAGTCTCTAAAGAATGCCAAACTGCAGTACAGGTATTGGACCTGCTTGGGACCTGGGGTTTTTTGGATATTTGGATCTTCAAACCTTAAGGGTGAAGGCACACAGGGCTACTGGTAGCAGCTACTTTTCACTGCTACAAAATAGACAATAGTGATAAATGGCTTTACTAAGATAATACCTGTGCTTTAGCTCATTAGTTAGGGCCTCATGGGCCCCCCTTTACCTCCTGGCCCCCTGCAGCCACAGGGTCTGCTTCCTCTGTAGTTACGACCCTGACACAGAGTATATAAAAGGGAAGACCAAGGGACCAACAAGCCTGAAAGTGTTGATTACTATTGTCCATTTAATAAGTTACTAAAGGGCACTGACCATTTTAAGGACAACTCCCTTGGTATTTAGCCTGTACAGAGAGAAACCATGAGAATGTTTAATTTTAAACCAAAATAATACCATAAACTAAATACACTACTCCAAATAGTAAAGTTCACCAAAATAAAGATCCTCATCTCAAACTGCAATGATATATATGACATTGTCTTACCTGAGATATCCACCAGCTTCCCAAGATTGAGGAGCAGAATATTGCAGTTTGCCTGTAACTGTTCTTCTACTTTGTTTTCTTCCAATTCAGGTGCTACAAGACATAGTAATGACCATGACATAACTAGGCATGTAACAAAATGACTAATAGTAATACACACAAGGCTATTTTGGGTGTACGTTTTTTTAGTAGCCCATCAACAGAATGGAAATACCCTGACAAGTGCTTGTTGGTTGATATTAGCCTTTGAAAAGTGTAGTGACATATGTCCAGGCAATAAGAGCTACAATCACATGATAAACTTGTGTCAAGAGTTGATTTCCATCAAGTCTATGGGGATGGGGGCAGTTTTGGCTGTTATGCCAGTGTACACTACGCAAGTGTACAAATTCAGCTGTTTCTTTTGTTCAGTTCTGCTTGTTTGGCAAGGTCCTTTGATGAGTGGATCTTTACCCTATTTGGCCACCTGTATTCGGGACAAATTGGGCAGATCCAATAATTTGGCCCTTGTGCCAACAATCAGATCATATGGGTGTCTATGCAGATCCATCAGGAGAGGTCAGCATCAATGCACCAATGTGGTCAGGTTGGGCAATGTAACTAGTGCATATTTTGCTCAATATCTCAAGGTCAGCTGATTTATAGTTGAGTTTCTGCTTGTAGAACAAATAAATGGTGTATCATTGAATATCAATAGATTCTATCTTAATAAAGAGATGTTGGATATAAGTATCCCCCCCTAAACTTTGTAATGATGCAAACAGCAGAGACCATGACTTACACACTGGTGGAACCAATGAATGTCTCTTTTTTCTCTCTGGAACAGGAGGTGGAGTCTTTGACCTTTCCATCTCTGAGGAAGTTGCTGGAAGTATTTCCAGGTAAGGGCCGGATGCAGCGGATGGTTCATAGTACACAGCTGACAATGAGTAACATAAACATTTACCATAAGACAATCTTTCATTCTCAAACATGACAGACCATGTCCTACAGCTAACTTCTTGGAAGACTGGAGATCCTAATACATTAGAAGTTGAATATTATTATTCTCTAGGGTGAAAATGACAGCCATTACGAGTACATACAAAAAGGGACTGATACAGGTAAAAAGGGTGGCACAGATCACCTAGAGATGAAGGTCATGTTAGACACAAGTTGTAGGCATGAGCTAGATCATGATTCAGAAGAATAATTGAGAGATATGGCACTGAAACCTGACATTGTTAGGTGCCAGTGGTGTATTATGTTTTAAAAGGAAATTTGAAGATTAAAGGATTGGGACACAGTCTAATGGAAAGTGCAGCCCCTGAAAAGCCCCTGGATAAAGGCATCCAAGGGCCTGTGCCTAAGGCTGGGACAGGATACCTTTATAGGAAAAAAGTGTTCCCCAGACACTTGATAAAAGACTCATGGCGGTCTGAAACATTGTTATATGTGGGTCAGAGCCCATGTTCCGATAAAAAAGGCGTTTTGAATGAAGGATTCCTGGTGCTGTCTGGGTGTATACTGGTTCAAGAGAACAGTGTGAAGTGGACATTGTATGATGTGAACCAAATGGAAATTAAAGATGAATTCATGGAGCATTTGTCCTCCAAATGCCAGTTGGCGAAAGGACTAGCTAGTCCTTTTGCCAACTGGCATTTGGAGGACAATCTACATATGCAGCACTTGTAATTTAGCTGGTTGGTTAGTCAGCACACTCCATGAATTTATCTTTAACTTCAGTTTGGTGCGTGCCATACAATGTCCACTTAACACTGTTCTCTTGAACCAGTATACTCACAGACAGCAGTGGCCACAGGAATCTTCAGTTCAAAAAGCCTTTATGTCTAGGCCTTTTTTACCCATCACCCTCATTGAAATATAAAAAGAGCTAGGGAGCAAAATAAGCATGAAAAAATCACAGGCTATGCCAAATAAGGGCATCATATAGAAGGTTCTGTTTGGCAGTACACCTTGGTTTTATGAAGCTACAGTTGCTTAAAAACCTGCTTTGAGGCCACTGAGCACAGCATCCAAAAGGACAGTGTCTTTAGTTTATCTGTGCATAGATGAGAAAGTGAATAATAATTAGAAAGGACCAGATATTTATTAAATAGGTGAAAGTGGAGTTTTGTGAATGAAGATGTGGTGTTTATACAAATGGCCTTCGGGTGTCACTGTGCATACACAGGACTTTCTGAACAGCTTGAAAGTGAAAGTTGCTGCTGTTGTGTAATGGCTGCACGAACCTGCTAATAAAGCACTGTTATACTCTCCTCATCTTCGGCTACCAAACACAACAAATGGCGACAAGGCTGTCTTTTCTACCTCTGCAGCAGCCTGCACCTTTTCTACCAAACCCTTGTGAGCCTACCATACCTTTTACTGCTTGGATTCATATGTTTGATAATTACATTATTGCTGCTGACCAAGAAAAGGTTTCTGCTGCTAGAAAGTGTGCTTTACTTATTCACTGCCTGGGAGCAGAGGGACAGTGTATATTACCATCACCTGATGAAACTTATGAAACTGCTCTTACTGCTATAAAGAACTTTTTCATGCCAAGAGTAAATGTGGTTGCTGAAAGATAAAAATTCCACCAACGTGGACAGCGTAATGGTGAATCAACAGAACATTTTGTACCAGCTTTGAGAGAGCTGGTTGTTACCTGTGAGTTTGGGAATTTAACAGATGAAATGCTAAGAGACCAAATTATTGGATGGTCTCATTACCACAGCACAAGTGCCTGCCACGCAGCCTGTGTCTAAAATCTCATCACAAAGCAACACTTCCCTTGGCTGTGCAAAGAACTTTGTACACAAAGTTAAGTTGAGATCAGATGTAAAATCAGTACATAGCTACAGCGCAACGTGTCATGCAACAACCCAAGCATCTCCAGCTGAATTATTACATGGCAGACAGATGCACACTAAGTTACATGTTGCAGACATCAAATTTCCACCAAAGACTATTCCTACAAAATCATCTACTGCTAACATTGTGAAACATCACCAAGCCATATGCAAGGCTTATACACTTTCAGCCTGGAACTTTAGTCAGAATTAAGAAACCAGGAATACTGAAACAAGGACAATCTAAATTTACTACACCACTTGAAGTGAGACGCCAGCGAGAACCGTACACATATGAACTGTCTGATGGACGCATATGGAATGCAAGTCGTCTTGCTCCTGCTTTGGCTATGTTCCATTTGATGAAGGACATTTTCCTACTCCTAATGCCAACCGCAATAGGCCTGAAGAAAATTAACCTATAAGGCATACTGAGAGAATCAGAAAACTACCTGCATGGACCAAGGACTGAAGAATATGTGAAGAATGTATATATTGCTTTAAGAAACATACTGTTTAATTGTTACTGTTTATTATATTTGCCCAAATGCTTTCCTACTTTAGGGGGAATATGTGGTGTTTATACAAATAGCCTGCGGGTGTCACTGTGCATACACAGGACTTTCTGTACAGCTTGAAAGTGAAAGTAAGAGTTACTGCTTGTAAGGGTGCCTGCTAATCCCTGCCGGCGTCGAGGTCAGCGAGCGTCAAAGTCGGCGCGCGTCGAAGTCGGCGCGCGTCAAACTCGGCGCGCGTGCGTCATGACGCCATCACGCCTGCGTCCGTTTTGGCGCCAATTGGGGCCTATTTAAAGGGATTTCGGGACTGTGGACATGGCCCGATTATAGGTTTTCCCTTGTGGTTCCTGGGTGTGCTGTTCCTGTTATCCTGTGGATCTTCGTGTTTGACCTTTTGCCTTGTTTCCGGACTCCTGAACCTTTGCTGATTGGACTGACTACTTGCCTGGACTTTGACCCTGATTTACTCTTGATCCTTGCCTGTACCGTGCTGTTGGACTATTGTTTCCTCCTTGGTCCGCATCCCCTCCTGAGCCCGCAGACCTTACACTGCTTTTATGTAATGGCTGCATGAACCTGCTAATAAAGCACTGTTATACTCTCCTCATCCTCGACTACCAAAACACAACAGAAGATAAAATTGTTGGAGTTCAGTCAAGTACCCCCCTAAACTTTGTAAAGGTAGAACAAAGCAGAAGCCATGACTTACAAGCTGGTGGAACCAATGAATGCCTCTTCTTTCGTTCTGGAACAGGAGGTGGTGTCTTTGACCTTTCCAGCTCTGAGGAAGGGAATTGAAGCACTTGTAGATAATCACTAGATGCATCTGGAGCACTGTCATGAGGTGTTTCATAGTAAACATCTGAAAAGAAGTAATGCAATGTAGGAAATTTACCCTTAAAAAGACCTTCAGCCCCTCAATTCCAAATTTACCTGTAGTTTGATAGTAAGCCTGGGATTCCTCTTTAGGATTGAAGATGTCGTAGGGAATGCTGCCAGGTTCAACAACACCTGCAATTAAAGGCAAGTAAAGTTAAATCTAAAGCAGGAGTGGTGAAAAGTTATCCCTTCGGTGAGGCTGGGGCCACAATCAAGCAGCACGACCCATTCTCAGATACTGTAGAACACAGGCAAAGAATTGTCAGCCTGAAGGCCAATTAGATTTCCTTGAAAGCCAAGCTAGAAGGCCAATTTTGGTGAACCCTTATTTAAGGTCATAGATATTCTTCAAATTATGGATGATGGCTGATAAACCCTCATTTCAATTAGAGCTTTAATGAGGAGTGTGATGTGATCAGGAGAGGCAGAGCACCAGAGCATCTTGTAGTGTGTTGGCCACACCAGCACTTCTGTACTAAACCCTAGTTTAGTTGTACAGTTCTGTCTTCATTTCTACATGTTCTTCAATTCTTTAGAGATAATTTTCTCTCAAAGATAACTCATGAGACTGCTTCACCTTTTTAAAAGAACCCTTGCTTTCACTTTCCTTGTAAGTACAACGCTAGTTGCTGTCGCAACCTGGAGCAAACGCTGTGTGCACAGTAACAAAAGGAGTCTGCACAAAAACGTGCACTGTCAGTGGCATAACCAAAAGTTAGTGGGCCCCACAATATTTTAAGACCACCCTAAAGCTTGAAAATAAGAAATTTTTTACTTAAACATATACTTTACAGTTATGAGATCCAAGGAAACTGTGGGTGTGTCAGTGGGGCCTATCGGCTCCCAGCGGGATTTATTCAGGACCAAGGAGGAAGCAATAGGGTTAAAGTACAAAACAAGGTACAGCAAAGGTTCAGAGTCAAAATCCAGGCAAAGGGTCAATAGGCATGTGGCAAGTAGCAAGGTCAGGTTCAGGCAAAAGTCAGAAGTCCAGAAATCAATAAAGAAATAATTTAGGAACAAACCCAGGGAAAATTAGCTAAAGCTATACTTGGGCATTGAACCCGGGTCTCCGGCGTCCTTTTATTTTTGAATTTGGCGTCAAAGGCTCGGGTGCCATGATACGCTCGTCACGGCACTGTGACGTCATTGCGCCAGTGCCGCAACCCACGTGGCGGCCATGGCTGCCACCATTGTGGGATTGACGGAGGCAAGACAGGACGCGCCGGGCGGCGATTGTGACAGGGCGACTTCGGAAAAAGAAGCATTCTGAGTGCCAGCCCGCCAGTGATTTAGATTCTAGTTGGCAAGAAGACATTTCAGGGAGATTAGTCACCCGGCAGCTAAATCTCCCCAAATATTACCATGTGTCAGTATCCTGAAGGTATGGTGTTCCAAATTACAAAAAGATCCCTTATCCTGAATACCCAAAATCCCAAGCATTCCAGACAACAAGTCCTATACCTGCACATGCCTCTGTACTATAAGTAAGAAGGGCAACGAGACACCCTGCAATTTCAGCCAAGAAGCTGAGGGGATTCTGTGTGCAGAAAAACGTCCTTCCAGTACTTCATGATCTGAATATTAGATAACGTAAGTATGATGACTGTACCTATGTGCTGAACCATGGAGGGTTTCTTCCTACGATCTGGAATAGGAGGGGGTGTCTTTCTACCTGTAGGACCAGATGGCTGTACATCCAGGTGAGGATTTGGTGGTGTATTGGGAGAGGGTGCCTCCTGGAAAGCGGTGGCTAAAAGGGAGAACAAACACAAGGTGAAAATGAAAAATACTGTTCTACAGCTCATAAATTCTGCAGCATAAGTAAATATATATATATATTTTTTTTAACTCTTACCTTTGTGTAGAGCGATTCTCTGTATTAAATCAGCCATAAGTGGGGAAATAGGCCTGGGAGAGCCATTTGTCCTTCTCTCTGGCTTCGGTGAGAGCTGGGGTTTCATTGCAGGAACCTTCTTGGCTACAGAAGTCTCCACAGAATTCTGTGGAGACTTCTGTAGCCAAGAAGTCTCCACAGAATTGTCATAGGCAGGAGGCCATTCAATGGGAATGAAATCATCATATGAACTGGTAACCAAGGAAGGATTTTCTATAATAAAAATACATCATTTAGGCACCACTAAATAGAAACATCTTATTTGTACTGGATGGTTAATTTGTGCATGCACAGGTGCCGTGTGGCTGAACCTCCTTCATATATTTGCAGGCAAGATCATGTACAGCAGAGAAGCCATAAAGATCTAAACTCTAAAAATGAATGTAGCTAAAAATGCCATGTTTTTTTATGCTGAACTTATTGCACTAGCCTAAAGTTTCAGCTTCTAAATAGCAGCAATGATCCAGGACTTCAAACTTGTCACAGGGGGTCACCATCTTGGAAAGTGTCTGTGACAGTCCAGGACTGGACTGAGAATCAAAATAGGCCCTGGCATTTCAGGTACACAGAGGCCCAATCAGCTCACATAGAGGCCCAAACAGTCCCCACCAGCCCACTAAATACTGACTTTCTATGGGACCTTATAGCAGCCCATCTGGCATTTGCCCATACCCACAGATTGCCAGTCCGGGCCTTTGTGACACTCACATGCTCAGTGGGCTCTGAGCAGCTGTTGAGAAGCTAAACTTAGGGGTCGTCACTAATTATCCAGCAGGAAATAAGGTTCCCCTGTAATATAAGCTGATGCTACAGGTTTGCTGATTATTTAATTCTGATGCTAATTGCACTGGTTTCTGTGCTGCCATGTAGTAATCTGTATTAATGACTAATCAACCTTATATTGTGACTATATTTCTATTCTATGTGTATTGTATATTGTGAGTGGGTCCCTAAGGTCAGTAAGTGACAGCAGCTGGTACATAAACCCAATGAAACGCATGATCAGCCACAGAGCTTCCGAGCCAATGCGGATGTGGTTGGGCTTCATGCCGCCCCCTAAAATCCTGGTGCTCTAGGCCCGGGCCTTGGTGGCCTTTTCACAAATCTGGGCCTGCAAGCAGGGAGCACAGGGTTACCACCTGACAGAATTTCATCCAGACAGCCCATTTTTTGAAGGAAATTTTTTTAGGAAATGCAGACAGGACATTGAAGTGAATGACATGGCAATCAACCAATTCCTGATTGTCACGACATCTGTCCACCCCCTACTCCACCAACCACTGATGTCATCGCCCCACCCTCGACATCACTGGGTGACCCCCTGCCCATTTTCCCCAAAGAAAAAGGGTGGCAACCCTAAGGGAGCGGGTCTAGACCTATGGGGCCCACTGGATTTTTTCCCAGTGTCCTACTGGCCCAGTCTGACCCTGCTCAAAACAAATGAATGTGTAACATCTCAGAGTGTTTTTCTAAGCCTTTTTGCCATTTAAATCACTTTTTCTAGTTTTTCAGATATTCTACACTGCCATTAATTAGTCATTAATACAGATAATTACTACATGGTGTTATACAACAGTAACATAAATGCTATCCATCTTAAAAAGCATAGACAGTACTGTGTATACACAGCATAGCTCATGTGCACAGTGACCTCTGCAGGCCATTTTTATAAACACCACATTCCCCCTATAGTAAGAAAGCATTTGGGCAAATTTAATAAACAACAACAATGAAACAGTGTGTATCTTAAAGCAATATATATATTCTTTACATCACATAGTCCATGCAGGTAGTTTTCTGATTCTCTCAGCATGCCTTATAGGTTCACCTTCGTCAGGCCTATTGCAGTTGGCATCAGGAGTAGTAAAATGTCCTTCATCAAATAGAACGTCAAATGGAACATCTCCAAAGTCATATCTAGCAGGAACAAGACGACTCCATCAGATAGGGTTTTTGCATGGCACGTCGCTCTGTAGTTATGTAGTTCCTGTGAGACAGTCTCCCTTATAGAGTAGGGCACTCACCTCAGTTTCTAGCATAATGGTTTTACATCTGGTCTCAACTTAACTTTGTTCACAAAGTTTTTTGCACAGTCCAGTGAAGTGTTGCTTTATGGTGAAATTTTAGGCACAGGCTGTGTGGCAGGCACTTGTGCTGTAGCAATAAGACCATCCACTAATTGTAGGTTTAATGCAGCAAAGAGATCCCTTCCAAGTATAGCAGTACCCTTATTCACAATGTAAAAGTCACATTTTGCAGTATTTGATTCAAATTGTATAGTCAATGGCAAACAACCAAGCACAGGGATTGGATTGGATTGGATCCTGTCTCAGGGCAGATGTAACCAGCATAAACTTGACACTGACAGTGCATATAAACTTGTCTGGGATAAATTTATCAGCTTTATCCACACTGAATACTGTACCATTTGTAGTAGTGACTCCATGAACATCTTTAGTAGAACTACGGCAGACCTTAGCAAAGTGACCTACCTTTGAGCATTTGCGGCACTGTACAGCTTTGCAGGACATGTAGCATACTTTGCAATGTGTTTTGTTGAATCACAGCAGAAGCAGTATTTTTATTTCTATTTGCTGCATGGATTTACAGTGAATGCCTTTCCTTAGCACTGTATTTTGCCTGTGACTGTGCATTAGGCCACAGTACTGGATTCACAGTCCGTACATTCCCGTATTAGCCTCTGCCTTTGCAAGGGTTAAATCCTGCTCTAGGAGCAGTCTTTCTCTAATGCGAGGTGAGTTTGTTTTTCCACTATTTGTTCTCTTAGCATTTCATCTGTTAAATTCCCAAAGTCACAGGTAACAACCAGCTCTCTCAAAGCTGCTACAAATTGTTCTGTGGATTTGCCATTACGTTGACCATGTTAGCAGAATTTATGTCTTTCAGCAACCACTTTTACTCTTGTCATGAAAAAGTTCTTTATAGCAGTAAGAGCAGTTTCATAAGTTTCATGAAGTGATGGTAATGTATACAATATATGGTGTATATATATATGCTCCCAGGCAGTACTCCCAGGCAGTGAATAAGTAAAGCACGCTTTCTAGCAGCAGAAATCTCCCCTTGGTCAGCAATAATGTAATTTTCAAACATATGGTTCCAAACAGTAAAAGTTATGGTAGGCTCTCAGGGTTTGGAAGAAAAGTTGCAGGCTGCTGCAGAGGTAGAAGAGACATCTCATCGCCAATTTGTTGTGTTTTGATAGCCATTAAAGAGCAAAGTATAACAGGGCTTAATTAGCAGGTTCATGCAGCCATTACACAACACTAACATAAACTCTATCCCTCTTAAACTGTATAGACAGTAATGTGTATACACAGCACATGGCACCACAGAAACCAGTGCAATTAGCATCATAATTTAATAATGAGCAAACCTGTAGCATCAGCTTATATTACAGCCAGGGAACCTCATTTTCTGCTTCTGTATAATTAGTGACAGCCCCTAAGCTTAGCTTCTTAACAGCTGCTCAGAGCCCACTGAGCATGTGAGTGTCAAAGACACTTTCCAAGATGGTGACCCCCTTTGACAAGTTTGAAGTCCTGGATCATTGCTGCTGTTGACAAACTCAAACTTTAGGCTGGTGCAATAAGTTCAGTATATTAAATATGGCATTTTTAGCCACATTCATTTGTAGGGTTTAGTTCTCCTTTAAGCAGAACTGATCCATTATACATACCATTCATAGGTGCATTTGGGTGGATCTGCAATGGGTGTGAATGTACCACCCCATTGTTTCTACTGATGTTTTTGTCGTTGACATAAATATATCTGCAGCCGAACTCCATCTCCGACCTCCAGCACCTGAAATGAAAACACCAGAAATTCTAAAGGAAGCAGCTACTAAGATAACAAGGTAAAATACCTTTAAATAATGAACCTTTAAATGGATATGTCACTAAAAGGTCATTGTCAGTGACCCAAAGAGCAGCTATACAAAGTGGAAACACAATACACACAGAGTCAACAGTCCATTCAGGTGCCAGGTTCATTTAGGTTCACACAAGTACAGTGGAACATTGCTCAATTATGTGATTATATTTATAGTTCACCTTCCAAACACTTACTTCAGTTTAGTTGTTTCCGGATTGTTCACCAGAAATAAAGTTTTTTTTTGCTTTCCATTATTTATTAATTCATTAAGTATTGAGTTTAAAGAGCTTGTTCACCTTCAGACACCTACCTTATTATTTTCAGACAGATTACCAGAAATAAAGATTTTTTTTTCAACTACTTTCTATGTGTGACCGTTTTTCTAATATTGAAGTAGAATGTGTTATTTGTCACCTTCTAAAGCAACTCTAGGAGGGGGGGGGGTCGCCGACCCTGTAAACTGTTTTAAATTGATACATTTATTTGATCCATTTCTTATCTTTGTCCCTGCTGAGCAGAATCATTAAGTTTTATTACAGGCTGTTAGAATTGATACAATAGTTACTAATATTCCAGAGTTGCTGCTGAGAGATGGATCAACTAATTGTAGCAACTAAGGGGCAGATTTATCAAGGGTCGAATTTCGAAGTGAAAATATTTTGAAATTAATTCGAAGTTTTTTCAAACAAAAACGGACCATTTTTTAAGTGAACAGGTCGTTTGCAATCAAATTCGAATTGTTCAAATCTAATGATTTGAAGGATTTTCCCCCCAAAGTTTTTTTGGGGGGAAAATCCTTCAAATTATTAGATTTGAACAATTCGAATTCGATTGCAAACGGACCTGTTCGCTTGAAAACGGTCCGTTTTCATTTGAAAAAAACTTTGAATTAAAACTTAACCAAAAGACTCCATAAAGGTTATAGGAGGTCCCCCATAGGCTAAAACAGCAATTCTGTAGGTGTAGGTGGCGAATAGTCGAAGTCTTTAAAGAGACAGTACTTTAATATTTGAATTGTGAAATTTTTTTTTTTTTTGCCCGACTGAAACACCAGAGACAGAGACATTAAAGAGGTTGTTAACGTTAAGTGATGTAGAGAGTGATATTCTGAGACAATTTGCAATTGGTTTTCGTTTTCTTTTTTACTTATTTAGCTTTTTATTCAGCAACTCTCCAGTTTGCAATCAGCAATATGATTGCTAGGGTCGAAATTACCCTAGCAACCATGCATTGATTTGAATAGAAATCTGTTATATGAATAGGAGAGGCCTGACTAGAAAGGATAGAATAAGAGAACAAACTCCTAGAAGGTAGTGTCCTGGTTAGAATGAAACTCAGGGCCATCAAACTGGTGAGATTCTATGTCAATACCAACTCTTATGGCACCAAATCAATCCCCAGTACTAAGAAGGTTCTGATTCAAATACAACTCTCAAACACCAACTCTCAACAGTTTCTTCCCACTAACTAAGTAACTGGTGAGTAGCGATGGGAAAATTTCTCCCGTAAAAAATTCACGAAATGCAGATTTTGATGGCGGCATCATAATTGAGACGGACATCAAAATTTGCCGTATGCCTATTTTGTCTAGTTTGACTTAATAGTGTGATTTTTTACGGCAGTTTCACAAATTTATTTGCCGTCAGCCAAACTCAGAAATTCGCCATGAATTAAACCATCATTACTGGTAAGGTTGTAGCTAAAAATCTCATATACAGGTATGATATTTGTTATAGGGAAACCCAATTTCCAGAAAGCTCCGAATTATGGAAAGGCCATCTCTTGTAGACTACATTCTTCAAAAATTATTTCCTCTGTAATAATAAAGCAGTAGCTTGTATTTGATCCCAAATAAGATAAGTAATCCTTATTGGAGGCAAAACCAGCCTATTGGGTTTATTTAATGTTTACATGATTTTATGGTAGACGTAAGGTAGGAAGATCCAAATTACAGAAAGATCCATTATCCAGAAAACCCTACTACCCAAGGATTCCAGATAACAGGTCCCATACCTGTACCAACATTCTCACCTCCTGGATAAATATTGTGGGGTTCAGCTGACAAGCTGTATGCTCAGCACAGCTAAAGAGCCAGATATTATCCATATACCTTGCAGGGTTACATGATCAGGCCAAGGTGTTTTTTATGTTAAAAGGATACTGTCATGTGTTTTTCTAAACACATCAGTAAATAGTGCTGCTCCAGTAGACTTCTGCACTGAAATCCATTTCCTAAAAGAGGAAACAGATTTTTTTACATTCAATTTTGAAATCTGACGTGGGGCTAGACATATTGTCAGTTTCCCAGGTGAACCCAGTCATGTGACTTGTGCTGCCACTTTAGGAAGGAACTGCTTTCTGGCAGGCTGTTGTATTTTCTTTTCAGTGTAACTGAAGTAGTCAAAAGCTGTTATCTTGTGTTAGGGAGCTGTTATCCTGTTACCTTCCAGTTGTTCTGTTGTTAGGCACATGACCTGGGGCAGCTGGGACATTGAAAATATGTCTAGCCCCATGTCAAAATTAAATATAAAAAAATCTGTTTGCTCTTTTGAGAAATGGATTTCAGCGTCGAATTCTGCTGGAGCAGCACTATTAACTGATACATTTTGAAAAAAAAAAAACATTTTCCCCATGACAGTATCCCTTTAAGTTTGTGTTAGAAGCTATAGAAATGAGTAAAATAATATTAGGGGTAGGGGTTTGGGGAGGCTCTGTTATTTTGCAGAAAGTTTGTGTTAGAAGGACAAGGTCTCCACTAAAACCTTGTAATATTATAAGTACTCATTAACTCCAGTTACCAAGGAGCAATGAAAGGAAAGTTATTACACCTTTCTTTGGGCAATAAAAGTCTATTTGTGTTACACACACTGTAACTGTAACTGTAACCTCTGAAATTTAAAGCTGCCACTCACCTGATAAAAGGCACAGTATGGTCGGTGAAACGGGATATTTAACTTGGCTTGTTTCAGTGTTACTATTCTGTGAAACCTTCAGACTGTTCATCTTTCATGCAATTATACTCTCACAAGTCACACTGGTATCAAGATTCCTGGTTTACACCTTCACTTTTCAATTGTAACACTAATCCTCATTTTAAAGAGGTGGTTCACCTTTAAGACAACTTTTAGTATGTTATAGAATGTCCAATTCTAATCAACTTTTCAATTGGTCTTCATTATTTATATTTTATAGTTTTTTTTTTAATTATTTGCCTTTACTGACTCCTTCCAGCTTTCAAATGGGGGTCATTGACCCCATATAAAAAAGAAATGCTCTGTAAGGCTACACATTTATTGTTATTGCTGTTTTTATTACTCATCTTTCTATTCAGGCCTCTCCTATTCATATTCCAGCCTCTTATTCAAATGAATGCTTGGTTGCTGGGGTAATTTGCACACTCTCTACATCATACTAAAAGTTAACTCAAAGGTGAACAACGCCTTTAAAGAGGAGCTTGACTAGAAAATTAAAGGATAAGTAAACCTTTAAATTAAGTGAATGTAAAATTTACGAGAGTGCTGTTGTAAGAACTTTTGCAATGACCATTCATTATTTAATTTTTTTCCATTACAAGATATTAAGGGATACTTATACTGTTGATAGAAGTGAATTCTGTTACAACAGCTCCATCTGCTGGTTAGTTTCCCACCAGTCTGACCACCAAGTAGTCAAGGAAGTTGTCAGGAGAAAGAAAGACACTGCTCTGATGTTCTGAAAAAAATAGAATCCTTTCTCAAATATTTCTTAAGCAGAAGAACATCAGAGCAGCCTCTTTCTTTCTCCTGACAACTTCCTTGACTACTTGCTGGTCAGACTAGTGGGAAACTGACCAGCAGGCGGTGTCATTGTAACAAAACTCATTTATATTAACAGCACATGAATCCTTTACATAGTTACATAGTTACATAGTTAAATTGGGTTGAAAAAAGACCATGTCCATCAAGTTCATCCCCTCCAAATTAAAAACCCAGCATACATACACACACACACATCTCCACTCTTTCAAACACAAACCATATACCTGTATGCCCATAGCTATACTAACTGTAGAGTTTAGTATCAAAATAGCCTTTGATATTATGTCTGTCCAAAAAATCATCCAAACCCCTCTTAAAGGCATCAACAGAATCAGCATCACAACATCACCCGGCAGTGCATTCCACAACCTCACTGTCCTCACTGTGAAGAACCACCTACTCTGTTCCTTTAAATGAAAGTCCTTTTCTTCTAGTCTGAAGGGGTGGCCTCTGGTGATCCTCTTTATGGGTAAAAAGCTCCCCTGATATTTGTCTATAATGTCCTCTAATATATTTGTAAAGTGTAATCATGTCCCCTCACAAGCGCCTTTTTTCCAGAGAAAACAACCCCAACCTGGACAGTCTCCCCTCATAATTGAAGTCTTCCCTCATCCCTCTAACCAGTTTAGTTGCACTTAGTCTCTGCACTCTCCCCAGCTCATTTATATCCCTCCTAAGGACTGGAGTCCAAAACTGCACTGCATACTCCAGATGAGGCCTTACTAGGGATCTATAAAGAGGTACAATTATGTTTTCATCCCTTGAGTTTATGCCCTTTTTATGCAAGACAGAACTTTATTTGCTTTAGTAGCTACAGAATGACACTGCCCAGAATTAGACAACTTGTTATCTATAAAAACCCCAAGATTTCAATATCTTGAAATTAAAAAAAATGATTGTAAATCACAAATGTGTGTCAAATCACACTCTGGTCAATTTTAATCTTATTTTAAAGGTTTACTTACACTTTAATTGCTAATATGATGCAGACTAGTCTTAATTTTTTTATTGTTTATTTCTATTTTTAAAACTCTAAATCAAGCAACGACAAGGCAATGTTTTTTTTTTTTTTTAAATGCATCAGTTAGCCTGGCGACTAATCTCCCAGAACCGCTTCCCCCTGCCTTCCAGCAACTTTGATGAATAATGGCCTGGGCCTATTCACAGGCAGTGCTGTGCTTTCCTGAAGGCAACTTCGAGCGACTTCGGATAAGCCAGCGCCGCATGTGAATAGGCACAGGCGATTATTCATTAAATCCGCTGGAAGGCAGGGGGAAGCAGTTCGGGGAGATTGGTAGCCCCAAAGAAGAGGTGATTAGTCGACAGGCAACAAATCTCCCCCCGAATCTTCCCATCTGGTCTTACTCTAACACAAGATAACAGCTGCCTGGTAGATCTAAGAACAGCACTCAATAGTAAACCCCCCCCCCCCCTGGATTAGATAGAGGAGCATCCCGAAGATGGGAATTAAGGGGAGGAAGGGAAACTCGTATAAGTGACTTCATAAAAGACAACAGAATGATAACACTAGCTGAGATCCAAAAAAGATGGGGAAATCACCCAAGAGATGGATGGAACTACAACCAACTACATGGTTACATAAAGTCTATCACCCCAGATGAATGGACTAGACAACCAACCACATGGGAAATTATAAACACAACTAAGTTTGAAAAACCTAGACTACTATCCAAGTTTTATAAATTACTAATAAATGCTACTCCACCTGAACTTCCGACATCATGTGCAGAATGGGAAAGAGAACTACACATAAAGATTCCAGAATCAACCTGGCACAAAACATTTAAAAATACTCACACTTCAGCCAAAGCCTCAAAAACCACAGAAGCAATTTATAAACTCATCACTAGGTGGCAATACACACCCGCGAGACTAAAGAAAATGTTTCCAGGCTCTTCAGACAAGTGCTGGAGATGCAATTCTGAAACAGGCACACGTACGCATATTTGGCTAACCTGCCCCGTATTAGAAAAATACTGGAAAGAAATACTAGACACCATAAAACAAATAACAGGATCAGAAATTTCAATAAAAGACCATCCTCTAATACTTCTAAATATAACAAAAAACAGCACAGATGAACCCCTAAGCCCACTTACATTACATCTTCTGCATGCAGCTAAAGCTCTCATACCAGGAAAATGGAAAGATAACAAGCCACCTACATATAGAGAATGGGTGACTAAAATAGAAGAGATTAGGAAGCTTGAAGAACTGACCCACATTATACACAATAACAGCCTAATATATTGGAAGATCTGGACACCCTGGATAAATTATTTGAATAACGCATAAACATATAATGGTAAATTGAGTATACACTCATAAATACTGCTAAAAGGATTAAAATTACTAACAAATACCTAGACAGAATGCATTAGAGAAAGGTTGATATGATTATCCTCTATTGTACTAAAAGATATATGTAGATATAACTCGTTATCACTGTTTGCAATATATTGTGTAAGAATGTATTCTGAAATGCTTGCTTATTACCCTCCCTCCCCTTCCCCCCACCCTTTTTCTTTCTGTACCCCCCTCCCCCCAACATGTTTGAAAACAACAATAAAAAGAGATTAAACAATAGTAAAAACCCATGTCCCACTGCGCACTATTCAGTTACATTGAGAAGGAAAAAAAACAGCCTGCCAGAAAGCAGTTCCCTCCTAAAGTGCTGGCACAAGTCACATGACTGGGGCAGCTGGGAAATTAACAAAATGTCTAGTCCCATGCCAGATTTCAAAACTGAATATAAAAAAATCTGTTTGCTCTTTTGAGAAATGGATTTCAGTGTAGAAGTCTGCTGGAGCAGCACTATTAACTGATGCATTTTGAATAAAACATGTTTTCCCATGACAGGATCCCTTTATTTAAACCATTTTTATAAACCATGCAGTGTAGGACTGAGGGGCCCTGTGCCCTGCAGCCTTTGGGGGCCCCCACTCCATCCCCTGGGCTGGGAGCCCCCAGTTGCAAACAACAAACATCATCAAGGAAGGGAGGTAAGGAAAGGGAGTGCAGAGTGGATCTGGGCCCTGGGCCCATCAAGTTTTCTCCTGGTGTCCCCCAGGCTCAGTCCAACCCAGAAACATGCCAATCTGGTTGTTTGTGTAGTGCATACAAAGGACATGGTCAAAAAATGTTGGCACCACATGCTTGTGTTTACAACAAGGACACCAGGAAAAGAATTTGCAATTGGCCCCAAAACGTCTGATGGTGACTCTGACTCTAGAAATTGGGAAGCAATCTGGAAGTCAGTAGGGATGATAATAACAAGGAGTTGAATAGAAAGATAATATATAAGAATAGCATTAGTGATAATTCAGTTTTTTGTCTCTGGGGGTCTATGACTTTAAATTGTGGGGAGGAAAGTGTCAGAACAGTGAGACTGGGATAAGACATTTCTGCCTGACTCTAAAATTGGAGCAGTCCCTGGGTCAGTATTTTGCTATGGGACCTGCTTACTGAAACTGACATTTTTACTAGCACAGAAATCACTTTGTTTGACTCATTTTTCCAAACAAGGATGTCCAGTAAAGATTTGCAGCATGAAAACATTACCGGCAACTTTATTAAATGAATCTTTAAATACAATGCTAAAGACTTCTTGTTGGATAGAATGATTCATGTCAATGGCAAATACTTTTTTTTTTTTAAAACAAGTTTTCCAAAGCAAAGTTTAGTAGTAACAGACACTTATCTGTATTAGTACAGGTATGGGACCTGTTATCCAGAATGCTCTGGAGCTTTCTGGATAATGGATCTTTCTGTAATTTGGATCTACTAGAAAATCATGTAAAATCATTTAAACATTAAATAATCCCAATGGGCTGGTTTTGCCTCTAATAAGGATTAATTATATCTTAGTTGGGATCAAGTACAAGGTATTGTTTTATTATGACAGAGAAAAAGGAAATCATTTTTAAACATTTGGATTATTTGGATAAAATGGAGTCCATGGGAGACGGCCTTTCCGTCATTCAAAGCTTTCTGGATAACGGGTTTCTGAATAACGGATCCCATACCTGTACTTATAATCTGGTTGTTTTATCATTTGCTCAAATGTATTCCAAACAGCCTTGGACTGAGCAGAGGTTGTTAACCCTTATCTTTATAGGCGGGAATCATCTCTTAAAACATAATGAGCTTTGGCAGCTGCTCATGTTATCTACACATTCATTCTGTATTAGTTATTGTATCACAGAACACATGCGGCTGCGATCTGATGGGATTATTAATCCTGGCTGACTTTAGACTGGATATTGATTGGGGTAGCCCATCGGAGGGCCCCATACAGGGTCGGACTGGGGGGCCTGGGGCCCACCGGGACTGCTGTCCAGGGCCCCCGTCCCCCTACCCTGAAGCGCCAAATGCGCACAGCGCTGCACAGCCCCAAATCGGGAGAGAGGGGGTCTGGCGGGGGCCCATGAGGGTCTTGCCCACCAAGTTTTTTTACCAGTCCGACCCTCGCCCCATGCACGTGCCAATAAGCTGCTGACTCGGTCTGTCTGCAGTTTTTATTGGCCTGAGTGTGAGCTCATCCTCCAACATGTGCCATGTGAACTAAGATCTACTCATTATAGGAGTCAGGAGTCCGTGCATACCTCCCAACATTTGAAAAACAAAAAGAGGGACAAAAATGATTGGCCACACCCATTTTGACCACACCCCCTAATTACCATGTCCATTTTACAAAATTTGGTAGGTTATGAAAGTGTGAACACATTTCTGTGAGTTTTAGGGCCATGCTTTGTGTTATAACAATTTTGCTAATGAAAGTGAATTGCCCTTTAAGCTGCAAGTCCCAGTTTCCCCAAGAGACCCCCTTATTACAATTGTTTCTTTGCTTATTTTAAATTGTTACACAAGTATATGACAGTTGCTGGCTGTACTGGACTGTCTGCCAAAAGACTATTATTTTTATTGAATTTCAAAAATGTTATTTTTTTTTTCGAGTCAGTGATCAAAGAGAATGCCTTCACTGTTCTTCTTCCACAAACACATCCCCCTGGGGTACTTTTCTTTTCTGCCATTTTACTCTTCTGGTGCCCCCAGCAGCCTCTGTTCTACTTTGGGCTAGGCCATGCCCTATAGAAATTCCCCATCTCTGTACTGTAATGTGCAAACAACTGGAGCACCAGAAGAATTTGACTACATGGAGCTAGCGAAGAGTTTAAACAATGGGATTTCACTTATATTTTACTACTTGAAACAATTACTCAAACCTATTGATAATGACTTGGCACCCCTCCAATCAAAACCATTTTATAGCTCTGTAAAAAGTCGATTCCAGCATCGTCAGAAACCGGAAAAGTGCACTGACATTAAGGGGCAAATTTACTATTATTCCCAGAAATTAGTATTTGACCATCGAATGCTTATCGAATTGTTTTAGGCTATCATTTTGCTCGATATTCGATTTCTCTATGAATTCGTACGATCGGATACCGATCGTTCGATTTCACAAACAGATCGTGAAATTTCCTGCGAGAGTCCGAAAAATTGATACGGTTCGAATGATCAAACGCTCCGATTGTACAAATGGTATTCGAGCAGGACTTAGCCTCAGAAGCCTATGGGGAGCTTCCCATAGGCTTCTATTGCAATTCGGTAGGTTCAATCTTCCTACGATCATCAAATGATTGAATGATCGAACATCCGATCATTCGATCTATTCGATCTATTCAATATTCGACGATCGAATAGGCCAAAATTCACTTTACGATTTCAAGAAAAATTTGTACCGTCGTTATTCGATCGAATTCGATCAAACTTCGATTTATTGACGTGAAATTCGTACATTTGCCCCCTTACCCTCCAATGATTATAAACAAGACTATGAGCATGAGGTGCCTCTTATATGCAGAACCAGACTTAATATACAGATAAGCAAAACAAACAAGCCCTTTATTTGCAGGAGAAAAGCACAAGTCACGTGACTCAAGTGCCTTCAGAAATCAGGTGTGGACCAAAATAATAGATGTAATAATAGATAACATGTTTTAAAAGTGACTGGTATTAGGTACACAGTTACCTGTTTGGCTGCATACCAACCTGAGCAAAATAAACCTGTAAAGCAAGTCATTTCTTACAAATCTCAGAGGAGAAGATAAAAGGAGTGTCCCTAAGCAGAAGGAACCAGATACATAGAAGTGGGTAAGATTATTCCAACAAAGCATGGAAAGAGTAACTCACTGATGGACTTGGCTGCTTTCCATCACTGTTAGTATTGACTATTAGTACAGCTAGTTAAACGTCAGAGTAGGAACATCAAAATAATTATTGCTGGAAATGTAGTCAAGGTAGTGAAATACAGTGACATATACCTCCCAACTGTCCCGTTTTTAGAGGGACAGTCCCTCTTTTGACAGCTCAACCTGCAGTCCCTCATTTGTACAGGAAAGTCCCTATTTTCTCTGCACTGAACAACGAGAAAAAGAAACAAAGTGTCTAACTTAATTGGCTTTTGGCAGAGAGCCCAGAACTGCTAACAGGTACAAATAAGATACTTTGTAACAATTTCTAGATAAGCAAATAAGTAATTGTAACAATATGATATAACAGGTCCCTTGGGAAACATTACAGCTTAAAGGGCAATTCACCTTCATTAGCAAAACTGTAACAACTGGGGGGAAAAAACATAAATAGGTTCAACCTTTTATAACCTGACAAATTTTGTAAAATTTAATTAGGGGGTGTGGCCACAAAATGGGTGTGGTAAAAAAAATTGCCACACTAAGAGCGCAAACTTTTTTGTCCCTCTTTTTATTTCCAAAATGTTGGGAGGTATGATATACATGGCTGGAACTAGGGATAGACAGGACAGGCAGCTGCGTATGGTGCAAGAATAAAAATGACAGTATAGTACACTGCACTCTCACTTCAGGAAACTGGCAGAATATGGTCTGAGAAAAAGTTTTTGTATTGTGAAAAAACCTGCAAAAAAGTATCTACATTTCCACCATAGTGTAAGTTCAACATGTTCACTAAATGGCACAGACATATCAAGACACCTGCCTTAAGGTGGTTTTATATGGGCAGATTTAAGCTGCTGATTCGGGTCCTTTAGACCAATTCGGCAGCTTATCTGCCAATGTAACTCCCAAAAAATAGGCCAGATATCGATCAGGCAGGTTTGATTTACTCCAAGATTGAGAACCTCATCGGCTAGTTGCCTTTGGCCAGCATATTGGGAGAAAGATCCCCTCATTTGGTGACCTCACCAAATGACTGGATCCTATAGTGAATGGCCACCTTAAAATGCCATGTCCTTTGTTGGAATAGTCACTGCTGAATTGCAAACTGTCTTTGTAAGCTATGCCAGAATAATAACTACTCATATGGGACATGGGGGCATTATGGGTGTTCAGAAATGACGAGCGTCTCCTGGAGTCCTGTAAAGCCATTGCCAGCCAACTCTGGAATAGGAGAAATGTGTCCTCCAGTAATAAAAAGCACTTTAACATATGCCAGTCTGGCAGGAAAGTTTGAGTTTGGCAAATAGCAGAAGAACCCTACCTGCCTGAATGCATATTGTGAACATTATAGTGATGGTAAAGAAATAATGGCCTGGGGCTTTTTTTGGGTAGGTCCACTAGTTGATAATTCTGTGCTTCCTACTTTAAGGAACAGTTTTGGGAAGGGTCTTTCTGGTTCCAGTATCATAATGCCTCCAAGCATAAAACAAGGTTGGTACAGAAGGGGTTTTCTAAGATGAGAGATTAAACTTGACTGACCTGCATAGAACCCTGACCTCAACCCAACTCAACCCCTGTAGGATAAACTGGAAAATCAACTGCTAGCCAGGACTGATCCCCTGAACCACATTGATCCTCCTGTGGCTGGATGCGAGCAAATCCCATTAAAATGTTCCAAAATGTTCTCTAGGGGAAGGCTCTTTCTGGTTCCAGTATCATAATGCCTCCAAACATAAAACAAGGTTGGGGTAGAAAGGGTTTTCTAAGATGGGAGAGAAAGAACTTTACTGACCTACATAGAGCCCTGACCTCAACCCAACTCAACCCCTGTGGGTTAAACTGCAAAATCAACTGCTAGCCAGGCCTGATCCCCTGAACCTCATTGATCCTCCTGTGGCTGAATGCGAGCAAATCCCATTAAAATGTTCCAAAATGTTCTATTGGGGAAGGCTCTTTCTGGTTCCAGTATCATAATGCCTCCAAACATAAAACAAGGTTGGTACAGAAGAGGTTTTCTAAGATGGGAGAGAAAGAACTTGACTGACCTGCATAAAGCTCAGTCCTCAACCCAACTCAACCTCTGTTGGATAAACTGGAAAATCAACTGCTAGCCAGGCCTGATCCCCTGAACCTGGTCAGGATCACACAGGAGTCAGCCTGTGACTGATCACTTATAATAGAGTCGCCCCCACTCCAGTAACCCCTAGAAGCCATCAGAAATAAGCTTTATTCAGCTCTCTGATGCTAAAATAGTGAAACTTAATATCTGATTAGTTGCTATGGCTTTGCCCAGAGATAGCAAATGAACCCCAATGTGTCTCATTCAGTGTGAAGCATAGCACTGAGCATACTGCAGCAGCCAGACAAACAGGTGTTTGTGTTTATTTACTTTGGGTAACACTGTCCAATCACACATGCTAAATTCAGTAAATATGTAGACAAACCCAACATGCCCAACCTCCCCAGCCTCAAGGCTTCATGCTAACATAACAGGGTGGATGTGAATGTAGTACCTTCCATTCTTTCTTTTGGATTAACCAAATAGTGATACAAGATAACCTCTAGTAGCAAATATTTATCTTATAGACCAGAGCAGAGACGCAAATGTATTTGTTGCTTTGGGAACTAGAGAGGGAATTCCATAAACTAGTGTGGTATTACTTCATCCCTCCCAACATTTTGACATTTGACCATGCCCATTTTATGCTCACACCTAGTGATGGGTGAATCTGGGGAGTTTCACTTCGCTGAATTCGTGAAATTTTGTGAAATGCCGCTGACGTCTCATTTTGGACATGGGCGTCTCGTTTTGAACACGGGCGTCTTGTTTTGGATGGGGGGTCTATTTTTGGATGTCGCCGCACATTCGTGGGCACCAGCATCCAAAGAACGGACGCCGGCGTCTGTTTTTTTTTTTGATGTGGGCAAATTTTTACCAGGTGAATTTTCTCGGGCATTTGACGAATTTATTCGCCAGCGGGAAATTCGTGGTCGTGGGAATTCGCCCATCACTAGTCACACCCCCTAATTACCATGTCCATTTTACAAAATTTGGCGATTATAGAAAGTTTGAACACAAGTCCCAGTTTCCCCAGGAGACCTGCTTATTTTAAATAGTTACAATTGTTTCTTTGTTTATCTTAAACTGTTACAATTGTTTCTTTGCTTATCCAAAATTGTTAAAAATATATCAAAGTGCACCTGCCATGTATTCTTTACTGAAAAGCCAATTAAGTTTTAGAAACTTTGTATCTTTTTCTGGCTGCTCAGTGCAGGAGATCAAATAGAAACATTGCAGTAACAATCCGGGACTGGGAGGTTGAACTGTCCCAGGAAAAACAGAACAGTTGAGAGGTATGGTACTTAGGACTAGTCCAGGTGGCTGTACAGAGATGCAGCCAATTGGCCCAGGGGCCATAAAGCCAGACACATCATGAGATTGATTCTGAAGTTTTGGATCTGGACCTTCGCTACCTCACTGAGAGCTGCCTTGTTTTTCTGTCTTTCATACAGTGAGGTCCTCCTTCTCCTGACATGGGTATGTCTATATTGAAAATAAGTCTACACATTCCATGTTTTTCATTGCTGGAAGGAAGAGACTAGGTGTACAATACAGATAATCCAGTTGAGCCCAGCATTTCCCATAAGATTCCTATACAAAGTGAAATCCTGGAAGGAATACATCTGTGTCCAGATCTGTCACCGTTCACCATATATGTAAATGATGAATCAAAGCTCTGCTATATATATATACATTTTACCAAGGTGAATCTGTGTAATGAGAATCAGCTCATATAAGACTTGTAATAAAAAGTAGAGAGAGAAGGAGAAATCTTCCCTTACCTGCTCAGGTGTCGCGTCCTTTGCTCCTTCTATAGCAGTGAATTCTCAAGTGATCCGCTCTGGTTATTGTGACAGGCTCAATGGCACCTGACCTGGGGGAAGGATTTCCCACCACACCCCGTACTCACCTGTCTAATGTCAGTACGATATGCCTGCAGTGGTACTAACCTGCCAGAAGAGGATGATGTACACCTTGCTGATTCCTAGCAAAACCCCAACCTCTATTTACAGTAGCTGCTAATCTGGAATGCAGATACAGTGTATATAGAAGGAAATATGTAAAAGATTACAGACTGTTTAAATGTCTCTCCCTACTATACCTGCTATCCCACAGTCACACTCCCTTCCCAGAGACTATTATCCACTGTTACTATAGGCACCATCTCTCCCTACTATACCTGCTATCCCACAGTCACACTCACTTCCCAGAGACTATTATCCACTGTTACTATAGGCACCATCTCTCCCTACTATACCTGCTATCCCACAGTCACACTCCCTTCCCAGAGACTATTATCCCACTGTTACTATAGACACCATCTCTCCCTACTATACCTGCTATCCCACAGTCACACTCCCTTCCCAGAGACTATTATCCACTGTTACTTTAGACACCATCTCCCCCTATCCCCCACTGTTACTACAGGCATTATGTCTATACTGCTAACCCACAGCTATGGTTGCCACCTTTTCCTGAAAAAAATACCGGCCTTCCTATATATTTGTATTTTTTTCCTATTAATAACATTGGGATCAACCATCAAAAATACCGGCCGGGTGGCAACCCTACCCACAGCCCGTAGTCCGATATCCCATAATACTTATATAGCTGTGTCCAGGGCCTGCTCCTACCACTGACAAACAACTGTTATAGCTACCAACATCTCCTTCACTGATTTTGTTGACAGAAGGGAGCGCCACAGAGTAACTACAACTCATTTAAAAGTCAGATTCAATATTGAGGGTCAGTGGCAGAGAGGGAAGGGCCCAGCAGTAAGTTTTGCAACGCTGGAGAACATTAATGTACTGAGTTTTGTAGGTATTTATAGCAAAACAAACGGTGATAAATCACTAAGCAGCCTGTCAAGTGCTAGAGGGATTGGCTACTTTCAGCATTCCAGCTATTGCAGCATTAAATCTCCCAGAATTCCCCATTTACCTTTCTGCCAAAACTGCCTTTAACAGGTTGAACTCCCAATTGTAACTACAGAGGAAGCAGAACCTGCAGCTGCAGGGGGGGGGGGGGGGGGGGGGGGGGCAGGAGGTATAGGGGCCCCATGAGGCACTAATAGTTAATTACTAACAGTCTTATTATTGTTATTAGTGAATCAGTACAACCTCTGGATATGTTGGAAGCCCTAAAATTATTTGCTGTGGGGCCCAGTAATATCTTGTTTTGTCTGTTCTGAATTTTGTGACTCCTTATTCCTAACTTGCTCCTGCCAAGTAATGAGTGCTGATAATATGATAGTATGGAGACTACAATGAATGCCTTTTGCTGGAGGTGTTTGTGTGCCTGTTCTTTCTACTCTTTCTACAAGGTAACCCTTTACATTATTCCCATTGATGTGCACCTTCCAACAACATCCCACAAACACCCTCCTATCCTGGGGCTGTCAGACCAGGCTGAACTAGGGCAGGGTTGTCCAACAGGCGGGCCGCACGCCACATGTGGCCCGCAGCCCCCCTTGTAAGGCCCTCCACATGAAAGTCTGCTGTGACTGTTTATCATGTGTAAACTTTAAAAGGTACCACTACAGAGATTAACTGGCCCCTACTACTACTTGTTTAAACCTCATATTCACACTGTAAACCCCTGTATTGTTCACACATGTAATCCCCACATTGTTCACACTTGTAACACCTCTATTGTCACACCCTAAAGCCCTGTACTGTTCACTCCTGAGATCCAGACTGAAACTGCCCACATTGTTCACTGTGTCACTGTATGTTGTACATCTTAGAGTGGTCCTGATAGGTTTCCCTGTCTCCTGCTCTGTTCTGCCTTCCCTATGCTCCTTGTGTGTGCCATTCTTTGCCTGCTCTTTGTACTATGTGTGCCATACTCTGCCTGTGGTTGCCCTGCTCTGCCTGTGGAACATAAGCCTGGTATTTGTTTTGGGGGTAAGTTAGCATTTGAAAATTATTGTTAGAGGCCTTAAAGGGCAAGGAAAGGCAAATAAATAAAATCACATTTTTACTTTCTTTAATGAAAAAGAAATCTATCTCCAATATAGTTTAATTAAAAAATGTGTACTGTTTATATAAGAAACCTGACTGTATGCAGTGACATTCTCCCTTCATTTAGTGCTTCTGGCAGGGAAACAATCACTTATGAACAGCAGGGGGAGCCCCTGCCTTACTAACAGCCATGCAGAACTCAAACAGCTTTGTTTTTTGTTCATTTATGCCGATCCCTAAGCAGCACAGACCATACTGAGCATGTGCAGTGCCAGTGTCAGACAAAGATGTATAACAAAGTTACAAGATGACAGCCCCCTGTGGCCAACTTTGAAAGCATAAAGAACAAGTAAACCTTTTTTTTTTCTATCTGTAAATTTGCTCTAAACAGCTCCCCAGATTAATGTACCTTAGTCCCTGCTGCAAGTCTGCTCTGGTTTCTGTGTTATCAGCAGCTTGTTTCCCTTCTTCCTGGTGCAGAGTGAAGCCCAGCCCCTTAGCTTTCTGAGCTGACCTTATCTCTCAGACTAGTCTTGGAGATCATTTGCATAATGTGACATAGCAGAGAGCAGTGTGTGTAGCAGCTTTTGCTTGGGGAAACTAGCTTACTAATGAAACACTGGCTCCCTCTTCCTCTCTATTGTGGAACAGCAGCAAATGGACTGCTCAGTAAACTAAGGGGCGGGGCTTCACTCTGCACCAGGAAGAAGGGGAAACAAGCTGCTGATAACACAGAAACCAGAGCAGACTTGCAGCAGGGACTAGGGTACATTAATCTGGGGGGCTGTTTAGAGCAAATTTACAGAGAGATAAAGAAAAACATTTACTTTTCCTATAAATCATTTGTTTGATTAGGCTTGTGGTGCAATCAGTTCATGTTTATGTTTAGTATACAAAATACAGCATTTCTAGCCTTATTCTATTTTACACTTTCCTTGTCCTTTAAGGTGTTTAATCGTGTTGCTGGGGGTGCTGTGTTATCAATAGGGGAAGAGGAGGCATATGGATTTAAGGGTATGTGTTAATATGACAACTTTTTTCACATATGAGTGGCATCCCTGCAGTCAACACCAACCATTTGTTTTTTTGGTGTGCTATTGATGTGGACATGGTCTTGTGGTAGCATTTGTGTGGTGTAATGTGAGTGTGGTTTAAAAGCAGGGAGTGGCTAACAGTTAGGGTTGCCACCTCACCCCTTTAAAACCGAACACATATGGAATACACAGCCTGCATGGCTAATTAGCAATACATTTAGATGCATGCTGCAGACTGAACTGATTTATGTGCAGCCATGCATCATGCATCTAAATAAATTGCTAATTAGCCATGCAGGCTGTGTATTCCATATGTGTTCGGTTTTAAAGGGGTGAGGTGGCAACCCTACTAACAGTGGGCCTGGCTCTTCCAAAAGTTCAGCACTGCCGGGCCTGTGTGTCACATCATGGATAAAAACTTGTGTCCCAGTGCCACTGGCAGCCATACAAGCCCAAGCCATCACACTGCCTCCCAAATGTTTTACACCTGATGTGCTATGCTTTGGATCATGAGCTGTTCCACGCCTTCTCCTTACTTTATTTCTTGCCATTGTTCTGGTAGAGGTTGATCTTGGTTTCATCTGTCCAAAGAATGTTTTTCCAAAACTGTGCTGACTTTTTTGGAGGTTTTTCAGCAAAGTCTAATGTAGTCTGTCTATTCTTGAGGCTTATGAGTGTCTTGCACCTTGCAATGCACCCTCTGTATTTACTTTCATTTACTTTCATGTCTTCTCCTTATGGTAGACTTGGATATGGATACACTTACCTCCTGGAGAGCGTTGTTCACTTGTTTGGCTGTTGTTAAGGGGTTTCTCTTCACCATGGAAATGATTCTGTGATCATCCACCACTATTGTCTTCCGTGGACATCCAGGTCTTTGTGCGTAGCTGAGTTCACCAGGGCTTTCTTTCTATCTCAGGATGTACCAAACTGTAGATTTTGCCACTCCTAATATTGTAGCAATTTCTCGGATGGTTTTTTTTCTGTTTTTGCAGCTTAACGATGGTTTGTTTCACCTGCATGAAGAGCTCCTTTACTGCATGTTGTCAGCAAAATCCTCCACATACAAGCACCCCCCCCCTCAAATCAACGCTAGGGATTTTATCTGCTTCATTGATAATGACATAACAAAGGAATTGCCCACATCTGCCCATGAAATAGCCTTTGAGTCAATTGTCCAATTACTTGAGCCCCTGAAATGAAGTGATTGCGTTAAAAAAAACGCTTTAGTTCCTCACATTAAATTAAAGCTGAACGTTTGCAGTTCAACTGCATTTGAGTTGTTTCATTTAAAGGGAAATTAAACCCCCAGCGCTAACTACCTCCCCCCCCGCCCTCCGCGGTGTCACTATCCGACTTTTTTATTAATTATCTTGTCTTCCATCACATCCGACTTGACGCCGGCGTTTTTGTTGCCCAACGTTGGATCTGATGAAAACACGTGAAAGTCTGCCGTGTAGTTCTACCCTAAGGATTCGCCAAAAAATAAAACTGAAAACATTCAGCATTTTTTATTGGAATTCCAGATGCTCAGTGCATTCATTTAATATTCACAGGTATGGAACCTGTTTTCAAGAATTCCCAGGACCTGGGGTTTTCCAGATAAGGACCTTTTTGTAATTTAGATCGTTATACCTTAAGTCTACTAGAAAATTGTGTAAATATTAAATAAACCCAATTGGTTAGTGTTTCTTAATTATATCTTGGTTGGGATCAAGTCCAAGGGACTGTTCTAATATTACAGAAAAAGGGAAAGCATTAGGATGATTTAGATAAAAATGAAGTTCATGGGACATGGCCTTCCTGCAACTTGGAGCTTTCTGGATAATGGGTTTCTGGCTAATGGATCCCATACGTGTATATACATGCATACACATAGGTGCAGATTTACTAAATTCGTGTGCAGGATTCGAAATGCGATCGAATTGTAAAATTACGATTTGTTTTTTGAATAGTAGGATTTGGCCTCTTTGATCATCGAATTTGTGAAATTCAATCGTATCGAATATATCGAATATAGATAAAATTCTATTTCGATCATTCAATGGTGGAAGTACTTCCCCTTTAAAAATTATTCGATGTCCAAATTCGCTAGATTAAACCTACCGAATTGTAATAGAAGCCTATGGGAATCCCCCATAGTGTTTTCCCGAATTTCAATCATACAATCGAATGCATCAAAACTTTTGAAGCGTTCGTTTCGTATGATTTTTTCATGAAATCAAACCTTTTTTTTTTTCTACGATTTTTTCGTAAAATCGTTCCATCGTAAGTTTTATTGAGAAATCGAAAAATGGAAAAATCCAAAAATCCAACAAATTCGATTTTGTCGGATTTTTGCTCGATGGTCGAACAAGGGTCGAATTCGAGGGCTCGAAGCCCTCGAGAATTCGACCCTTGATAAATCTGCCCCATATATATATATATATATATATATATATATATACATACATACACACATTTATATAATAACAATGAATGAAATTGTATACACATATATATACATATATATATGTGACCTTTAGAAACTCAACAACCTTTTATTTATTTATTTTTTCTCTGTTTGCTTTTCTTTTCTGCTGACAAATTGTTACTTGTGTAATTGTTTTTCTTCCCGTCAGTTTCACAAGATCTGTTCCACAGAATTACCCCACCCTGTAATCCTGCCCTTATTCATTAAACATTAATTATGTGCAGCAAGTATTAGAGTCTACATGGATTTGGGTATATAAGGGAGTTTTATTTTAAGAACTACAATCTGAAGCTGGATAATAAAGAGGCGGCTCACCTTTAGGGCTAGTCCAGACGGGGAGATTCGGGGGCGATCCGTCACCTGGCGACTTTTCGCCGCAACGGATCGCCCCCCAAATCTCCCCGAATAGGTAGAATAGCAAGGGTTAAAAGCGCCGGCGCGTGTTCACACGCAGCGGCGCGATTTTTAAAATCGCTCCAAGGCAATTTGGAGCGATTTTAAAAATCTCCAAGGCAATTTGGAGTGATTTTAAAAATCGCGCCGCTGCGTGTGAACACGCTCCGGCGCTTTTAACCCTCGCCGGTGCCTACCTATTTGGGGAGATTCGGGGGCGATCCGTCGCGGCAAAAAGTCGCCAGGCAACGGATCGCCCCCGAATCTCCCCGTCTGGACTAAGCCTTAAGTTAACTTTTTGAATGTTATAGAATGGCTACTTGCAGGCAACGTTTCAACTGGCCTTCATTTTTTCATTTGAATTATTTGCCTTCTTCTTCTGACGCTTTCTAACGTTCAAATGGGGGGTCACTGTCCCCATCTACAAAATTATCTTGCTACATTTTATTACTCATCTTTCTTATTCAAATCAATGCACTGCTGCTAGTGTAATCTTGACCCCAGCAACCATGCATTTGCTGAAATTGTGAACTGGAGAGCTGCCGAGTAGTGATGTGCGAACCTGGGGCATTTCGCTTCGCTGAATTTTTCGCAAACTTCCAGAGAAATTCGGCGAAAAACTTCGAAACGCAGTCAGCTTCTCATTTTAGACGCGGCGTCAGTTTTTGGACGCCAGTGCACATTGCGCCATCCAAAAATGGACTCCCGCGTCCGAAACAAAACGCCAAATTTTTCCTGGCATTTCGAGAATTTATTCGTCTGCGGTGAATCACAGGCATTCGCAGGACAGTCTATGCCTAAGAACAACTTTGCTAAAAATTAACACATTAAATAGGACTTGTGTTCAAATTACATTCTATTGATTTCATTTAAAAAATCTGCATTACTCTAGTTTTTGCTTTTATAAAAAACTAATTTGAAAGTTGCATTTCCCATCCCCCTCTCCCTTTACAAAGAGGGTAATTTGTTTGAACAAATTCCTGCCTTCTTTAAGCAGCAGCCTGTGAGCAGCTCATTATCAGGGGCTCCCGCTTAGACTGGAATTTTTTTTTTTTATCAGCTACGTGAAAGATCGGAGAACCTGTAATTGACAGTTCTATAGTGGAACTTGCTTCATATTTTTGTTTAATGGCAGAACCATATAGTAACTATAGATATTAGTTAATTAAATCAATAGGCAATATGCTTAGCACAAGCCTTTTTATATTGCGCTCATTTTGAAAGGGTCCCTTTAAGATTGTGTTGATCAAAGGAGTCTATGTTAGAGTCCTGCAGCAGGTCGGGTATGCGTGAAAACCTGTGGTAACCTGTGGGCTGCAGGCAGAAGTTCCGGGTGCGGGTATAGATGTGGGTTGGCAGTTTTGCGGGGTTGCGGGTCGGCCCACGGGTCTGCTCAATAGTGATTTTTACTAATTTTTTCTGATCACACCTACTTTCTATGATGTCACTTCCGGTTACAATGATAGCACTTCCTGATTCTTGATGGTCAGAAGGTCGGGGTTTCCGGGTTGCGGATAAGGTACTTGCGGGTCGGGTAGCGGGTCCAGGTGGGTAAGAAAGCGGGTTGCGGATTGCAGGTTGTGGGTACGGGTCGCAAAAAATGGACCCGCGCAGAACTCTATAGTCTATGTCAGGGATCTGCAGCCTTGGCTCTCCAGCTGTTAAGGAACTACAAGTCCCACAATGCAATGGAGTCTGTCATGATTCATAAAGGCAAATGCATTGTGGGACTTGTAGTTCCTTAACAGCTGGAGAGCCAAGGTTTCAGATCCCTGATCTATGTAGTCCTTGATTAGACTGGAGGCCATAAAAAAAAACCATAGAGGATTCTGGCACAGGATCCTCTGTTTGGGCAGCCTTGCTATAGGTCTCATTTTAGAAATAACTTAGATCTATCTGGCTGAATTGTGTAGAAAACAACGATGTGCCAGTGCATTATACTCTTTTTAATATAGAAGGAATATACTTTGAAAAGTTTTGTATCAGGTTGATTTATTGAAAGAAAAAATAAAAAAAAAAGACCTACTTCTGCCTCCTTTTCTGATGGTGAACGGAACTGGCGGAACTCAGCCCACTGCACTGTAGGACAGGAACCCAATAGGGAACTTATGTCTTTGCTTGTGAATGCAGGGCTGTGATTAGCTACCTCTCTCCTACTGTGCTTGTGGCAATCACCCCTCTTTTAAAGACTATAGCAGATCTATAGGGGCAATAACGGGGATCATTTTTAGCCCAGAGTGAAAACAGTATCATATACATTACCTAAAAAATTGCCCATTTTAAAGACAGTATAGCCACAGTAATACTGAAATATGTGACTTTATATGTTCTGGATATCTGAATGTGACAATTTTTTTGGGAGTTGACAATTGATTTCACGTTAACACATTTAAAGGACAAGGAAAGGCAAAAAAATAAAATCCCATTTCTACTTTCTTTAATGAAAAACAAATCAATCTCCAATATACTTTAAAATAAATACAGTGGTGTGAAAAACTATTTGCCCCCTTCCTGATTTCTTATTCTTTTGC
>CM044444.1:91993411-92005444 GCA_024363595.1 Xenopus borealis
GTACACAAGCACAACACATCATGTACAACATTTCTACCTACTTCTTTAGTTTAACTTTCCCTGTCCTTTAATAGGGAAGAAAACATAAACCAAATCATTAACCGCTCGATTAAAAAAAAAAATGCAAATAAAGCAATCCTCTGACGTTTTAAAATTTTATTTTTTAAATACTATTTTTTTTCTGGACACAACACGATCCTTAAACATTTCATTGGTACAGCCCTCGCAATGTGTGGTACAGTCACAGGATCCGGGATAAATAAATGGCTGTAAACATGGGACAGAACACAAAGAGGATGACAACCCCCTAATGATTGACACTTCGAAGGGAGCGTGATGGACGCAGACCTTTTACCCTTCTTTTAGGAAACCCTAACATATTGATGGGTAAAGCCACAGTATATTGAGTTTTGCAGTTTTACAACCATCATCCTCGAATAAAGAGCCAGACATTAGCCTGAGACAAACAGCCAGACTTACAGTTATCAGTAGCAGCTAAATTGAAATGCATGAGCTTGGTGGAAGACCTTTTTTGGTGGAACAGGTGAAGGAGTTAGAGAAGAGAGAGAAAGCAAAACTGGCAATTCTAACCTACACCATCAGTTTGGTAACAAAGTGTCACCCCCAGGGGTATTGCACTGAAATGATGAAAAATCACCAAGGACCGTGAGGTGGGAGGGTTCCTATAGGAAAACTATGGAGTCAGTGCATTCGTTTAGGCTTCCATTGAGGTCATAGTTAGCGGAGAAAAACATAATTAATGGTATCCCCACCAAAGTGTTTTCTACCTGGAGGTGACAAGCAGCTGGAGTATAATGTAGGTATAATTGGAGACATTTGGAGCAAGTCTACAGCGTAGGAAACCGAAGATAAAGGACAACGTTCCTCTTGCATTGTTTTTGTTCATGATTGGTTTTCGTCATTGGTGATGACCAAGGAGCTATGGCATGATGAAGAAAATGCATTTAGTTTCGCTCGTCAATGAGCGAGCTGGTGGGGCTGCTGGGGTCACTCGGGCTGCTGGGGTTTGTGGGCGTGCTGGCGTTGCTGGCGTTGGTGACATCAATGGAACCTTTCTTGGAGCGCCTGCGCCACTCAGGGATCGAGCCCATGGAGGTCACGGACGGCTGCTTGATGTTCTGACGGTCTTTCTCTGCTTCTTCTTCCTCGTCGTATCGTTCGTCGTCTTCTGTTTCACTGTGGTGCGGGCTGGAGTGTCGGGATAGGGAAGGAGATGGAGGGACAGATGCTGGCCGTGGGTAACGGAATCCCTGAGCCTACAAAACACATTGATTTCACCATATCAAGGATAATACACCAAATTCCACTACCACCTGCCTGTAAACTGATGCAGAGTGGGATTTTCTGATGCAATCTGCAATTGGTTTTAATTTAATTTAATTTTTTGCAATTTCAGCAGTCTGGCTGCAAGGGTTTACGTTACCCCAAGTTACTGATTTAAATGAGAGACTGGAATATGAATAAGAGCGGACTTGGATAGAAAGTTGAGTAATAAGTAAGAAAAAGCAGCAATAACAATACATTTGTAGCCTTAAAGAGTATTTGTTTTTTTAGATGGGGTCAGTGACCCCCATTTCAAAGCTGGAAAGAGTCAGACGAATGCAGAAAATACTTAAAAAAAATAACTATACAAAATAAATAATGAAGGCCAATCGACAACAAGCTTGGAATGGTCCACTCTATAATATACTAAAAGTTAATTAAAATATGAACCGCCCCTTTCAGGAAAAACATCCCATAATAGCACACACTCAACAGTTATATTATATTAAGGGTCAAATTGAAATGTTTCACATTTTTTTTATGTTTAAAGGAGAACTCAACCCAAAATTTAAAAAATCCCCAACCCCCTTAGCCTACATAAACCCCCCTCCCTCCCCCACCTCCAGCCTAGCTGCTACCCCAACAAATGCCCCCAATATTTTACTTACCCCTCTGTGCAGATTTATGGATCAGAGTTTTTGCTGGCCATCTTCCAGGTCTTTGGTAAACTTCGTGAATGGAGCGGCGTTTTGGTGTATGCGCAGTTGGAGCGCCGGAAATCGACGAAGCGCCGGAAGACACAAAGTTTACCGAAGACCTGGAAGATGACGCCCGTGAACTCCGATCCCTAAATCTGCACGGAGGAGTAAATAAAATGTTAGGGGCATTTGCCTGGATAGCAGGTGGGATGGGGGGGTCTACGTAGGGTAGGGTTTTTTTAAGTTTTGGGTTGAGTTCTCCGTTAAGTCAATGGGAGAGGTCCAGGGTTCAATTTGGAGATTTTTGCAGCCTTTCTGACATTCCAGTTTTTTTTTTTGGGAGAAAAAAAGACCCTGAAATCGAGTTTGATTAAATTTGATTAAAATTTTCGGGTCATTAAAATTTGTTCAAGTTAAAAAAAAACTGATTTTATGAATACATTTTGGTAAGTCTAAGATATAAAACTCCATGAATTTGAAATCTGACCCTTGATTAACGTGCCTCCCCATATCATGCACACGAGGAGCGTGCGAGTCTCCTTAATTCTCTTTTTCTGCTATTGTAGGAATTGTATTGCCCTTCATCTAGTGCAATGGTTCTCAACCTTCCTAATGCTGCGACCCTTTAATACAGTTCCTCATGTTGTGGTGACCCCCAACCATAAAATATTAAAATATTTTCATTGCCAGCCCAGAGCAGAATATTAGGAAAGTACAGGAGACAGTGTGGCTGCATAAAGGTTTGTTTTCCGTGCGTAGTGCAGCAAAAAGTTTTTTGCCACACCCATTTTGTGGCCACACCCCAATTACCATGTTAATTTTACAAATGTTAAATGGGCAGGGAGAGCTGTATGGCAGTCCCTACTACGGGGATATAGAAAGTTGTATTGTAACCGTCTTCCCTACACAGGTTACTGAACTACAACTCCCAGCACCAACACCCAGAGAGCTACAACCTTGCCCCAGGGCTAGTGGGGGGGGGGGGGGGGGGAGATGAACCTGCTCTTGGAACCCCTTAAGGGACCCCTGTGAAAGGGTCCCGACCCCCAGGTTGAGAACCACTGATGTAGTGGGTCAGCAGCACCGTTGCAGTGCTAAGAAAGTATTGCACGTGCAGCTAAAATTATTCTTGTTCATCCATTCCCCGTTACGAACAGTAACCCATACTTACAGCTGTTGGTTCATGAGGCTCATATGTGAAGTTGTCAGGGAAGGCCTTTGCGAGAGCCATGTGTCGAGCATACATATAATACTGAAAATGAATAAATGCTGTATCATTAATATGCACCTTTTATTTGCTGAAAAGTTAAAAGAAATTCTTTTCCTTTGTAACAAGCACAGGTCACACACATTAGACTGAACTAGAATAGTTAACCAGAAAGGCTTCATTCATTGGGAAGCCCACAGGTTGCAGAATGGACTGTAGACATTTTTCCGACACTGCACTGAACCGATCTGCATCCAAATAAATACTGTTTTGTTTTATACAATTACTCGGCAGTAACTGGAAGCCAAGCAGGGTTCAGATACCGGATACCAAGGAGTGCTTAAAGGAACAGTAACACCAAAAAATTAAAGTGTTTTAAAGTAAAGAAAATATCACGTAGTGTTGCCCTGCGCTGTTAAAACTGTTCTGTTTGCTTCAGAAAGACTACTATAGTTCATATAAACAAGCTGCTAAGCAGCAATGGCGGAAATTGAAAAATGGCTATATGGCACAGGATAAGTAATGGATAACAGATAACAGATAAGCTCTGTAGAACAAAATGTTATCTGCTGTGTAACTTGAGCCTTTTCTCCTATGAATGGCTGCCTCCATTGCTACACAGCAGCTTATTTATATAAACAATAGTAGCGTTTCTGAAGCAAACACTGCAGTTTTACTAGTGCAGGGCAACACTGCATTATATTTTTATTACTTTAAAACAATTTAATTTTTTGAGGTTACTGGTCCTTTAAAGGGATACGGTCATGGGAAAACATGCATCAGTTAATAGTGCTGCTCCAGCAGAATTCTGCACTGAAATCCATTTCTCAAAAGAGCAAACAGATTTTTTTTTATATTTCATTTTGAAATCCGACATGTGTCATGTGACTTGTGCTGATAAACTTCAGTCACTCTTTACTGCTGTACTGCAAGTTGGAGTGATATCACCCTCTTCTCATTCTCTCCAGCAGCCTAACAACAGAACAATGGGAAGGTAAACAGACAGCAGCTCACTAACACAAGATAACAGCTGCCTGGTAGATCTAAGAACAACACTCAATAGTAAAATCCAGGTCCCACTGAGACACATTCAGTTACATTGAGTAGGAGCAACAACAGCCTGCCAGAAAGCAGTTACATCCTTAAGTGCTGGCTCTTTCTGAAATCACATGACCAGGCAAAATGACCTGAGATGCACCTACACACCAATATTACAACTAAAAAAAATACAGGAATGACATTTTCTATTGTGTTTATTATGGTTGCAGCAGTGCACCCTGCTTATGAAAATCCCTTTCAGCAGAAGAAATGAGATCGAGGTTCTCTACTGTGAAATAGTGTCCAAGTTAGAAGCGACAGAATATGTATCTTACCCTGCCCAGATACTTCCAATCTAACAAGTCAGACAGACGCTCTGTGCGGTTCCTCTGGATGATGCGCTGCCGCCGGGTTTGCTGAGAGAAGCTGTAGAGGAAGGATGTGAGTTGGGTGCAGGATTCGTCCACTGAGCGGAATCGTCTGTCCAAGATATAAATACCTGTTGGGGAAGGGGGCAGAGAAGTCAAATGGATTTAGTCATTCCAGCATATACAGTAAATACTGTACAAACTCCAGGACCCCTGGTGCTATACATGAGACTACACTGGGTACATCAAGAAATTAGCAACTCTAGTTCACGGTCACACTGGGGGGACAGTTCCTTATCAATGTAAGTTCCTTATGAATGTGACACGTGTTATGGTGCAGGGAAGGCAAAAGGGACCCTAGCAATACACAAGGATACCAACCATAAGCAGTGGGGTCTGCAATGTGCTCCTCCATAAAACATCCAAATCCAGAGAGGTTGGTGGAAACACTGGGAATTCCCATCACAGTACATTCAGCTGAAATGAAAAAAAAAAAAAACAGGACATTCATTTAGCGAGAGGCATTTAATGACCATGGGCAAAGTATCCAACACTCTTCCTCCACCGGGAAAACAACGGTTATGTCCTCACCCGGCGTGTACCCCCAGGGTTCATAGTAAGAGGGGAAGACTCCCAAGTGACAGCCACGCACAAATTCCTCATAATCCATGGGTAAAAGTGGGCTAGTTGAGGAAAGGAACTCTGGATGGAAAATAACCTGTAAGAAAAAAAAAAAGTATATTTCCAAAAGTGTTTATAGAGGAGGCTCTGTGGCTTGGATAGGAGGTTATACTATCCTGTTGCATCATGGGAAGTTATGAAGGTTGCGATGTGCTATTTAGAGACCGTGTACTGTAAGAAGTGATATCTGTAGGGGCCATTCAGCGCAGCTTACCCACCTTCACACGATCAGAGCTGCTGTTAAACATGCCGATCCGCCGGATAGTGTTCAGTATGGAGTCTGTAGAGTCGTCAAGCATGTTATGGGTGCAAATAGGAGGGAAGGAGTGTCTCTGTGGGGGAAACAAAGCAAGTCATTTTATATGTCTGGCTATTGATCTTTGCATATTGCTTTAGAAGAAATAAGATGTCTTTTACCAAATGTTGTTGAATTTACCTAAAGGGAAACGATCATTAAAGGCTAAGCAACTGGTCGACCTATAAGACTGGCATAAAAACTAGATGAAGGTGGGTTAAACAGTGTCACCATTGATCAGCAGCACTGTATTCATGAGGGACGGGGCAGAGGCATTTAAGAAAACAGGGGCCCTAGCACAAGTTTAGGCTACAGCCAGGTCACTTTCACAATAAAATAATGCAGCGTATTGGATGTAGTATTTTCAAATGGGCTCTGAGTTGTGCTAAACACACAAGGAAAGAGTAGAGGATTCCCAGCGTAGTAGCTTCTGATACAAGTACTTACATAAACAGCAATATATATAATATACTGGAGAGACCTTCTCAATCACTCTAGGGCCATATTTTCTCAAGATAATATATGCTGACTACAGGCTGTCTTTTTCCTTACCTGTGTGGCAAATATGGCTCTCTTCAGCATTGTGAAATCCTCCTTATCCAGCATCTTATTCATATCTGGCAAATTCCCTCTGCAATCAACAAATACATTGCTTGTTATTATCAACGATGTGGCTGGCTTAAGACTGGGCCCCCAGCAGTACATGGAGATTGCGGCCTCCTCCAAGGGCGAAAAATATTATATTAATCTGCAGATCCCCAGCAGTTGTTGAACCACACCTCTCAGCACCGCACCTAAAGCTTCAGATGTAGGAGTGAGGCTGGGAACGCCAGCTCAACAAAAGCTGGAGGGCAGCAAGTAGCCCACCCTGATATATATATATATACCAATAACAACTTCATATGCCCTAAATGTATTTATTTACCTTACCCCCCAGTAAGCTGCTAGAATGCTGGGGTCTCCATATCCATAATAAAGACGTTGCTATCATTTATACTGGGTATGGCCAGAAGAGGGCAGCAATCAGCCAATAGGTAATTTCGGAATAAACATAAGAACTGCAAGGTAGAAGTATCTCAAATGCAAAGTATCATATAGGTTTCAGTATTAATGGTGTTCTTTAATACATTTACAGTATATTTCCCAATACACCCCGCCCCCCACAAGACTTTATTGATAAGGAGATTATATGCGAGGAAAGCTCAGCTCTTTGCTGGAGGCATGGCATTTATACTAAGGCCATAAAAGTAAATTAATAGAGCACAGTAATGGAACATTATACATAGGGATGCACCAAATCCAGGATTCAGCCTTTTTCAGCAGGATTCGGATTTGGCCGAATCCTTCTGCGAAACCTAATACGAAAGCTAATTTGCATATGCAGATTTGCATATGCAAATTAGGGGCAGGGAGGAAAATTGTGACAAAACAAGGAAGTAAAAAATGTTTTCCCCTCCACCCCTAATTTGCATATGCAATGCATATGCAAATTAGGGTTTGGATTCCGTTCGGTATTCGGCCGAATCCAAAATAGTGGATTTGGTGCATCCCTAATTATATATAAGATCTTTCTCTGGAAAAACAGAACAATTTGGGCAGGATTTTTAAATAATGACAGCACAGACTGGATGGCAATCCCCACCATGTGATGCCATTATCTGATATATAAAGGAATGAGGACAACACTTACACTAGTAATGATTCGTACAGTTTCTTTCCAAACTTCTCCTTAATCGTGTTGGCTGTATCCCTGAAGGCGTAAACAAAAAAACAAAACAAGTGCCTATGGAGTTCTACAGAACAGGCTGCTTAGTAACGAACGTATCTTGCGATAAACCCAGAGGCAATAAATAAAAAGTGTGACCAACTGTTGAGCTATTTGTAAGTCAGTGCTGAGTCACAGTCACATTTATGGCAAGTCTCTCTCGGATCCTGCAGGACAGTAGATGTGGGGCCTCTAGTGGTCACATACAGGTAGTGCTACTACAAGCTGTATACAATGAATATCTACCAAGAATGCTGGCAGCTACTTGTCTATTTTATATTAGGAAAGCATTTCCCAGGACTATGCCCCCTTGCACTCACCACAGCTGTTTTCGTACTGCTTGACCCTTCAGCGTTTCCACGTTGAAGTTGTTGGTTCGAGCCGGCATAATGAAAAAGGCAACTATGGTTGTTTCACTGTGATTAACCTGCAAGAAACAAAGGTTTGTAGAAAGAGTTAGAGGGGCACCATTGCTCATAGAAACAGAAAAACCCCCGCCTACACTGGTAAAGATGGTTTTCCACTCGAAGTCAGAACCAGTAGTTCACAAACACTGCTTTCAGTTGCAATCACATTGACAAATACAACGAAACCTCGATTTTACATCCCCTGATTTTACGTTTTACCTAATTTTACATCGTTGTTTTGTGGTCCTGCCTATGGAATACATTTCTTTGGTTTTAACACCATGTTTTTTTTCTCGTCCCCTGATAAACATAAAATGGGGGTTCTACTGTAGTTCTAAAAATCACTGAACTTTGTTTTTAAACATTCACTGGAAAGTTTTATTAGTGTTTGAGTGGAATTTCCCTTAAAGGAACAGTTCAGTGTAAAAATAAAAACTGGGTAAATAGATAGACTGTGCAAAACAAATAATGTTTCTTATATAGTTAGTTATCCAAAAATGTAATGCAGTGATTTTCAACCTTGTGCCTCCAGCTGTTAAGAAACTACAAGTCCCACAATGCATTTGCCTGCCTGTGGCTGTCAGACTCCTTCATTGCATTGTGGGACTTGTAGTTTCTTAACAGCTGGAGGCACAAGGTTGAAAATCACTGATGTAATGTATAAAGGCTGGAATGACTTGAAGGGGGGGTCACATGGGGCATAAATGCTCAGTGAGTTTGCAATTGATCCTCAGCATTCAGCTCAGATTCAAAAGCAACAGTTATTTCCTGTGTGTCCCTTCCCCTCTGATTGGTTACAGCCTGGTAACCAATCAGTGGAAAGGAAGCAGGAAGTGGTGTTCTGGCTATTATGTTATACATCTAGTCACTCCAGCCTTTATACATTACGTTTTTGGCCAACTAACTATATTAGAAACATTTTTTATTTTGCACAGCCTATTTACCCAGCCTTACAGTGCTACAGTTTCCAGCAGTCATCTTATAAAGGGATTCTGGGAGTTGTAGTTCTGGTGCACAGTTGAATGCATCTTACTACCCTACCCCCAGTCCCTACTTTCCTTCCCATCCGCCTTACCCTCAGAAGGTAGTTGAGCCTGGCCAAAGCCTCCAAAAATACGTCCGCTCCTTTGTTCGAGAACTCGTAGCGGCCAGCAATGAAGAAAAACAGAGTCTTGTCCAAATTGAAATCCAAATGTCTGAAATAAAACACCCAGTCAGTTAAGTTCACTGGTTCTCTCTCACACTCTCCAGCAGATGAAGAATTTTCCCAAGTATAAATAAGCACAGCAAGTAACTTTATTTCATCAGTCTATGATGGGTAAGGTCACATGGGCAGATTCGGGGAGATTTAGTTGCCTGGCGACTAAATCGCCTCTTCTTCGCGGCGACAATCTCCCCGAAGTCCCTTCCCCCTGCTATAATGAAGAAATGTCAGTCGCCCAAAGTTTCCTTGTGAGGCAGCTCTGGAATTCGAAGCACCGCGAGTGCCATTGCTGCAAGCGATTTTTTATTTTAGCAGGTGGAAGGGAGTTCAGGGAGATTGTCACCCTGAAGAAGAGGCCCTGAATCTGCCTGTGTGCCCCTGCCCTTAAAGTGATACCGACACTAAAAAATGATTTTTAACATATGAATGTACATTAAATGTTGTCTATAGGTCATGTTGATAATTTTTTGCAGAGAGGTTTGTTTTTGTATATAATTGTTAGTTGAAGTTTCTAAGCCTGACTCTCTGCCAACCTGACTGTCCCATCTCAGCCTGTTAGTTACAGTTTCTAATGCTAACGGACTCCTGCTGCACAAATATGGCAGCCCCCTCATACAGGAACATGGGGGATCAGACAGGTAATGTAAAAGCATCATGCAAATACTTTATGGCAAAGTTAGAAGTAGCTTTCAAAGCCAATATTATAATATGATGTTAAAAAAATTTAAATTTGAGCTATCAGTATCTCTTTAAGTTAACGCTTAGTGTGTTATAGAATGGCTAATTCTAAGCAACTTTTCAATTAGCCTTAATTTTTACATTTTTTTTATAGTTTCTGAATGATTTGCCTTTTTCTTCTGACTCTTTCCAGCTTTCAAATGGGGGTCACTGACCCCATCTAAAAAACAAATGCTCTGTAAGGCTACACATTTATTGCTATTGCTACTTTTTATTGCTCATCTTTCAATTTGGGCCCTTTCCTAGTCATATTCCAGTCCTTATTCAAATCATTGCATGGTTGCTAGAGTAATCTGGACCCTACCAACCAGACTGCTGAAACTGCAAAATGGAGAGCAGCTGAATAAACGGCTAAATTACTCAATGAAGATGAAAAAAATTGCAAATTGTCTAAGAATATCACTCTCTACATCATAGTAAAAGTTCATTTAAAGGTGAACATCCCCTTTAAAGGTTATTGCTGATTGGCTACTGTGGAATATTGCTGTAAAACAAATCTAGACCCCCAAGGTACTGGGAACCTTTAAACTGCTCCTTTGCTAAAGATCATATAATATAACATTATATAATGAATGTGAATGTGCCATCGAGTGGGCCTCACCCATAAAAATGTCCCCTGATAAACTCCTGGATGCGGCCCTTGCTCTGCGCGTGCAGGTTCTGAAATTCGTGCATGGCAGAAAACTTCTTTACATTCAAACCGTTTGGTGTCACAATATCTGAAGAAAAGAATCCGAGGTGAAAGGAATAATACAGAATAATCTCCTTGTTCTGCTGCTCAGGGGGATCAGGATCATAGAAAGTCAATATGGGGATCTCAGGACCCAGAACATAAAGTGTCAGTCTAGTAGAAGGAGACTCAAATATATATGAAATCATTGCAGGAAGGCAGTTACACATGAGCTTCGCTGAACACAACTCTATACAACATCTTAAAAGGGCCAGACTTATTAAAGATAAAACTCAGGAATTCCTCAACAGACATTAATCAAAGCAGACAGATGTGTCCATTAATATTGAGTGGGGTGTTAGAGCTCAGTAAAAACAAGCAGGCGGCACTCCGAATAAAATGAATAGGATATTTATTCCATCCAGGAAAGGATCCACATTGCCTTACACGTTTCGCGTCCCTTAATCATATGTTAGAGCTCAGTGCTGCTTTTGTGAAGTGCTTAAAGGAGAACAAAACCTGTAAGGAAAAAACCCTCCCCTGTGTAGACCCTCCTCCCTCCAGCCTACCCCTCCCCCGGGCAAATTCCCCTAATTTTTATTTTTTTTTACTTACCCCTCCTTGCAGATTTGGGCCTTAGGAGTTCGCGAGCGCCATCGTCTTTCTTCGGTCTTTTTTCGGAAGTTTTCGGCACATGCACCGTTTGAGTAAATTTTCAGAGCCGAAGCACTGGGCATGCGCCGAAAGTCACGAAAATTTCCGGGCATTGTTGGGGACTGGAAAGTTACTCCAACTGTGTATGTGCTGAAAATGCCGGTCTGATTCCGAAAAAGACTAAAGAAAGGAGATGGCTGAATCTGCACGGAGGGGGGGCAGGGTTTATTTTTATTACAGGTTGAATTCTCCATTAAGGAGCAAGGATCTACTTTCTCTTACATCTACCAACATATAGCACCACCTATATTATTGTTTCACTAGTATACAGACAGACAGACATACAAAAACAGTGTTATTTCACTGGCACTTACCAGGCTTTCGCTTCAACAGGTGTTCAGCTTCTATGGCAGTGATCTGAGACACAGTGGTGAAGACATGACTGCATTGCACAGCAGCTCGCTCCATACAGTATCGGTGATAGATCTGGCGGTCTCCAGCTTCTTTATCTACATTGAACTGCCAAGAGAATCAGTTTAACAAATTAAATAAATATATGAGCAATTGGAGCCAATTTTTAGTTATTTGTTTTTATGGGCCCTTCGCTTTCCAGGAACAGACTCATAGCCCCCCCAGATACAGGCCTGACTACAGGATTTATATATAAGGTACTATTAGTCTAGGCTACTCACCGACTGCAGGTTGTTGTAAAAGTCTACACTTCCAGCACACAGATATCTCCCCAAGAGGGTGGCGTGTGTAGTGAATATGGTAGCCACGGGGAGCTTCCGTGTCCGGCATAAACAAAGGCCTATGCCAGCGAGCCACTCGTGGAACTGGCCAATGATAAAGGGCTTCTCCTCACACTGGGCTGAGAACTACGAAACAGTGGAAGATGCATGGAGAAAAGAGAATGCAGAAAAGGGAAAGGGACAAAAAGAGAAATAAAAATAAGTGAAAATATTTCCAATGTAAAATATTCAGTACAAATGATTGCTGGTGCATACATGCAGAGATATATATA
>CM044444.1:92027462-92044579 GCA_024363595.1 Xenopus borealis
TGCAGGGGGAGAGGGTCGGGTGCAGGGGGAGAGGGTCGGGTACAAGTGGAGCTGGGGAGGAGTGAGTTGAGTGGCCTATGGGCGCACAGTTTACAAATCAGGCCCTGATCTTCCTATTCAGGCCTCTCCTACTTATATTCCAGTCTCTTACTCTAATCCATGCATTGTGGCTGGGCTAGTTTGGACCCATCATCATATTACTAAAAATGCTAACTTGAGAGCTGCTGATTAAAAAGCTAAATAACTCAAAGACCACAAATAAAATATTAAACCCAATTACAAATTGTCTCAGAACATCACTCTCTACATCATACTTAAAGTTAAAGGAGTACATTTTTAGTATGTTATAGAATGACCAATTATAAGCAACTGTTCAATGGGTCTTCTTCATTACTCAAGTTTTATCGTTTTTTAATTATTTGCCTTCTTCTTCTATTTCCAACTTTCAAATGGGAGTTACAAAAACAAATGCTTTTTTTCCCCCCAGGCCTCTCCTATTCATATTCAAGTCTCCTATTTAAATCAATACATAGTTGCTAGGGTACTATGCTGCAACTGCAAATGGGAGAGCAGCTGAATAAAAAGGTAAATAACGCAAAAACCACAAATAATACCAACTGGAAACCAATTGCAAAATGTCTCAGAATATCACTCTCTACATCATACTAAAAGTTAATTTAAAGGTGAACAACCCCTTTAACTCAGAGGCGAACAACCAATTTAAAGGAGAACTAAAGCTTAACTGTAGAAATAGGGTAGAAATGTTGTACATGATGTTTTGTGCTTGTGTACCAGCCCAAGGCAACCACAGCCCTTTAGCAGTAAAGATCTGTATGTGGTAGCAAGACAAGCACATATTCTTGCTGACTTATTGTCTCCTAGTTTATACAAAGAAACAAGCAACAATAAGGTGTAAATATCTAAAGACATCAAAAGATTTTAGTTTGTCAGTAACCAACATAGTTTATAAGATGTAACAATATATCAATTGCTGTAGTAAAGGAAATATCTATTTAACAACATGTGGGCTGTACCAAAAGAACACTTAGGGGCAGATTTATCATTGGTCGAATTTCAAATAAAAAAAAAAAAAAAATTGAAATTCGACCATATCAATAAAAGGGAAGTAAAATCCTTCTAATTCGACTATCGAATTCGACATGTCAATAAATGTAACAAATTAAAGGAACAGTAACACCAAAAAATTTCTTTTTTAAAGTAAAGAAAATATCATGTAGTGTTGCCCTGCACTGGTAAAACTGATCTGTTTGCTTCAGAAACACTACTATAGTTCATATAAACAAGCTGCTAAGTAGCAATGGTGGTAATTAAAAAACGGAGCTATGGCACAGCATAAGTAATGGATAACAGATAACATTATGTTCTACAGAGCTTACAGAGTAACATCAAAAACTGAAATAGTTTTAAAGTAATAAAAATATAATGTAGTGTTGCCCGGCACTGGTAAAACTGCTGTGTTTGCTTCAGAAACGCTACTATTGTTTATATAAATAAGCTGTTGTGTAGCCATGGGGGCAGCCATTCAAATGAGAAAAGACTCAAGTTACACAGCAGATAACAGATAAGCTCTGTAGAACATAATGTTATCTGTTATCCATTACTTATCCTGTGCCATATATCCGTTTTTCAATTTCCGCCATTGCTAAGTAGCAGCTTGTTTATATGAACTATAGTAGTGTTTCTGAAGCAAACAGATCAGTTTTAACAGCGCAGGGCAATTCGGTAGGTTTAATCTGGCGAACTAGGGATTCAAATTTATTTTTAAAGGGGAAGTACTTCGACCATCGAATGGTCGAATGATCAAATAGATTTATATTGAAATACAGCGCTACGCAACAAGTTGGCGCTATAGAAATACATGTTAATAATAATAATAATAATCTATTCGAATCATTCAATTCGATCGAATTGGTCGAAGTGGCCAAAAATTTTATTTGAATATTCGAATTCGAATCTTTTTGAAAATTCTATCGAATTTCGAATCATTCACACAAATTTAGTAAATCTGCCCCTTAGTTTTTCTATATAGATGAGCCAATGGTCCAGGCCCTAATCTGTGCGATACATAACATATGTGTGACATTGTGATTGGTTTTAAATAATGGGAGGGACTGTTATGAATAGTATTTAAAGGGAAACTGTCATGGGAAACATGTTTTTTTTTTCAGTTAATAGTGCTGCTCCAGTAGACTTCTGCACTGAAATCCATTTCTCAAAAGAGCAAACAGATTTTTTTATATTCCGTTTTGAAATCTGACATGGGGCTAGACATTTTGTCAATTTCCCAGCTGCCCCATGTCATGTGACTTGTGCCAGCACTTTAGGAGGGAATTGCTTTCTGGCAGGCTGTTGTTTTTCCTTCTCAGTGTAACTGAATAGTACGCAGTGGGACATGGGTTTTTACTATTGAGTGCTGTTCTTAGATCTACCAGGCAGCTGTTATCTTGTGTTAGGGAGCTGTTATCTGGTTACCTTCTCATCGTTCTTTTGTTAGGCTGCTGGGTGGGGGAAAAGGAGGGGGTGATATCACTCCAACTTGTAGTACAGCAGTAAAGAGTGATTGAAGTTTATCAGAGCACAAGTCACATGACTTTGTGCAGCTGGGAAATTGACAAAATGTCTAGCCCCATGTCAGATTTCAAAATGAAATATAAAAAAATCTGTTTGCTCTTTTGAGAAATAGATTTCAATGCAGAATTCTTCTGGGACAGCACTATTAACTGATGCATTTTTTTTTTCTCCCATGACAGGATCCCTTTAAGTATCAGAAGGGATGGGATACATCATAGATTGTCTATGACTAAGGGAAAGCATGAAATGCGTTAGGCCATGTGGGGATATATTTTTTCATACTTTTTAATATGTATTAATAAAACTTACATTTTTTTCTATGAACTAGCATGCTTATGGGATTTTTACAGACCAACCTCATTATCTGCTGGATAATTAGTTCCGACCCCTAAGCTTAGCTTCTCAACAGCTGCCCAGAGCCCACTGAGCATGTGAGTGTCACAGACACTTTCCAAGATGGTGACCCCCTGGGACAAGTTAGAAGTCCTGGATCATTGCTGCTATTAGCAAGCTGAAACTTTAGCCTCGTGCAGTAAGTTCAGTATATAAAATATGGCATTTTATCCATTCATTTTTATGGTTTAGTTCTCTAGTTTTTCTCTAGACACAGTGCCTTGTGCTGCAACTTTACCCAGAGTCATACAACGTGTTCCCTAATATTATTCATCCTTCACCAACTTTGTCTTTGTACAGTGCCCACATTTCCCAGGGGCAAGATGGTAAGTAATCAGGGTCAGACTGGGCCTGCGGGGCACCGGAAAAAACCTTGTGGGCCCCTGACTCTTGTGGGCCCCGCCAGCCTAGGTCCACAACCCCATCTGGTTTGTAATGCTGCAAACCCCTTTGTCTGAGGTTGCGGCAAAAAAAATTCCCTGCGCATTAATGCAACTTGCAAGCAGCAGGGGCAGCTGGAGGGGGTCCTGGGGCAGCAGCCCCGGTGGGCCACAGACCCTCCCAGTCCGACCCTGTAAGTAACAGCAGTGCCACCAGTGCGCAAGTCATCATATCCACCATTGATCTTGGTCTGTCACTATCCTCACACTGTGTCTGGTCACATTCCACTAGAGTCCTGCGTGGGGTCCATTTTTTGGGACCCGTACCCGACTCGTATCCGCAATCTGCAACCCGGACCTGCATTCTTATCCGCTTGGACCCACGTCCCAAACTGTACCCGCGATCCGCAACCCGGACCCGCTGACCATAAAGAATCAGGAAGTGCTGTCATTGTAAACTGGAAGTGACATCATCAGAAGTAGCCGCGATCAGAAAAAAAAAGGAATCAAATAGGAAGTGCTGTCATTGCAAACCGGAAGTGACATCATCAGTAGTAGACATGCTCAGAAAAAGGAGTAAAAATCGCTATGGTGAGGATCTGCGACCCGACCCTCAACCCGCCAACCTGCAGAACCACCGGCCCGCTTCTATACCCGCACCCAGAAATTCTACATGCAACCCGCAGGATTTTGCGGGTAACCCACGGGTACCCACCCACTGCAGGACTCTACATTCCACCACTGCTTGCATTTAATTACCAAAAGAAAGAAGGCTGCATCCAATTAAATGTGTCCTGCCACATTCTCCCGCTCCATCTGCTATTAATATACTAGCCTGCCGGAGGATCAGTGGGGATAACATTAGCACCCAGATTCATTTTATCTGCCTCTGCTTTTGCTTTCCCACCCCGCTGTCACAAGGGAGAGTAAATAGGAAAAGCTAAAATGAAAATCTTTGTTTTTTAGTTGGATTTCATACATGGCAGTTACCCAAATACTCTTCTCGTCTAACTGTGGGAAAATATCATTATTACTGGAATATGGAGGAGAGGGGATTTATGTCCCAGTTAAAGGGGATCAAAAGGCCTACACAATAAAATCCTGGGAAAACATTGCAAGATTTCTCATTTATTTTTCCTCATAATCCCTCCATAATGTCAAGTCCCTTTCTCTCCTATCATTTTCTTGCCAGTTCCAAGTCTTCCAATGCCTCTTTCATGAATAGAGAAATTTAGAATGTAGCGATATTTGTGCCCTTCTGTTCCCACTCCAAGGTGCTCTGTATGGTACCCACCTACATGCTTCTACTACTACTTTCTTTTGCTCTTGCGTGCGGCTGATTCGTTTGCATGAGCAGAATAGACAGATTGCATTGTCAGTTAATCTGGGCTAAGTGAAAATTACACTGACCCAGCATCGGACTGGCTGAGGTTAGGCCTACGGGAAAACCTGAGCTAAGGGTCCATCACCCAACAGTAACAACAAAAAATTTAAGTGTTTTAAAGTAATAAAAATATAATGTACTGTTGCCCTGCACTGGTAAAACTGATCTGTTTGCTTCAGAAACACTATTATAGTTTACATAAACAAGCTGCTGTGTGGCAATGGGGGCAGCCATTCAAGCACAGGATACACAGTAGATAACAGATAAGTACTACTATAGTTTATATAAACAAGCTGCTGTGTGGCAATGGGGGCAGCCATTCAAGTACAGGATACACAGTAGATAACAGATAAGTACTACTATAGTTTATATAAACAAGCTACTGTGTAGCCATGGGGGCAGCCATTCAAGCACAGGATACACAGTAGATAACAGATAAGTACTACTATAGTTTATATAAACAAGCTGCTGTGTAGCCATGGGGGCAGCCATTCAAGCACAGGATACACAGTAGATAACAGATAAGTACTACTATAGTTTATATAAACAAGCTGCTGTGTGGCAATGGGGCAGCCATGCAAGCACAGGATACACAGTAGATAACAGATAAGTACTACTATAGTTTATATAAATAAGTTGTTGTGTATCAATGGCAGAGATTGAAAAAGTGTAGGCACAAGTCACATGACTGGGGGCAGCTGGGAAACTGACAATTTATCTAGCCCCATGTCAGATTTCAAAATCGAATGTAAAAAAATATATGAAGGATCAGGGTGCCATATACCTACAGCCCTTCAGCTGTCACTATAATGCCCAGGACTGGACTGAGAATTAAAATAGGCCCTGGCATTTCAGGTACACAAGAGGCCCATCAGCCCACATAGAGGCCCAAACAGCCCCCACCAGCCCACTAAACACTGACTTTCTATGGGACCTTATAGCAGCCCCTATGGCATTTGCCCTAACCCACAAATGGCCAGTCCGGGCCTGATAATGCCCCAGGGGTAGGGACTGTCTATGCCATTCTTTATTAAAATATATCTCTTAAACAGCTCATATGTAACCCCTGTTTCATCTAAATAAACAATTTTCATAAACATTTACTATTTTAGCAGTACATATATGGGAGCTGTTATCCAGAATGCTCGGGACCTGAGGCTTAGTGGATAACAGATTTTTCAGTAATTTGGATCTTCATACGTAATTCTACTTGAAATTCATGTAAACATTAAATAAACCCAATAGGCTGGTTCTGCTTCCAGTAAAGATTAATTATATCTTAGTTGGGATCAAAGGCATCAAGGAGTCAGAACCAGCAGTGCAGAAAGTAGGGATCCAAATCCAGGATTTAGTTTGGGATTCTGCCTTTTTCAGCAGGATTCGGGCAAATCCTTCTGCCTAGCCGAACCAAATCTTAATTTGCATATGCAAATGGGGTGGGGACTTAATGTCATAAACCAAGGAAGTAAAAAATGTTTTCCCCTTCCCACCCCTAATTTGCATATTTGCAGTTTGGTATTCGGCTGAATCTTCTGTGAAGGATTCTGGAGTTCAGCTGAATCCAAAATAGTGGATTCAGCGGATCCCTAGCAGACAGGGATAAATACATGTACAAACCGTATACCTCCCAACTGTGCCATCTTTCACGGTACAGTCCCGATTTCGACAGCTCAGCAGTCCCAGACGGTTACTGAAATGTCCCCTTTCTCTTTGATCTCCTGCACTGAACAGCCAAAAAAAATACAAAGTTTCTAAAACTGAATTGACTTTTGGCAGACTGCCCAGAATACATGCTGTGCACGTCTATTACAATTTAAGAGGAGCAAAGAAACAATTGTAACAATTTAAGATAAGCAAATAAGCTATTGTAACAATGTAAGATAAGCAAAGAAACAATTGTAACAATTTAAGATAAGCAAAGAAGCTATTGTAACAGTTTAATATAAGCAAAGAAACAAAATGTAACAATTTAAGATAAGCAAAGAAACAATTGTAACTGTAAGCTAAGCAAAGAAGCAATTGTAACAGTTTAAGATAAGCATAGAAACAATTGTAACAATTTAAGATAATCAAAGCAATTGTAACAATGTAAGATAAGAAAAGAAACAATTGTAACAATGTAAGATAATCAAAGCAATTGTAACAATTTGAGATGAGCAAAGAAACAATTGTAACAATTTAAGATAAACAAAGAAACAAGTGTAACAATTTAAGATAAGCAAAGAAATTGTAACAATTTAAGATAAGCAAAGCAATTGTAACAATTTCATATAAACAAAGAAACAATTGTAACAAGTTAAGATAAGCAAAGAAGCTATTGTAACAGTTTAAGATAAGCAAATAAACAATCATAACAATTTAAGATAAGCAAGTCTCTCTGGGAAACTGTGAGGTGCAGCTTAAAGGGCAATTCACCTTCATTAGCAAAACTGTACTAACACATAAAAACCACAGAAATGTGTTCAAACTTTCAGAACCAGCCAAATTGTGTAAAATGAACAGGGCAATTAGTGGGCGTGGCCTAAAGCCGGGCGTAGTCGAAACGCAGCAAATCATTTTTTCCCCCTCTTTCCCCAATGTTGGGAGGTATGAAACCATTGAGGCATAATATTGTAGAATCACTTGGAATTTTCTTCTTCAGAACAAAAAAAACGTGGCAAAGAAAGCTTTCAAAGTATTCCTTTTCATTGAATCTACCCTTTAGCCCATTAGCACGTTATATAGGTTCCTCGCATTCACTTTAGCATTTAACCTAGCAACCAATCCCGCCCCAGAGAACTGATATCCCCGCCGTATTTGATACGAGTAGTCACTCCGTCTATTTAACTACATTTCCCAGAATTCCTTTACGAACAAATCAACGGCTAAGGGATGGTGGTAGCTGTAGTTTACTAGTAGGCGCCCAGCTGTCGCGTGATGGGTATGGCGCGCTCCTATTGGATTATCATTCGTCCAATGGGCGGAGCCGCTTAATGCTCGGAACGCTTGAGGAAGGACTTTGTTTCCAAGCCGGAGACTTTGCACAGTGACACCGGCTGTGTGGTGGTATAAGTGTTAGTGCAGCATGGCAACCATGGCGGTAAGGCACCTGGGATTTATTTGGGATTACTGTTTCTTATCTTTGTAGATTTTATTGGTATTGTTCCACCATCAGGACACTTCATTAATCTCCATGTTACTATAAATGATATGGTCTGTTTTAGGCATGTTTTCTGATGGGATAACAAAACTGTGTGTGGGATGGGGGACTCTGCGTTTCATATTCCTTCTATAGTCTCTGGGCCTTGGTTACCAAGTCAGTTTGCACATGGGCAGCCAGTAACCCATAGCAACTGGCTAACTTTGCTCAGGCAGCTGCAGGAAAAACTGCTCGCCTTTAAATGGACTTTTAGTATGATGTGGAAAGTGATATTTTGAGACACTTTGCAATTGGTTTCAATTTTTTATCATTTGTGGGTTTTTGAGTTATTTAGCTTTTTATTCAGCAGCTGTCCTGCTTGCAATTTTAGCAGTCTGGTTGCTTGGGTCCAAATTCCCCTAGTGAGTAAAATTTGAGTAAAATACTGGAATACAAATAGGAAAATCCAGAATAGAAAGAAAATGTAGCAATAACAATACATTTGTAGCCTTACAGAACCTTTGTTATTTAGATGGATGGGGTCGGTGACCCTCATTTGAAAGCTGAAAAGAGTGAGAAGAAGGCAAATCATTAGAGGGATACTGTCATGGGAAAATTTTTTTTTCAAAATGTATCGGTTAATAGTGCTGTTCCAGAAGAATTCTGCATTTGAAATCCATTTCTCAAAAGAACAAAGATTTTTTTATATTTCATTTTGAAATCTGACATGGGGCTAGACATATTGTCAATTTCCCAGCTGCCCCAAGTCATGTGACTTGTGCTATGATAAACTTCAATCACTCTTTACTGCTGTACTGCAAGTTGGAGTAAAATCACCCCCTCCCTTTCCCCCACCCAGCAGCCTAACAACAGAACAATGAGAAGGTAACCAGATAACAGCTCCCTAACACAAGATAACAGCTGCCTGGTAGATCTAAGAACAGCACTCAATAGTAAAACCCATGTCCCACTGCATACTATTCATAAAGGAAAATCCTTATCAATGCTATTTATTTCTTATAGACAACCAAGGTGCCAGAGGTGCGAGATGTCACCCGAATTGAGAGGATCGGTGAGTGTCTACTTGCACGTAACTTGCTAGATATTCTATATGTGGGTACTCTTCAACTTCCTATGCAGATGAGCAATGTATTTAAATGGGTTGTTCACCTTGCAAACACTTTTTTTCAGTTCAGTTGTTTACAGATTGTTCCCCAGAAATAGACAATTACTTTCCATTATTTATTTTTTTTACAGTTTTTCCAAAATCTAGGTTGAAAGTTTTTGTGCCTTGTTTTTGAGTTTGGCAGCTCAGTAATTCAGGTGCAGACTCTTGAACTGTTACAATTTGCAACATTTTGTTGATCCATTTCTCCGCAGCATCTCTGTAGTATTAGCAACTATTGTATCAATTCTAACAGCTGCCTGTAATGAAACCCAGGGATTCTGATCCGCAGGGACAAAGATAAGATTTGTATCAACTAAATGTATCAATTTAGAACCCATTTACAGGGTCGGCGACCCCCTCACCCCAGGAATGCTTTGGAAGGTGAACAATTACACTTTACACATCAGTATTAGAAAAACAGTCACAAATAGAAAGTAATTGGAAAAAGTTATATCTGAAAACAACTATTTGTTTGAATGTGAACAACCCCATTATAAAATTCTTTTTGCTGTCTCACAGTATTTTCTGCGTTTGTATTTTACTCAATGGATTAATTGCTCAGTCATTTTAGAACCCACTTACATCTAAATTATATCCGGGCAATAACTTTTTGTTTCCTTGGACACCAATGTAGTTGAAGCAACACACCCCATGGTGGTGAATACCTAGAGAGGGTTTTAACACTGCAGCAGTTGCTATGCATTTGCATCACAGATCTGTTATTGTTTTAATTAACTCCGTATAACGTCATCTACAGTTGTATAACCTTTTTTTTTTTTTTTTTTTACGTGAATACACACATGTAAGATTTTCATTACGTTGTTTGGAAATGTATTTGCAACGGAATGTAGCGCTTATCCCTTTCTGAAACACAGAAGTCTCTTAAAGGGGTTGTTCACCTTTGAGTTAACTTTTTGTATGATGTAGGGAGCAATATTCTGAGACAATTTGCAATTGGTTTTAATTTTTTATTATTTGTGGTTTCTGAGTTATTTAGCTTTTTATCCAGCAGCTCTCCTTTTTGCAGTGTCAGCAATCTGGTTACTGGGGTTCAAATTACCCTAGCAACCATGCACTGATTTGAATGAGAATGTAGAATATTAATAGGGGAGGTTTGGAATAGAAAGATGAGTGATAAAAAGTAGCAATAATAATAAATGTGACACTTTAGAGAGTATTTGTTTTTAGAGGGTGTCCGTGACCCCCTTTTGAAAGCTAGAGAAAGTCAGGAGAAGAAGGCAAATAATTCACAAACTATAAAAAATAAATAATGAAGACCAATTGAAAAGTTGCTTAGAATTGGCTATTCTATAACATACTACGGGCTCCTACACACGGGCGTTTTTGACCTGCGCTCCCCTGCGTTGTGTTTGGCTGCGTTCAGCCGCAGGGGAGCGCAGGTCTAGACACACCTCATTTTGTTCAATGAGGTTGTACCCACGAGATGCGTGTAAGCGCCGAACGCATATTCAGACGCAACATGCTGCATTTTTCCTGCGTTCGGCGCTCACATGCGTTCGTGTGAGTACAGCCCCATTGAAAATAATTGAGTGCGTCTATACCTGCGCAGGTAAAAACGCCTTTGTGTAGGAGCCCTAAAAGTTAACCTGAAGGTGAACCACCCCTTTAATCACCTGGCTTCTGTTTCAGGTGCCCGAATCATCCGTGAATAGAATAGAAATAAGACTTTCAGATTATGTTTTCACTAGTAATTACATTTTATCTTTACTTAACATTTTTACCTTTTAAAACTATTGAGGATGTTTTGTTTAGTGAATGCATATTGGAAAATTGCTTAGAATGACATTTTTCTTTCTCTTTGCACTAGGGATGCACCGAATCCACTATTTTGGATTCGGCCGAACCCCCGAATCCTTCCTGAAAGATTTGGCCGAATACCGAACCGAATCCGAACCCTAATTTGCATATGCAAATTATGGGTGGGAAGGGGAAAACATTTTTTACTTCCTTGTTTTGTGCCAAAAAGTCACGTGATTTAGCTCCCTGGCCCTAATTTGCATATGCAAATTAGGATTCGGATTCGGTTCGGCCAGGCAGAAGGATTCGGCCGAATCCTGCTGATAAAGGCCGAATCCTGGCCGAATCCCGAACCGAATCCTGGATTCGGTGCATCCCTACTTTGCACGAATGTTTTAGCGTGGAGATCACTTTTAATACTGCCAGCCTCCAGAAATGTTCAGAATATATTGAGGAAAACGTAGCCAATTTGTTTCTTTATCATTGGCTCTGGTTAAGAACACATGCTTGTAATAGAAACTGGGGCCAATATGATGCCAGACATTGCACATCAACTACAGACATATTTTAATTGGGACAAAAGAAATAATAATGTTGCAAAATGCCAAACTTTCCATCATCCTCTCCCATTCATGTGCTAAGGAACACAGATGTATATTTTAAAAACAATAGTCTGCTTTCCAAGCTCATGAATGTACCCGGAGCTTAGCTTCTATACGCCTGCTAGATATACAAAGGTGCCTGAATGTGATCATATTGAGGTGCATGCTGGTGTGTCAAAGTACGTGTATTTCTTTGTTTTTAGTTCAAGATGCATCTGCCTAGTTTTAATATATTGTGAATATGTCAAATGCATGAAAATGCATCGTGTTGCAGTTAAAAAAAAAATGCAGATCATATTTCCAACGCCAGATGGTGATTAAAATGCATAGAATATTCAAAACCATCTCAAAAACTATATTCAAAAGCCAGCTATAAATCTACTTCTGTGTTCTTCAGGACATGTAATTGGAGAAGATCTGATGGCAAGTGGGGCATTTTGCAACATTATATTTGTTTCTGTCCCAGCTGAATAAAATGAGATCTGCAGCTGATGTGCAATGGCTTGCATCATATTAGATCCTATGCCAGTGATCCCTATCTGCAGTTCATATTATAGGGATACTGTCATGGGAAAACATGTTTTTTTTCAAAACACATCGGTTAATACTGCTTCTCCAGTAGACTTCTGCACTGAAATCCAATTCTCAAAAGAGCAAACCGATTTTATTTTATATTCAGATTTGAAATCTGACATGGGGCTAGACATATTGTCAGTTTCCTGTCTGCCCCCAGTCATCTGACTTGTGCCTGCACTTTGGATGATGGAACTACAGTACTTTGCGGCAGGCTGTTATTTTTTATAGTTACATTAATGTAACTGAATCAGTCTCAATGGGACTTACCTTTTACTACTGAGTGTTTTTCTTAAGGCCCCCATACACTGGCCGATAAAAACTGCCAACAAACCGAGTCGGCAGCTTATTGGCCTGTGTGTGGGGCCATCCGACAGGCTTCCCTGATCGATATCTGGCCGAAAGTAGTACCAGCCAATATCACCCACCTCAATGTAGGCATATCGGGGAGAGATCCGATCATTTGACGATATTGCCAAACGAGAGGATCTCCCTGTCTGTGGCCACCTTTAGATCTACCAGGGAGCTGTTCTCTTTTGTAAGGAACTACTATCTGGTTACTTTCCTATTGTTCTTTTGTTAGGCTGCTGGGGGGAAGGGAGGGGGTGATATCACTCCAATTTGCAGTACAACAGTAAAGAGTGACTGAAGATTATCAGAGCACAAGTCACATGTCTGGGGGCAGCTGGGAAACTGACAATATGTCTAGCCCCATGTCAGATTTCAGAATTAAATATCAAAGGTCTGTTTACTCTTTTGAAAAGTGGATTTCAGTGCAGAATTAACAATAGGAAAGCACTATTAACTGATGTGTTTTGAAAAAAACAAAAAAAAAAACATGTTTTCCCTTGACCGTATCAAGATGTAGTCTATGTATGAATATGGCTGTACAGTGGTAAATATAAAATATAAACATACGTATTAAATTTAGTATTGATTTTGTTAGCCCTACCTGTGTTTTTCCTGTATTTTCTAATATTTGTATATCTTTGCCAGGTGCACATTCTCACATCAGAGGGCTTGGCCTTGATGATGCGTTGGAACCCCGTCAGGTATTCCTGAGCTCTAGCCCCCATGTCTTATCTAAAACACCAAGGGGCAGATGTATGAAGGGTTGAATTGAAAATTGAAAATTTAAAATTTTTTTATGGTTAAATCTGTCATTATCTGGCTCTTTAAAAATTCAAAAATCAACTAGTCGCCTCCTAAAACCTCCCAAATTACTGTATAAGTCGATGGGAGAGGTCCATTGATCAATCTGGAGATGTTTGTAGCCGTCAGGGAGAATTCTCTCCCTGAAACTGTTGTACAGGCTGATACATTAGATAGCTTTAAGAAGGGGTTGGATGGCTTTTTAGCAAGTGAGGGAATACAGGGTTATGGAAGATAGCTCATAGTACAAGTTGATCCAGGGACTAGTCCGATTGCCTTTTTGGAGTCAGGAAGGAATTTTTCCCCCTCTGAGGCAAATTGGAGAGGCTTAGGATGGGGTTTTTTGCCTTCCTCTGGATCAACTAGCAGTTAGGCAGTTAAAATTTAAAAAAAAAAAAGGTTGAACTTGATGGACGCGAGTCTTTTTTCAGCCTAACTTACTATGTTACTATGAATCGAGTCAAATTTGATATGCATTTTCTGGTCGGTAAAATTCGTCCAGATAGTCGACTTTTTAAATAAATCTACCCTTATTGAATTTCGAGTAAAGTCGAATTCATGCGAATTCATGCGAAAACTTACATGAATTCGAAAACGATCCTTTATAAAAAGTACCTCTAAGTATATGTAATATAAGACACTAAGTTTACACAGGAGCAGTAATCCATAGCAACAGCAAAATATGTTTGCATTTAAACAGGCGACCAATTAATTCTGCCTGCTGATTGGTTGCTATGGGTTACTGCCCTGGGCAAACTTTTATTGTATAACCTCATATGATTTGTTATGAATCTTTGCTTATGTAATCGATTAGCGTTCGATAAGGGAATTGTAAAATCTGTCCTTCTGTATCAAAGAAAAAGTAAAACCCAAACATAATTTTCTTTATCAGTGTACAGCTGTCAGCCCTCTACTTCTGTAGCAGATGCTTGATGGCATCAGTCAGCTTGTTACCCCATCTTGACATTTTTTTGGGAGGATAGATTTTATTTAGTTCTTGTAATAGACATTGTGACTGGCCACCAACTATTCAGAGGCTTTTAAAGGGGTTGTTCACCATTGAGTTAACTTTTAGTATAATGAAGAGAGTGATATTCTGAGACCATTTGTAATTGGTTTTCATGTTTTATTATTTGTGGATTTTAGTTATTTAGCTTTTTATTCAGCAGCTCTCTAGTTTGCAGTGTCAGCAATTTGGTTTCTAGGGTACAAATTACCCTAGCAACCCTGCATTGATTTGAATAAGAGACTGGAATATGAATAGGAGATGGAATGAAAAGAATGAGAAGTAGTAAAAAGTGGCAATAACAATACATTTGTAGCCTTACAGAGCATTTGTTTTTAGATGGTGTCAGTGACCCCCATTTGAAAGCTGCAAAGAAACAGAAGAAAATTGCAAATCATTAAAAAACTATGAAAAATAAATAATGACGACCAATTGAAAAGTTCCTTAGAATAGGCCCTTCTACAATATACTAAAAGTTAACTTGAAGGTGAACCACCCCTTTAATATATGGAGGATGTTGCTTTAGGGCAGGGTCACACTGGCAGATTGGGGAAGATTAAGGGGCAGATTTACTAAGGGTCGAATTTCGAATGGCAAAAAAATTCGAAATTCGGCCAGGGAATAGTGGGGAATTAAAAAAAATTTGAATTCAAATGTTTTTTAGCGCAATTGGATCGATCGAATAGGGAAATTCGATCGATCGAATAGGGAAATTCGATCGAATTCAATTCGAATCGAATTTTCGAATGATCAATTGAATTTTTCCTATTCGATCTTAGGGAATGATCCCCATTTCGGTAGGTTTAATCTGGCGAAGTAGGTGATTGAATTTAAATTTAAAGGGGAAGTATTCGACCATCGAATTTTCGACTATTCGAATAAAATTAAATTCGAATCATTCCAATTCGAATATTCGATGGTCGAATTTGCCTAATTTGCATATTGAAATTCGAATCTTTTTGAAAATTCGATCGAATATTTGAATGCTTCATGTGAATTTAGTAAATCTGCCCCTAAGTCACTTGGCGACTTATCGCCTCTTCTTCGGGGCGACAATCTCCCCGAACTTCTGCCTTCTGCCAGCTATAATGAGAAAACGCCAGTGCAATGACACTCTCGTTGCTTCGCTTTTCAAAGTCTCCTCACGAGGAAACTTCGGGTGATTTCGGAAATCGAAGCGCCGCCAGTGCATTGCGGCAGTCGATTTTTCATTTTTGCAGGCGGAAGGCAGTTTGGGGAGCTTGACGCCCCAAAGAAGAATCCTTTAGTCACAGGCGACTAAATCTCCCCAAATCTGCCCGCGTGCCCCTGCCCTTAAAATGCCTCCTATTGATGTGATGTGTCCCTTATAGTGTAAACAAACCGGTTTATTGATGCGCGTAGAAATGAAGCTACAGTACTATACAAATCCTTATTTGCTTGGGTTCTTATAAATGCATTTAGTTTAAATCTTATGAATAAAAATATAAGCGCACATATTTTGCGGCACCTATAACAGCGCAATGCATTGCAAAATTTAAGAAATCTGCATATACTGATAAACTTCATATATGAAGTTTTTATGAATAGGACAATTTAAGACAAAGAAACAGAGAAAGTGTAAAAGAGTGAAACAGAGAGGCTGTACATAAAGAAAACTCTAATTCTAATTTATTTGTGTGTGTAGGTATCACAGGGCATGGTGGGACAGCTGGCGGCAAGGAGAGCAGCAGGAGTTATTCTGGAAATGATCAAAGAAGGGAAGATTGCTGGGAGAGCAGTACTCATTGCTGGACAGCCAGGCACAGGAAAAACTGCCATTGCTATGGGTAAATCTTTTTGTTGCTCATACAGCATGGTTTAAAGGGCAAGGAAAGTGTAAAATATAATAAGGCTAGAATTGCTGTATTTTGTATACTAAACATAAACATGAACTTACTGCACCACAAGCCTAATCAAACAAATGATTTATGCTTTCAAAGTTGGCCACAGGGGGCTGTCATCTTGTAACTTTGTTATACATCTTTGTCTGACACTGGCACTGCACATGCTCAGTATGGTCTGCTTGAGTTCTGCATGGCTGGTAAGTAAGGCAGGGGCTCCCCCTGCTGTTCATAAGTGATTGTTTCCCTGCCAGAAGCACTAAATGAAGGGAGAATTTCACTGCATACAGTCAGGTTTATTATACACATTTTAAAATTAAAGTATATTGGAGATAGATTTCTTTTTCATTAAAGAAAGTAAAAATGGGATTTTATTTCTTTGCCTTTCCTTGCCCTTTAATGTGTTGAGTATTGATGTTATGCAGTGTCATGTCTGCCCTACAATAAACCCTAAACAATGTATACATTTCTGCATAATCGTCGGAACATATTTATGCTGTAGTGTTTCTTACAATAACCAACTATAAATAATTCATATGATGTCCCATAGCACCATGTGTAATGTCCGTAAGCAGCAAGGATGGTTTTTTTTTACTAGTAAAGGGGCTGTCCACCTACCAAACACTTTTCCCAGTTCAGTTGTTTTCTGGTTGTTCACCATAAATAGACTTTTTTTTTCAATTAGTTTTCATCTTTTATTTTTTACGGTTTTCCCAAAATTGAAGTTTAACGTTCGTGTTTCTAGTGTTTCAGTCTGGCAGCTCAGTGATCCAGGAGCATTTAGTTGATTCTGCATCATCTGTGAAATATTAGCGACTATTGTATCAATACTAAGGGTAAGGCCAGACGGGGAGGTTCGAGGAGATTTGTCGCCTGGCGACTAATCGCCTCTTCTTTGGGGCGACAAATCTCCCCGAATCTTCCCGTCTGGCCTGAGCCTTACAGCTGTCTGTAATGAAACCCAGTTATTCTGCTCAGCAGGGACAAAGATAACAAATGTATCAACTAAGGGGCAGATATTGTCATAGGAAAACATGCTTTTTTCAAAACACATCAATTAATAGTGCTTCTCCAGCAGAATTTTGCACTGAAATCCATTACTCAAAAGAGCAAACTGATTTTTTTATAT
>CM044444.1:92060223-92099695 GCA_024363595.1 Xenopus borealis
CACTCTCTACATTATACTAAAGGTTAACTCAAAGGTGAACAACCCCTTTAATTATATCTTGGTTGGGATCAAGTACAATCTGCTGTTTTATTATCCCAGGGGAAAAAAAAGTAAATCCGTTTTTAATAGGGATGCACCTAATCCAGGATTCGGTTCGGGATTCGGCCAGGATTCGGCCTTTATCAGCAGGATTCGGATTCGGCCGAATCCTTCTGCCTGGCCGAACCGAATCCTAATTTGCATATGCAAATTAGGGCCAGGGAGCTAAATCACGTGACTTTTTGGCACAAAACAAGGAAGTAAAAAATGTTTTCCCCTTCCCACCCATAATTTGCATATGCAAATTAGGGTTCGGATTCGGTTCGGTATTCGGCCAAATCTTTCGGGAAGGATTCGGGGGTTTGGCCGAATCCAAAATAGTGGATTTGGTGCATCCCTAGTTTTTAACATTTGGATAATATGGCATATTGAGTCTATGACGGACAGCCATCCCATAATTCTGAGCTTTCTGGATAATGGGTTTCCAGATAATGGATCCCTTACCTGTACCATAGAAACATGCCATCCTATAAATGCTTTAACATAATTTGGTGATCAGATGCTCTTGGTGCAAATGCGTAGTATAATGGTAGCCAGGGTTTGTTTGTGAGTCTGTACGTTCTCTCTCATTGTTTCTTTTATATGTACACAGTGCAAAGAGCCATTGATTGAGGTTATAACATTTTATTTAGGTTTTTGCAAATTGTCCCGATAAGGGCAGATTTTCTCTGTTCGGCTCCTGTTCCAGAAGGAGATTCTGTTCAGTTAATCAGCTGAAACTGAGATACGTGTTCTAGTTAAGGTTATAAGGATGCAAAATGATTCATACAAATTATCTCCATGTAGTGTTTGTTGACTTTTAGGCAATGAAATCAATGGTGGCTGCCTAGTTGTTGGCACTCCTCTTCTTTAAAGAACAAGTAAACGTTTTTTTTTTCTATCTCTAAATTTGCTCTAAACAGCCCCTCAAATTAATGTACCTTAGTCCCTGCTGCAAGTCTGCTCTGGTTTCTGTGTTATCAGCAGCTTCTTTCCCCTTCTTCCTGGTGCAGAGTGAAGCCCAGCCCCTTAGCTTTCTGAGCTGACCTTATCTCTCAGACTAGTCCAGGAGATCATTTGCATAATGTGACATAGCAGAGAGCAGTGTGTGTAGCAGCTTTTGCTTGGGGAAACTAGCTTACTAATGAAACACTGGCTCCCTCTTCCTCTCTATTGTGGAACAGCAGCAAATGGACTGCTCAGTAAACTAAGGGGCTGGGCTTCACTCTGCACCAGGAAGAAGGGGAAACAAGCTGCTGATAACACAGAAACCAGAGCAGACTTGCAGCAGGGACTAAGGTACATTAATCTGGGGGGCTGTTTAGAGCAAATTTACAGAAAGAAAAAGAAAAACAGTTACTTTTCCTTTAAAGGGGAACTGTAGCAGAAATTTACATTTAATATAAGCGTCATCATACTGAAATAAGAAACTTTGTAAATACAATCAATTAAATATTCTACATTGTTTCTGTAATAATAAAGTTTATCTTCACTATCCCTTTTTTCAGTATCTGCTCCTTTTCATTCTCTTCATTCAACAATTGAGTGTCAGATATTCATTGACTGTTAGATCCAATAAATCTTATTGGGGGGGGGGCTTGTTTTTGCCTAGCAGATATGTTACAGCTCAGTTAAATAACTGATTCCAGTACAAACAATATCTAATAAAATAACTGCCTTTTGCACAAATCCTGCATGTAGAGAGACATGATGTCTGGTGATTTTAATAGAGTGAGCTCTAATACATCTTCTAGGCAAAAGGAGCCCCCCTATAAGATATATTGGATCTAACTGTCAATGATTCTGTCCAACTCCTGCATGAAGAGAGAATGAAGAGAAACAGATGCTGAGAGAGGGATAGCGAAGATAAACGTAATGTTTCTGAAACCGTACAGAATGCTTAATTGTATTTAGAAAGTAATTTTTGCGATAGTTTCCCTTTAAATAATGGTCAAGCCCAGGACACTGTTTGTTTGAGGCAGTAACGTAACTAGGTGGGGGCGGGCCGCGCAGCCAGGCCCCCCCACCCCCTCCGTTCCGATTTTTTTTTTTTGTGGCTGCAGCCGTCTTATGACGGCTACAGCGAGGCGAAATCTGACGGAGGGGCCCTGCATTGGGTGCGGGCCCTGGTACACTCGCACCCCCTGCTCCCCCGGTAGTTACGCCACTGGTTTGAGGAGTGCCGCACTCTATCTTGTTCCAGCAGCTACTCAAACACTTTCCTAGATATTGAATTTTGATTTTAAAAGTCCCATGGTAGGAGGCAAGCGACTAGAATGTCTGGGACACCAGAACAACACAACTTTAAACATTACTCCGGTTTGTGTGTTTTGAAGAGGATTGACAGCCTAGTGTAGCCCATTGACATTGGTAGCCCATTGACATTGTAGCCCTTTGACATTGGTAGCCCTTTGACATTGGTAGCCCATTGACGTTGTAGCCATTGACATTGTAGCCCATTGACATTGGTAGCCCTTTGACAGCCCATTGTTTGGAATTTGAATAGTTTGATGGATCCCAACAACATGGCATTTTGCAAGTGACATTTCCTTCTCCATATATGAATAGATCCATTTTTCAGATGAATCTGCTAATACAATTCTTTCTAGGAAAAATTTGCAGCTGCCCTTGTGCAGGTACAGACTATGAATGTGTTTAAAAAAAAAAAAAGATTCTCGTTTGGCCAAGTCTAATTCCAATATTTTGATCGTTCACCATTAGTGATGGAAGAATCTATCCCGTTTCGCGGAAAAATTCGCAAACTTCCAGCGTCATGTTTTTGAAGCGCATTGTGCCGTTTTCGATGCGCGCCGTGGCAATTCTGGCGCACGTCGCATGATTTTTGACGAGCGTCGCATCATTTTCGGCAAGCGGCGCGTTTTTGTGATGGCGGCGGATTGCGGCAATTTGCCGCGAATTTGCGCCTGGCGAATAAATTCGCCCATCACTATTCACCATAGATCATCTTGACCATCACATTTAAATGTAGAAAACCTCCCTAGGACAAGAACCTTCCTGAAACATAGTTTACCTGCTGTCCTAACCGCAGTGATTAAAGGGGAACTATTGCGAAAATGAAAAAAATTTTATTAGCAGCATCATACTGAAATAAAAAACTTTCTAAATAAAATTAAATATTCCACATTGTTCCTGAAATAATCAAGTTTCTGTTCACTATTCCTCTCTCGGCATCAGTTTCTCTTCATTCTGTCTTCATGCAGCAGTTGTGTGTCAGATATTCATGGTTAAATCCAATATATTTTAGGGGGGCTTCCTTTCCTAGCAGATGTATTAGAGCTCACTCAAATAACTGATTCCAGTACAAACAAAATCTAACAAAATGACTGCCTTTTGCACAAATCCTGCATGTAGAGAGACATGATGTCTGGTGAGTTTAATAGAGTGAGCTCTAATACATCTTCTAGGCAAAATGAGCCCCCCTATAAGATATATTGGATGTAACTGTCAATTATTATCTGCCACCCAACTGCTGCAAGAAGCAGATGCTGAGAGAGGAATAGTGAAGATAAATGTGATTATTTCAGAAACAATGCAGAATATTTCATTGATTGTATTTAGAAAGTTTCTTATTTCAGTATGCGGAAGCTTATACTAAATTTTCATTTTTGCAAAAGTTCTCCTTTAAATATGGGGAATTCAACTCTAAGGTAATGATGTCAAATCTGAGCAATGTGCTTTCTGTGATTCCAGACCCAGCAGTGACCTTAGAACCCCAAAACAATAGAGTTTATTTGGATATAAGAGAGTTGGAGCAGAAGTCGGGGCCGATGCTTTGCACGGTGCAGTCACTGTAGTCCATCTTGCACTGGTTGCACTTACAGCTCACTGCCACAGGGTAGGTGAAAAAGGGATCAGTGCCCGGCAGGCAGTCTGGGAGTTTAATGGTATCATAGCGAATCTCATTATAGGTGCAGATGTTCTGGTACATAGAGGAAAGGGCATTCTTGAATACTGGATCCTGTGGGAATGAAAAGAACAAACAAGATGCAGAATACTGTGCAGTTTAGCTCACTCTCAAGCAGGGATGCACCGAATACAGGATTCAGTTTGGTGTTCGGTCATTTTCAGCAGGATTCAGATTCAGCCGAATCCTTGTACCTGGCCAAACTGAATCCTTAAAATCATGTGAATTTTTGTCACGAGACAAGGAAGAAAAAATATTTTTTGCCGCAGCTCTCCTTTACCCTCGCTAATCGGCATGTGCAAATTAGCGTTCGGATTCAGTTTGGTATTCAAGCAAATCTTTCACCGAGGTTCGGCCGAATCCAAAATAGTGGATTTGGCGCATCCCTACTCTCAAGGCAATCATGTAAAGCCACTGAGCAGAAACGCGATAAAAAATTCCTCTGTATGAGCACCAAGGGGAAATACATCCATGTTTGGGCATAAGGCTTTTGCAGCATTCATGAGTAGGGTTATAATAGAAGTCTATGGGGGAAATTCACTAAGCGGCAAAAATTCGCTAGCGTTGCCTTCGCTAACGTTCGCTGCACTTTGCCCGGTGAATTTTCGCAAGCGCTATGCAAATTCGCTAAAGTGCGAAGTTACGCTAAGGTCGGCGGACTGTAGCGTAGTTGTAGTGTTACGCTAGCGGTGATTTTGAAAGTATAATATGTTCCAGCCACTCCATTCCACTACACAAGCCCAGGAAACCTTTAATAAAATAAAGTTGTACTATTGCCCTACATGTGCCCTTTATATAGTTGTTGCCATGTTAGGAAATGTAGGTGGGAAGGAGGGTAACGCCCCCCCAAAAATTTTGCTCCTTTTTAGACTATCACCCTAAAAAGGTAAAACATGCAAGCATTTTTTTGGGACTTAGAAAAAAATTTAAATTTTTTTTTTCAAACTCCTATCTATTGTATTGAACTTGCCCAGGTCTGACCTGGCGAAGTAACGTCTAGCGTGAGTGGTAACGTTCAGTAAAATGTTCATCTTGGTGAATTTGCGTAATTACGATCCATCGTCAGTGAGCAACTTCGCACCCTAATGCCAGGCGAAGTTGCGCACTGACGAAGGATCATAATTAGTAGTCTATCTACTTTGCTAGCGATAATTCGCTAGAGTCCGTGTTAGTGAATTTGCGAAGTTGTGAATTGACGTCACGCTGGCGAATTAGCGCTAGAAGCTTCACGCTTTAGTGAATTTCTCCCTATGGGAGAAAATGTTTCTCATGCATCTTCTGGGGGGCCGGCATCCAAAACGGCTAATTCTATTCATCTAATTCAATACCCCTCGTTAATTGCAGGCTAGACTCTGCAGCCCAGCTCAGGACCATCCCTAGCCAGCTTCTGAGCCACGGCCTGGTGGATCCAGGAAGCTCTCAACATTAGAAACAATTTACAATTTGCTGCATTTAATTGATACATTTAGTATCAATTAGGATCTGCTCAACAGGGACAAAGATAAGAAATGTATCAACTAAATGTATCAATTTTGAAAGGGTCGGCAAACCCCCCCCCTTTAGAATCTACAAAATGAAATGTTAGACTTCAATATTAGAAAAACAAATCACAAATAAAAAATAGAAAGTAATTGGAAAATGTATATTTCTCATGAACAATCTAAAACCAACTGAACTGTTGGAAGGTGAAATGCTGTATTTTAAACATAAACTTACTGTACCACAAGCCTAATCAAGGTAAACCTTTTTTAAATAAAGGGCAAAACAATTGAATGCATTTATACTTTCTTTAATGACAAAGAAATCTATCTCCAATATACTGTAATTAAAAAATGTGTACCTTCATTTACTGCTGTGGATAGGAATTGTCAGATAGTCCCTTAATGCTGTGTAGGGAAACAATCATACTTATGAACAGCAGGGGGAGCCCCCGCCTTACTTCCCAGCCATGCATAACTCCAGCAGCTTTGTTTGTTTCCCTGTTTTGATTTATGATGATCCCTAAGCTTAGCCCAGATCACACTGAGCATGTGTATGTAGTCTAGTCTTGCAAAGATGTATAACAAAGTTACAAGATGACAGCCCCCTGTGGCCAACTTTGAAAGCATAAATCATTTGTTTGATTAGGCTTGTGGTGCAGTAAGTTCATGTTTATGTTTAGTATACAAAATACACCATTTCTACCCTTATTCTGTTTTATACTTTCCTTGCCCTTTAAAATATATTGGAGATAGGTTTCTTTTTCTTTAAAGAATTGGATTTTATTATTATATTTTTGCCTTTACTTGCCCTTTAAGAAAATTATACCTTTGGTAGTTCTGACTGTCACATCATATACTTATTGAATGTATCCTAAGCCATCCTGGTGGTTCTCTGTCTGGCAAGAGTGTCTCTGCTCATAGGTTTTTACTCACCCTGGTCAGGCAGTAGCCGCTACAAATGGTTGTGGTGAGAGTGATGCAGATGGGGCAGTCCTCTTTCTCAGCAGAGATGGTGGCATTGGTTGGGTGGCACAGGCGACGTCCTTGCACAGCAGACAAGCAGATCGCCACAAGCACCAGTGGTACCAGAGACCTGGTCATTCTGTTTTCATGAATAAGTATATTGTGATGCATGTCCCAGGTAAAAGGATTTCTGTATAGAAAATAAAACACTACAAAAAAGGTCAAGCTATGTATCAGGGGTGAGACTACAGAGGAAGCAGACACTGCAGCTGCAGGGGGACCTGAAGGTATAGGGGGGACCCATGAGGCACTAATTAATTTTCAATGTATATTGGTAAAACATTGATACTGGGACCCAGTAACATCTAGTTACATCACTGGTGTGTATTGTGATCCTTGATCGCATAATGGGGCCCTGTAATGGGTGTTCAATACACAATGAAGAACTCAGACCCTGGCCTCTCCTTCCACCAAAGAAGGGTGAAAAGCTACTTGTGCCCCAAGTAAGTAACCTCTTGTGCCAAAACCCTTCCTCCTGCCAACCATTTGCTGCAACCCTTCCTCCTGCCAACCATTTGCTGCAACCCTTCCCCATGCCAACCAATTGCCGCAACCCTTCCTACTGCCAACCAATTGCCTCAACCCTTCCTCCTGCCAACCATTTGCCGCAACCCTTCCTCCTGCCAACCATTTGCCGCAAACCTTCCTCCTGCCAACCCTAGGCAGCTCCACCAATTTACATAAAAAGAAGGTGCCTCCCTAAAGCATGTGTCCCATATGCTTAGTTCATCACACACAGTCATACACTCTTCCCTTGCTGCCTCTGTGGGTCTGTATGCATGGAAGCTGACATGAACATTGAACTGGGAAATATTAAATGAAACATTTAAAAGGGTAGGTCACCTTCAACTTAGATTTTACTATGATGCAGACTGAGACAGCGTACTGTTGGTCTTCATTTTCTTATTTTGTGTGGTGTTTGAATTATTAAAGGACAAGGAAATGCAAAAACAAATGTAAATCTCAGGTTTCTTTTTCATTTAAGAAAGTAAAAATATCTCTAATACACTTTAAAGGAAAACTATACCCCGAAAATGAATTTTTGAGCAACAGATAGTTTATATGAAATCAAGTGATACCTACCTGGTATATATATTTAAGTAAATATTGCCCCTTTACATCTCTTGCCTTGAACCACCATTTCATGATGGCCGGTGTGCTATCTCAGAGATCACCTGACCAGAAATATTTCAACTCTAACTGTAAAGGGAAGAAGTGTTGAAGCAAAAGACAAAACTCTGTCTGTTAATTGGCTCGTGCGACCTAACTTTGTTTGGTATGTTTGTGTGCACCGTTGGATCCTAGGATCCCAGGAGGCTGTCCTTATTTTTTAAAATGGCTATTTTCTATTTATGATTACCCAATGGCACATGCTACTAAAAAGTGTATTATTATGAAAATGGTTTATTTACATGAAGCAGGGTTTTACATATGAGTTGTTTTATGCAATATCTGTTTATAGAGACCTACATTGTTCGGGGGGTATAGTTTTCCTTTAATTAAGAATTGTGTACCATTTTTATAAGAAACCTGACTGTATGCAGTGAAATTCTCCCTTCATTTAGTGCTGTGGATAGGAATTGTCAGACGGTCCCTAACTTCTGGGCAGGGAAACAATCATACTTATGAACAGCAGGGGAAGTCCCGCCTTACTTCCCAGCCACACACAACTCAAGCAGCTTTGTTTTTTGATCATTTATGACAATCCCTAAGAAGCCCAGATCAAACTGAGCATGTGCATGTAGTCTAGTCTTGCAAAGATGTATAACAAAGTTACAAGATGACAGCCCCCTGTGGCCAACTTTGAAAGCATAAATCATTTGTTTGATTAGGCTTGTGGTGCAGTAAGTTCATGTTTATGTTTAGTATACAAAATACACCATTTCTAGCATTATTCTATTTTACCTATTCCTTGTGCTTTAAGCATTTAAGCAGCTCTCCAATTTTGAATTTTTAGCTTCTATCTGGTTGCTAGGGTCCCGTTCACCCTGGAAACCAGACTGTGGCTTGAATAAGGGCCTGGAGTATGAATAGCAGGGGGACTGCATAGAAAGACATTTTTTTTACTGCCTGGCTCAGTGACCTCCCATTTGAGAGCAGAAAAGAGACAAAGAAGAAAGGCAAATAATAAAGAAACTATAAAAAAAAATGAAGGCCCAACTGCAATGTTACTTAAAGTATCCCATTCTATAACATACTAAAAGTCAAATACCTTCAAATGCCCATGGGTACATATTTAGCTTATTCAGACTTAAAGAGGCCATAGACTCAACGATAATATTGTATGAAACTAATTTTTGTACGATATTCATTATGCGTATGGTGGGAAACCGACATCAGCAGAACACTTGGATATTGGTCGGCTCATTGATCGGACCAGCCAGAACATTTTTAGCTGGTTCCTTTGAAGGCACCCAAACATCGGCCATTGTTAGTGCTGAATCGTCAGATACAGGTAGAATTCTATTGTTTCTTTATTTGGATATTTTTTTGCAATGGCAGGAAAAACCTCAGTATTAAGGGCAGAGGCACACTGGGAGATATGTCACCCGCTGATAGCGCTGATTTCCAGTGGGCGATAAATCTCTCCATGTCCCAGAGCCCTAAAGAGGACCATGAGGACCCAATATTGGCCCCCAACTACAAGTTAAAAGACATGCAAGTGACCTACAAAAGAACAATATCCTACCCTGGCTGGTACCAACCATCTGAAGAGCAACAAATAGCACTTACCTGCACAGGGTGGAATTCAAAGTGGACCTGAAGTGAAGAATCCAGGAATCAGGATCATAACTGAGCTTATAACTCAATAAAACTCTCAATTTAAATGGTTGGACTTGAATCAGCCTACGTCAGGTATGAGGTGACAGAGGTGCCTGTGGGGGTTTGAAGGCCAAAAGGCTTTCCTTATCTTATTCTGGAAAAGATCAGAAAATCATGGCTTTGTACAACTTAAGTTCAAGCAGAAAATCTGATCCGGAAGCAGGCAGCATGTCCTAGATTAGTCTGCACTGAGGAACAAATGTACCAAGAGCATCTCTGACATATTCATAATACAAACCCTCAATTAAAAATGGAAATAACAATGTTTAATAAGCATTATGGAGCAAGACGGGGGAGCTGAATTGGCCAGGGCTGCCATAGTACCAGCGCCTGGTGGGTCCCAATGTGAAAACCTTTCCATTAGCACGTTCTTTCTATCACTGTGAACCTATATACGTATATTGTTGTTGTTTGGCAGAGTTGGCTTTGGATTTCAGATTCACCAGTGGTCCTTAGGTGGTACAGTCTGACACAGCAGGGGGATAATAATTGTCACAGCAGAGTTTGCAAATGCAGGGTGGTCCAGGGTTGGGGGTGGCCACCCACAAAAGGTTGAATTCACTGCACATGTCAAACTTTCCTATTTTTTCATGTTTTTGCCAGTAGTATAGAGGGCCATTAGATAATGATGGGCCTGTGGATTCTGGCAATTTCCAGACATTCTGCTGTAAGATGCCATTGACCAATAATCCCCAACTAGTGGTTCATGAGAAACACATTACTCGCCAACTCTTTGGAGCTTGTTCTCAGTGGCCTCAAAGCAAGTGCTTAATTTTAAATTCCTGACCTGGAGGCAAGTTTGGTTGCATTAAACCAGATGTACTGCCAAATAGAGCCTCCTGTAGGCTTCCAGTGCACATGGGTGCTACTAAATAACCAATCACAAACCTTATTTGCCATCACCATGGACTTTTTTTTCATGCTTATGTTGCTCCCCAACTCTTTACATTTGAATGTGGCTAACAGGTTATGTATTAGGTTGGCGGGGGCTCTTTGGGCCATGGTGTAATTAAATTGCCAGGGCCTATTTTGAATCCCAGTAAGAACCTGGTACAGGCCTAATGTCAGTGGTAAGAAAAGACAGAGACTGGGACCAGGAATGGAAACATCTACTGGAACACATGGGACAACTGTAGTGCTGATGGAGATGTAGAGTGGATGAAGCTGAGGACCCCATAATCTGCATTGGGTAATACTGTTCTCAATGATAGGGGTATTTTGTGAAATTTTCCTTAATGTAAAATGATTTAATGATCAGGTCCCTGAAGCTAGGTAAAGAAAACACCATAGCATAGGTAGCTGAGACTGCTAAGACCAAAGTGAAGAGAACCAAGCTACTAGACAGGCATGACTCCAGGCAAGCAAAGCAGGGACAGGACTGCTATAGAGTCTTCCTGACAACTAGCATTGTTTTCAAATTCTGGGAACCCTAAAAAGCCTATATTCCATTAATGTTTATATGGGGCTAATATAGGGCATTATGTGGGGCTAACATTGGGCATATCTTAACCTAGTTTATTTGTAGATGCAGATTGAAGAGGTACAAGCATAAAACTGTAAAAGAAAAACTGACATCACACTTGTTCATATAAAATATCCACCTATCTGCTTCTCATTTATACACAATATAAGGCTCATAGGGAACTCGTTTACAGTATATCAGTTAATTACAGAAAGAAAAGAAATTCTTCCTTTTATCCTATAGACCTTGGTATTGACTTTCACCTGTGCCCTTGGGCAGTAGGTTTTTGAAATGAACAGCTGGTTATCTGCGAGGGATTTGTTACTGGAACAACTGTTCCTTGCTGTACTTACACCAACCAGTATTATAATGTTCCTGATAGCTAAACGCAGGAACAGTGTATCTACTTAGCATGTGCATTCTGCCCTACTAGGTCATCATAGCAGGTCACCATGTGTTAGTGAACTACACATTCCAGGTGCTTTCAACACTGGATGGTTGTTAGTAGAGGCTGAAAGTATAGGACTACTGGGGGCAAGCTATTGCTGACCTACAAAACAATTTACATAATTTGAACTGGGACCTCTTCTTTCCATCCCGAAATCCATGTCTCAAGGCATCTCCCATTTCTAAAAGGAGAAGGAAACTCTGAAATTAAGTAAGCTTTATCAGTACACCAGTAAATCCTCAAAGTAATGCTGCTCTGAGTCCTCTGTCCAAAGAAACACCACATTTCTTTCCTTCTATTGTGTACACATGGGCTTCTGTATCAGACTTCCTGTTTTCAGCTTAATCCTCCAGGGCTTGGGCTTGAGCATGCTCAGTTTCCCCCTCTCCCCTCCCTGCTGAAATCTGAGCTCAGAGCTATGAGTGAACAGGGAGAGAATCAGACAGGAAGTGATGTCACACCAAGCCAACATGGTAGCTGTTATCCTAAACAAACAGAGAGAGCTTGCAGAACTGTTTAGAGAATTCTGCAAAATAAATATAGCATTATAGTCTGCACTATTGTGGCTTATCTATTGACAATAAACCTCTTCGTTCTCCTTTAATAGTATCACATATAAATGCCGCTCAACTGCAACATGCACTAAAATGCTTTGGTCTCTTTGCTCTACTATTCTCATTAGGGTTGGAGGAGATTTTTTTTTCTCTGGTTGAGCTGGAATGATTTCAGGACAAATGACTAGAGGACCAACCATGACCTTTTATATTCTTTATCTGTCACAAAGCAAACAGTTGCTACGCCATGAAAGTAGATGACTGGGGAAAATATAAACTGTAAGATTGCTGACAAGTAAAGTTCCAGAGTACATATTTGTAAAGGTGATGCACAAATGTTTGCACGTAGTCCATAAGCTGGCAATACATGAGCTTACAGTTACCAATTTTATGTGATCCTTGGGAGGGCCTGTCCAACCCAAACTGGACCCATCTGATAATTGGCCTCCACTGTGATCCATTTGTTGGTTCCTTGACCATTAATCAGATGAGCCCAGTTTAGGTTGGATCACATAAATCAGTAACTGTATCCAGATCAAGTAGAGATCTGCTTATTTAGTGACCTCCCCAAATGAATGGATTTCAAAGTGTATAGCCAGCTTTAGGCCTGATTACAATCATGGCTACACATAGAACTCCAGCATATTCAGCAGTGCATACTATACACTTTATTCTTACATCTCCTCCATGGTGCAAGTAGTGGAATCAGTTCCAGAGAGTTATTTTCGGTGGTGGTTTTTATATCCTGTGCATTCCACTTTCCCCTGTCAGTTCTCTATAGACTTTCTATAAACATTCTATCCTGGTCTTGCACAATCAATTTACTTAAAGGAAAACTATACCCCCCGAACAATGTAGGTCTCTATAAACAGATACTGCATAAAACAACTCATATGTAAAACACTGCTTCATGTAAATAAACCATTTTCATAATAATACACTTTTATAGTAGCATGTGCCATTGGGTAATCATAAATAGAAAAAAACCATTTTAAAAAATAAGGACAGCCTCCTGGGATCCTAGGATCCAACAGTGCACACAAACATACCAAACAAACTATAAAGTTAGGTCACATGAGCCAATTAACAGACAGAGTTGTGTCTTTTGCTTCCACACTTCTTCTTGTTACAGTTAGAGTTGAAATATTTCTGGTCAGGTGATCTCTGAGGCAGCACACAGACCATCATGAAATGGTGGTTCAAGGCAAGAGATGTAAAAGGGCAATATTAACTTAAATATGTATTCCAGTTTGATAAGATTCTTTAATATGTCACTTGATTTGATATAAACTATCTGTTGCTCAAAAATTCATTTTCGGGGTATAGTTTTCCTTTAAGATTGAAAAGTTAATCAATCCAGTTCAACCCCTTTTAACTTTCAGACATGGCAAATGATAAAATACAAAAAGTACTGACTATACCAACATGCTTTTTGCATAGCTATTGATAAAGATTTGCAGTCGTTTATGGTAGGCTGATGATCCCAACCATATTCATGTGTTATGCAGATTGCTCAGTTCATGAATGGCCAGGTTTGGAAATGTAATATGTGACTTACAGTATATGCCTCTATATTGTGCACTGGCGTACAAAGAGGTATATTTGAGCTACTGCATCAGGTGTTGGAACAAAAGAAAGTAGCCATACCATACATGGACGCAGAGGCGGGCCAGGCCGCCTGGGCACCCTAGGCCACCCAGCAGGCCAGCTCCCCCCCTCCCCTGTCGCTTCCCCCTGTCCTGTTGGGGCAAAATTGTACCCCCAACCAAAGGTGCGGGCTGATAGAGCCCGCATTCCGGTTGGGGGTTTCACTATTTTTTTTTTTTTTTAAATGCCCCTCGCCAAGCTTGCGTCTTACTGACGTCACGCGCAGAATGAAAAAGCGGTCACAATTCTGGCCGCTTTTGATTCTGCACATGCGGGTGACGTCAGTAAGATGTGCGCTTGTGGGGAGATGGCTGCTCGCTCCAGGAGCTCCCTCCCGGAGCGAGAGCGAGAGCGCTGGCGAGCGGCATTTTCTTAAAAAAAAAAAATAGTGAAACCCCCAACCGGAATGCGGGCTCTATCAGCCCGCACCTTTGGTTGGGGGTACAATTTTGCCCCAACAGCTGCCCTTTAACTAGCTTGCACGCATGCTTGCGCACACGTCTGTGGGGATGCACAGAGTTTCGCGGTTGGGTCTAGGGGTAGGCTTTAGGAGGAAGAGGCAGCTGCCCAGCGCCCCCCTAGTCGTTGCGCCTTAGGTGGCTGCCTCTTCTGCCTACCCCTAGTTCCGGCCCTGCATGGACCTCATACAGTATTCATGTAGTCTCCCAGCAGTAGGATGCCATGCACTGGATTTTCCTCTTGTTTTCATAAAAAGTTTTCATAAAAATTACCCCCTTGATTTACAGTATATAGGAAATGCCAGAATGGTGTTTCCAATTCAATTTCCAATTTGACAAGCAGCAACTAATTACTAACCAATGCATTTAAATGAAACTGCAGGGGTGAATGCTGGGAAACTGGACTTTATTTGGATCAGGTCAAGGTTGGATGATTGTTGTGAATATTATCCAGTGTTAAGTCCGACACTGACGTGCAAGCTGTATATGAAGCTTGTTTTACATCTTTGGGTGGTCTCGCACAGTAATTGGTCTCTCACTCCCATATGACTCATACTCTGTGTGATACATATTAGGCACAGTAAATTTTTCTGGTAAAGGTCCTTGGTGTGGGATAGTCCAAGGGCATTCCAATGGGAAGTAGACATCTCGTGAACTTTTCACATTTCTATGCAAGTTCTTGATAAACATATTATGGTCTAGACTTTATTCTTACCTGTGATGGGCCACCAACATGGTGATTACTGAAGCAAAAAGGCTGTGGCCCAGCATGGAAGTAAGCCAGTGTAGATTTCATTTCACTGCACTGGGATACAGGATCTAGGGGAGATCTCCATGCTCTTAGCATTAACTATGGAATACATGTAAAGCTCATATCAGCTTGTGTAAAATTATACTTTAATATAGAGACTGACAACTGAATGAATTTGATAGCTAGCTGCATACCAAATTGAGGTATAATGGAGGCATTCTCTTCCTACTCTCAGAGTAGGATTGTATTTATTGTTACTAAAGACTTTGTAGCTAGGGGTGAGTTGGCCTTCAAGGGAGCCATAGTATCTCCTGGTTGGCCTAGGCCCTAGCGGCTATCAGCCTAAAGGTGGCCATACACGTAGAGATCTGCTCATTTGTCGTCAAACAATGGGATCACTCCCCGATATTGAGGTGGGCGATGCAGGCAATACGGGTGGTCAGATCGTGGGACCGAATCAACAGTTGTGGCCACGATCCAACTGGATTTTTAACCCTGCCTGATTGACATCTGGACGAAAGTCGGGGAAGCCAGTTGGAGTGCCCCACACATGGGCAAATAAGCTGCCGAAAAAGTTTGAATGGACCTTTAAATTTAGAGAGGATTAGGCTTTATAGAAGGATTTATAGCATTCTGGGTTGAATATGTTGGCCCATCCTCTGCTACAGAACTAACTGAGCTGTGCAAATGACAGGAACAAACATGTAAAGCATTTATAGTCAGATTAATAGTCCTGAACATTGGAGATTATGTATTTAAATAGGATGTTTTATCACTAACACAATCAAAGCGGTGGCTCCAGAAGAGGAGATTTTAAGATTAAAAGTGAATGATCTTGGAAGAACTTTAGTGCATGTTGCTGAGAAAGAGAATCCTGTGACTTGTGCCAGCACTTTAGGAGGGAACTGCTTTCTGGCAGGCTGTTGTTTTTCCTTCTCAATGTAACTGAATAGTACACAGTGGGACCTGGATTTTACTATTGAGTGTTGTTCTTAGATCTACCAGGCAGCTGTTATCTTGTGTTAGGGAGTTGTTATCTGGTTACCTTCCCATTGTTCTGTTGTTAGGCTTCAGGGTGGGGGAAAGGGAGGGGGTGATATCACTCCAACTTGCAGTACAGCAGTAAAGAGTGACTGAAGTTTATCAGAGCACAAGTCACATGACTTGGGGCAGCTGGGAAATTGACAAAATGTCTAGTCCCATGTCAGATTTCAAAATGAAATATAAATAAATCTGTTTGCTCTTTTGAGAAATGGATTTCAGTGCAGAATTATTCTGGAACAGCACTGATCCATTTTGAAATGTATTTTTTCCCACGACAGGATCCCTTTAAGCATTGTGGGGTATTTTCTATGGCTGGATAGAATGTTTTTCATTGTAACTGCTCAGCACATCTGTCTTATGGAAAGCTGAGAAATGTCTTTCTCCTCAATTAAAAAAGAGAAAATGTCCCTGTTACTTTCTAAAGACGTACTTTCACTTATTTACTTTTCAAGATTGTATAGAGGTGTAATTACCAAACAGTATTCTTCTTAGATAACATTGCAGGAAAATCCCACACTCTGCAAATATTTCCCAGAATTCAATTTAAATAAATAAATAAATATGAAGTGCAACAATGTTTATAAAGTGCTAAGTGCCAATTCAATCATACATAGTTCTATCATTTCCAAATCAATTCTGTGCCATCACATCAATCAATTCCAATAAAAAATAATCAACTACTCTAGTAGGTAAATAATTATTAATTAATTAATTAATTAAAGTGCCTGTGCTAAATAAATATTATAAAATTGAGTGAGTTCATTAAAGGAACAGTAACACCAAAAAATGAAAGTGTTTTAAAGTAAAGAAAATATCATGTAGTGTTGCCCTGCACTGTTAAAACTGATGTGTTTGCTTCAGAAACACTACTATAGTTCATATGAACAAGCTGCTAAGTAGCAATGGCGGAAATTGAAAAACAGCTATATGGCACAGGATAAGTAATGGATAACGGATAACATTGTGTTCTACAGAGCTTATCTGCTGTGTAACTTGAGCCTTTTCTCCTTTGAATGGCTGCCCCCATGGCTACACAACAGCTAATTTATATAAACAATAGTAGTGTTTCTGAAGCAAACACTGCAGTTTTACCAGTGCCGGGCAACACTGCATTATATTTTTATTACTTTAAAACAATTACATTTTTTGATGTGACTGTTCCTTTAACTTACAATTACAAATGCCCGTAATTCATGAAATTTGCAATAGAAAAGGAAAATACATAGGCCCACGTGTGGTGTCCCAGGACCTAGGACTAATTAGAAAAATCAATCAGATAGGAATCTTTGGGACAGCTCCACCTCTATTCTATTTTCCTTTTATGATCTAATTTTCAAGAATTGCTGCCATTTGTAATTATAAGTTAATGAACTCACTTTTATAATATTTATTTAGCACAGGTACTTATTAATTACTAATTACTTCTTATTATTTATCTACTGTAGGAGATTTCTACTGTAGTTGCTGATTAATTTTTATTGGAATTTATTGATTAAGCAACGGATTAATGTGATTGGCACAAAACTGGAACTTGTAACACACTGTATGATTGACTTGGCAGTTATTTATTTGAAATACATTTTGGGAAATAGTCGGAGAGCGTGGGGTTTTACTGCTATTTTATCTAAGAAGAATGTTTCTCCTGTAATTGTCTTTAACATATGGTCAGACTGGGGTGCCCAGGGCCCACTGGGACTGCTGTCCAGGGCCCCTCACCTCCGCGGACCTACCACCAACCCCCCTCACCAGTGTCAACATACACTGCTACGTGTGAGCGCCCAGCGCATCTGGAGGTTTTATTTTCAAATTTGATTGGGGGAGGGGGGTCTGGCCCGGCAGGGGCCCATGAGGGTCAGGGCCCACCGTTTTTTTTCCAGGTGTCCCGCCGGGCCAGACCGACACTGGATCAGCATGTGTCTAGTCAAAATGATTAATGAAGAATATTTATTGAAAACTCAAAATTTCCGTTCACTATGGAGCTTTCATCAGGAATGATGATGGCTCCATAACATGAACAAATGATGAAGGCTTGAAGTTGGGAGAAGAAATACATTGGGGCAAATTCACTAAAGCGCCAGCGCAAATTCGCCAGTGTATCTGGCAAATTTACGCTAGATAGTAGATAGACTTGCGCAACTTCGCACCCTTACGCCAGGCAAATTTGCGCACTGACGAAGGATCGTAATTACACAAATTCACTAAGATCAACTTTTTGCTGAACGTTACCACTTACACTAGTCTTCATTTCGCCTGGTCAGATCAGGCGAAGTTCAATAGAAAAGATAGGAGTTGGAAAAAAAAATTATAAAATTTTTCTAAGTCCCAAAAAAACGCTGTGGTGTGTTTTACTATTGTGGGTGATAGTCTGAAAAAGATCTTTTTTTGGGGGGGGGGGGTTACCCTCCTTCTCCCCTACATTTCCTAACATATGGCAACACAACTATACAGGGGGCACATGTAGGGCAATCGGACAACTTTATTTTATTTATTAAAGGTTTCCTGGGCTTGTGTAGTGGAATGTAGTGGCTGTAACATACACAACAACATTCTATTATTATTATATTATTATTATATATATTATTATATTATTATTTTAAAATTCACGCCGTATGCAAATTAGGCTTCGCTAGCATAATTGCGCTATGTCTAGCGAAGTAAAACTGCGCAACTATGCTACCGTTCGCCGACCTGAGCGTAAATTCGCACTTTAGTGAATTTGCGTAGCGCTGGCGTAAATTCGCCTGGCGAAGTGCGGCGAACGCTAGCGCAGCCTGCGCTGGCGATTTTTCGGATCTTAGTGAATTTGCCACATAGACTCATATCATCTGTTGTGAGCTTATTGTCCTGTTTATGAGACCAAGACAACTTCAAACTGTCTGAGCACTTCTTCAGCAAGATGTTGACCAAGCCATCTGTAGAATCCCATTTGATAAGGACCGCATTACGCTATGGACATTGACCTCTCCTGAAGAGTAAACATGAGCCCCCTATGTGATTCAAGAGTTGTCCCAGAAGGTGAACAATTCCGATTTGATGCACCACTTGGGTTGCCAAAGCAGGTCAATATCTGATAGTTTAGTGATCTAGTAAGGTCTAGAAGACACAACATTTTCATCCAGACCTCTCATAACATCATGATATCTATTACTCCAAGACTTCTGGGACATCACCAGTGATATCCTGCTAATTGACTACTCAGCAGTATATCACCCACTTACCTTACCCAATCTACCCACTTTGGTATCAACTTGCACAATGCAAGGAGGAAAAAAAAAAAAAACATAAATACAAAAACAGAGTATACCATAGAAAAAAAAAAACATTTTATTTTTGTTTTCCTGTTTCAGAGATTTTTTTCATGACAACAAAACAGACTATTGTTCATTAAAAATAATAAAACAAATAACTTATATAAGAAATATAGAAAATATATCATTTAGGGAGCAAAATCTGATAGAAAAGAGGTAATTTAGTGTAATGCCTTCCTTTGGAGGGAATTTTATAGAGGGGGCTGTCAGAAAGGGAGAATATAGAGAGTATATTAGTAGGGGTATCTCATTTCATTCCTCGCTGTTTTGATGAAAAGAAACAAGACAAAACAATATGATTTTAGCTCTCCATAGAAGCAGCTCTGTGATATCTGGGGAGGTGTCTGTAGTGCCAACCATTGACTACAGATTTATACTTTTTACTATTTCAGATCTTTTTAAAAGCTCATTGGGGTAAATTTATCAAAGAGTGAAGTTCCGCCACTAGAGTGAAATTCCGCCGCTCTCCATTCATTTCTATGGGATTTTGAAATAGCCTATTTATCAATGGGTGAAGTAAAAGTTCACCCTTTGATAAATAAGCCTTTAAAAATCCCATAGAAATTAATTGAGAGCGGCGGAATTTCCCTCTAGTGGCGGAACTTCACTCTTAACTTCACTCTTTGATAAATATACCCCCTTGGATTGAAGGAGCAGTTTGCCTTTACATTAACGTTTATTATGGTCTATACATTACTGTTAGTAGCAATTTTCACATGGTCTTCTATTTTAATCATTTTTGACAAGGGCAATCCTGGTGCTGCTGCCGCCTAATGCCGCTCCCTCTTCTGCTCCATGCTTAAAACATAGGGGGGCCGTATCGCTGGTGCAATAGCACTCCCTGCACTAGCGGGGCCGAATTTTCAGGTTAAAACCCATAAATCCAGCTCTTTAAGTTACAAGAGGTACAGTAGCTTTTTGCAACCCCTTGTAACTGGCCTCTTGCTGCTGGCTGAGTCAAGCTTCTCATGACAGGAGAGGCCCTGTTTTTTAATTATGTGCCTTCCTCTTGTGCTTCTTTTAAGCTTTCAAATAGGGGGGGGGGGGTCAATGACACAGACAGCGAAATATCTGTTGCTCTGTGAAATGTCTGTCACATCCATTCCTGGCTAATTCAGTATGGCAGATTTTTCCATGTTATTTCATTACAGCTGATCATTTGTCTATAGGCTTCAGATTCATAACTCAAATATACAATGATTTGTATCAGTGGTGTAACTACTGATATCCTCTATAACCAACGAGACCCCCCCTCTCCAGCAGATAGTGGGTTGAGTCTGGGTGGGGTGTGGGCGTGGCCGGGAGTATGGGGGTTGCAGTGCGCCAGGCCCCTCTGAACCAGTGCAGTGTCCTACCAATCAGTAATCAGTAAACCATTCTGGTCAGTCTACTTGAAATTCAAAGATAAAAGCAAATATCTGATTGGTTGCTATAGTTTACTTTACTCTTGGTCCCTATGACTTCTTCAAGTGCTCATATATACCCTTGATATATATGAAACGTTGGATGCACAAGTTTGATGAATAAATACTGATCTTTCACTGAAATTGGAGTGCGGGTCCTCTTGGACTATATATATATATATATATATATATATAAATAAGACGACGGTTCAAGTAGAACCGAAATGCGTCGATGTGGGGGGGTTTGTAAAACTTTAATAAATTCACTCTGTATTACATCCATTAGTGCTCCTAATGCCTGATATATGTCTCTAATAGGAATTTGTGGACTAGTTTGACTATATATATTTTATATATATTCCCGGGTGCAAATCTTCAAGCAGGCAGACCCTTAAAAAATCTTTGCCTTTTTATTTTAAGTACACTGTACAAGAGGCCAACGTTTTGGTCCTCATGAGGACCATTCTCAAGGAAAGAAAGCAGTAGCCATGTGTCACTTGCTGTTCTCTGCACTGCTGGCTCTGACAATGTTGTAGAAGCTAGACAATGATCAAGAAGCATGCAAGTAACTGATGAAAAATGAAGTGTTGACTGAAGGACAACTTCTGCTAAACCTGCAGTGTAGGAAAGCACAAAAGGATGGACACTAGATAACCTGCTCCATCCCACACTTGCCCTGTCCCAGGGGACATTGGAGGGGGCAGGACATTGGCTGATACGTCACTGGAGAAGCAGATAATGGGTGGTAGCATCACTACTGGAATTTTTGCCCATGACCTACTTAAACCTGTTCTTGGAAGTGGTGGGTTCCATGGGCTTTGCACTGAATTATATTTTCTTTCATTCACTCTAATAATGACTCGAAACATTTCAAGAAGGTACAGCACTGACATGAATACTTAAGAATAGTAGATGTACGGTTAGATGGAAACTATATCCTATTTATGGGTTTATGTTCAATTTTCCCCCTTCCATGGATTGAAATATATAAACAAAATAGTTATAAATGGAAGACAGGCCAATGCCATTGGTTTTTAGCGGGGGTGCCGTATCATCCCAAACAATATGGCAGATTGCAATCTGATTTATGTATTCAAACATACATATACTTCTATTTTACCACTTATTTAGAAACACACATTATTTCCCTAACTTGGTCAAAGGCAGGTCAATAACAGTTGCTGATCATCTAACAGAATCCCCCAAGCTGTGCCTAATAGGTGGATCAGCCGGGCACTGCTGTGAATCAGAACATGGTTATAAGCCAATAGGAAATAAATATGGGCTAGAAAAAGAAAGCTGTGGAAGGCAGGATCCAAAGACCACAAGTATTGACATGTAGTCCATAAAATTTGTTGCAAATAAGTTACATTTCTCAATATATATATATATATATATATATATATGTATATATATAAACTGTACAAATAGAATAACCACTTTAAACTAGCTTACAATATGGATTGTCTAATGGGAGAACACCATCCCCGAGGGAGGAATAATTTGCTGCTCCAAGGACCTTCTTCACATTTAATGTACCAGCTTATCCAAGTCTGTCATGTCCAATGCTAGCAAAGTTGAACGTTGCTCATTTTTACAATCAAAACTCTTCAAGGTTTCCAGTTCTTTGAGTAAAGGGCGCCACGGTAAATACAGGGCAACGGTGAAAGTGCCAGTTTTTTGCCTTCCCTGTAACAATATTCCATGATATAATCATCTGCCGCATAACTCCAACGTGAAAAGGCACTGAGTGAGCTAACGGAACGTAAGATTCTCCTCCTGGAGCTGCTGAACAAGGCCACTTGGTGCTCATGTATATCCAGTTGCATGCATCTTGGAAGCCTTTTGTGTAAATGTTTACATTGGTGTTGAAACTCCAGGAATGTGTGTGTTTAAGGCCTTTTGTGCCATGCTGTAAACAGGTTAAGGAAAAGCATTCCTCATTCCCTAACCATAGTAATGCAAGGAGAGGGATCACCCTTTTCCCTTTATTTTGCCAAACCTCGTCTTTTACGTCCTTCCTGTCCGACTCAACAAGGTACAGACACACGCTGTGTCAATACGGATCCAACGCCAACCCACAAGCTTGTTGGCATCTATGGTCAGAGCCCTCACATAAGACTGTTTTGCTTTGCACACAGATATCCAGTGCTTTTTGTCTACACCTCGGCATCCTCTAGTGGTGCTGCCTGATGGATTACACTTGGTCTCAAAGAAGTATTGCTTCAGTGGTCCTGTAAGAGTCTGAATCTCAGACATGACCGTCACTATTTTACCCCGATCATCCACAGCTGTGCGCTTATCGGTAACCCAGACGTTGACACTGTCACAAACAGAGAGCTCTCCCCGACGGGACAAGCTGACCGAATCAGATCCCGATGCCCGTTTTAGCCGGGAAGTCTTGTTGGCTGGTTCTGGATGTGCCACTGTCTCCTCTGACAAGAAAAGTAGTGGAGGGCCAGAAGGCTCCTTGCTTGAAAGAGTCACTCTAGGTGAGTAAAGGTTCCAGTCCTTACCAGCCATGCTGGAATAGGAGGATAACAAATCTGGAAAGAATCCATGCTGCAGGACATGACTGAAGTTGTTGGGAACTGACTGCAGGTCTGAGGCATCGGATGTGTTATCGGGGCCATAATCCAAATCTGTCTTTTGGCTCTGGAAGGGGGCAGCGCAGATGGCACAAAAGTATGAGATCACCATGGCATAAAAGCGGAGGATCATTACTTAATCCACCTCAGACCACTGCAAGGAAAAAAAAAAAAACAATTAGAATAGAGTATAAGTATGCACATTATATACATATATAAGTCTTTTAGCGTCTAAGTGGGATGGAATGTTTGGAAAAACAAGCAACAGAATGTTCAATATAAGTAGCAGTTTTAAGGTTTGTTTTTAACAGCTGAGGATGCCAATGCAATATTTGGACTTTAACATCTATAAGGACAACAGGCATTAATGGTTGTTAGCCTTCTTCATTTTAATGCCCCCTTGGAAGTCCAACCTTTGGCCAGGCCCCCCCCCTCATCTTGTACCAAGGTTATATGCGGTATATATATAAGTAAATACTGGTGTATCACTGATATCTAAAATACCAAGATTATCACCCAAAATCCCAACATAATTGACCTTCAAGCTGGAATTTCAGATTTCACTGCTCCAAGCTCCACAGATTGAAAACCATGGGCATATCTACAGGTTTGGAACTCACACTCTCAGTGTCCTCAAGACATTGATCACAGAGACAAAGGTAGACCACCCCCCCACACAAACAAAAGCTGTATTATTCTAACCTGTATAAAATTACTTGATTTGAAGTTTAAAGAAAAGTAACGACTTTCATATCATATCGTATTGCTGCTGAAATACTAAAGCCCAAGGCTGCAAATTATAATGGTGGCAGAAATGAACTTGAGGACCAATTTCTACCTATGGACCAATGGTTCTACAAGAATATCTGCTCCTCTTACTCTTGCTATAAACCATCTGTAACCCATAGGCTATCCTTCTCCAATGCTTTTGGCTCCCAATTACATAAGCTAATAGAGAAACCCCACTCATTCACCATGTTTTATGCACAGATACAATTTCATTTGGGAAACATAATTGTACAGTTGTAGATCCTGTTCTCTGGCTTAAACAAGGTTTCAAAATAGACCATAAATACCTATAAGTCTCAAGTCATCCCAAGATCCCATTCCAGTGTGGGATTGTTTGTTGACACAAAATGGAGTTGTAGGCCAGAACATAAGAAGAAGGGTCCTATGAGTCATTTATACATAATGCTGTGTATATTATGCCCCCCCTCCTATAACTCATTTGAGATGCTCCACTTCTTCAAGGAATGTAGACCTCTACTAGTAGACTAAATGAACAGGAAGGTCTTACATTCAATACTGTTATTCAGCAGATCAAGGGATCGAAATTACTACCTTTACTGACATATGAAATTTCCACTGGTCTTATTGGAATAATAACATAGATTATATGTATGAGATGCTTTATTTCTGTTCTTTGTGGGTTCAGCCTTTGTGGGTGCTTAATAGGATTGCCCATTTATAGATAGGGGCATGGGTGTAATTACAGAGGAAGCAGACCCTGTGGCTGCAGTGGGGTCAGGAGGTATAGGGGCCCCATTCAATATATATTTGTAAAACGAGACAACCTGAGTATGTTGGGGGCACTAAAATTAATTTGCTGTGGGTCCAGTAACATGTAGTTACACCACTGGATAGAGACTAAATAAAGAACATGGCAGTTATCATAAAATGCGAAACGAACAAGGAAAATAGCAAGTACATGATTGAACACAATAACTATAATAACTAGTCATTTGGCATCTCTTTGGTTGCACTGTTTTGATCCCCCAATAAGCCTTTAATCTTGGGAGGCAGATGAAAAGAATCAATGAGAAGAGGGGGACTGGAAATAACCTCTAGAATGGCTAATGGCCATGAAATGTATATGCCATACTCCTGTCATACCGTGGTCTCACCTTTCCTCATACACAGGCAGCATGGCTATAAACCTCTTGTAGAAAGATAAAAGCCTTGAGGGACAATTGAAAAGATTATGAGGCCAACGAGTATCAAAGGAAAGTGTCAGTGAGAACATTTTATAGACGTGGTTCCATGTCTGGCACATTTCTCCGATCACATGTGCAGTATTTGAATTGAGTTCTCGCCCAGCCGGGTAAAAAACAAACAATGGCACAATAAGAACAGCCAAATATTGGCCTACTTCACTCTCCAAAGCCTGAAGCTCACTAGTGACTAAGGGTAAGGTCACACCTGGTGATTCTGGGAGACTAATTGCCTCTTCATAGGGGTGACTAATCTCTCAGAGCCGCTTCCCCCCTGTCTTGCGGCGGCTATAATCAAAAGTAGCCTAAAGCATGACACACGCGGCATTTGTTTTCCGACGTTGCCTCACGAAGGAAACTTTGAGCGACTTTAGAAAACGAAGCTCAGCATGTGTCATGCCGCAGGCAACTTTTCATTATAGCCGCCGCAAGACAGGGGGAAGTGGTTCGGGGAGATTAGTCGCCCCCCAAAGAAGAGGCGATCAGTCACCATGCGACTAAATCTCCCAGAATCGCCAGGTGTGCCCTTACACTAAGGGAGAACTGTATAGTATGTAGGTGTTGTACCTCTACACATCTATTATACATGTTATGTTAGCTTAATAACTATACAATATAATCCTTATTGGAAGCAGAACCAGCCTCTTGGGTTGATTTAAAAGTTACATTATTTTCTAGTACAGGTATGGGACCTGTTATCCAGAATGCTCGGGACCTGGGGGTTTCCCGGTAACGGATCTTTCCGTAGTTTGGATCTTCGCACCTTAAATCTACTAGAAAATCATGTAAACATTAAATAAACCCAATACGATGGTTTTGCTTCCAATAAGGATTAATACTATCTTAGTTGGGATCAAGTATTATTATTATTATTATTATTATTAACATGTATTTATATAACACCAAAATATTTTGTAGCGCTGTGTGAACAGGCTACTGTTTTATTATCACAGAGAAAAAGCGAATCGTTTTTTAAAATTCTGATTATTTTAATATAATGGAGTCAATGGGAGACAGACTTTCCGTAATTTGGAGCATTCTGGATGATGGGTTTCTGGATAACGGATCTCATCCCTGTAGACTTCCACTTGGTGAGTATTTCAACAGCCTATTCGGTAACTCACCAGCTAGGGCTAGTACAGGTATAGGATCCAATTATCTGAAAACCTGGTACCCAGAAAGCTACGAATTACGGAAAAGCTGTCTCCCATAGACTCCATTTTGCCAAAAATAATCCACATTTTTAAAAATGATTTCCCTTTTCTCTGTAATAATAAAACAGTAGCTTGTACTTGATTCAAACTAATCCTTATTGGAGGTAAAACCAGCCTATTGGGTTTATTTAATGTTTATATGATTTTGTAGTAGACTTAAGGTAAGAATATCCAAATTACAGAAAGATCCATTATCTGGAAAGCCCCAGGTCCTGAGCATTCTGGATAACAGGTCCCATACCCGTAATACCTAAGGGAGGGTAATATGTTCAGTGTGTCTTGCCTCCTTACTTACACTATTACCTATGGTAGAAGTAGCTAGGCCTTTGCTCAGTTATTGGTCCTTAATTGTCCACCGACAGAGACTTTTGTTTTGAAGTTCTGCAGAAGTGGGTAAATCACAGGCTTACAAGCAGAGGGCTAATTATTGGTTCATTTTACTGCCATTTCAAGCCATGGGCAATGACGAGACTATTTAAACTATGCAACCACTCAGCCTTTATTTGGGTTAGTAGTTCAGCCAGGTGCCCCCACCCTGCTCAACGACAGATGCCTCACTTACGCAGGCCTCTTAGTTCTCAGCTGAGTTCATGTATTTCCATTATGAGATTAAAAAAAAAATAGGTATTATTGTACTTTGTATGAAACATAAAGATAAATATAGTGATTGGTTAGAAGCACAGCAGTTACTGAGCATTTATATAGGAAGGCCACCTAGAAACTCAATTCCTTAGGGCAGGGATCCCCAACCTTGTGAGCAACATTCAGAAGAAGAAGGAGTTGGGGAGCAACACAAGCATAAAAAATCTTCTTGGGGTTCCAAATAAGTGCTGTGATTGGCCATTTGGTAGCCGCTATGTATATTGTCAACCAACGTTGAGACTGTGTTTGGCAGTCCACCTGGTTTTCATACAACCAAAACTTGCCTCCAAGCCTGGAATTAAAAAATAAGCACCTGCTTTGAGGCCACTGGGAGCAACATCCAAGGGGTTGGAGAGCAACATGTTGCTCACGAGCTACTGGTTTTGGATCACTGCCTTAGAGGAACCTTCTTTATTCTAGAGCAGATGATTTTGGTTGAGATAACCCCCCTTTGAAGTCAAACATTTGGTTAGTTCAATGCAATATTGCTCTCCTATATTTCCAGCGATAGACTGTAAATAAGCATCTTACATTAAATTGTTGTGTAATTGTCCTTCCTGCCATGTCCCTAGATGGGTCACTCCACAGTTTGGAAACCACTGTGAGAAATCTTTAAAGGAGAAACAAACCCTAAATATGAATATGGCTGTACATTTTTTCATACATTTTTTACCAAGTCATGGGCAATGTAAGACCCCATCACAGCTTTTATTGGCTCATGTATGGGGTCCTTTGGGTCTTTGGATCATCTGCTCAGGGTGTGTAGGCCAAGGATTTACTATGGCACTGGAAAGGCTAGGGAAACGTCACGTATCTTTTTAACTGTCATCCAGTGATGTTAAGAAATTGATATACACTTGCACACAGACCCCGGCTCAGAAGAGATCACGTTGCCTTCATCCACACTAGCCTGGGCTCTAGCCAAAAACCTGAGCGAGCTGCTTCAACACAGATCAAATGTACTTCTGAAATTCCACCCCAGGCTCAAGTTAATCCTCAAACTGGGGCTGAAGAGCTGCTCCGAACCCTCCTGTCTCCATGTCTGAAGCAGACGCTGGTCTTGCCACCCAGCTGCTGCCCTGCTAGCTCACTGACATGATGCTGCTCCCTCCTGGGACACGCTTCTCTTGGAACTGGGGCCTCCAGCTGTTTTTACTGGAATGATTAGCTGAAAGCCAGTGAGCTGTCCTAACCATCAAAGCCATCATCATCTAGTTAATACCCCTTTGTGAGTCATTTGTTAAGCGCTCCGTGAATGTTCTTAAACCAGTTGGGAAATGGGTTCTGTTATGTAACAGTGCTATAGTATTATAATTGCAATCACAATGTTTTCCATTTTTCTATATTAACCCATTTACTATAAAATCTAAGGGGTCAAAACGCACCCTCTGTAAGTGCAGCAAACATTATATATCACCAAGCAAGGAAGCCATTATGGGGGGGAGTGGGGAACACACAATATAGTATAAATGGTGGTGATATCATTTGAGATAACCCTAGTATGTGGCCTTTCAGATGTTTTATAAATTGTGTAGCTGAACAGGCTGCAGGTCAGTTCTATCCTGTGTGGCTATTTAGAACTTAAAGAGATACAGTCATGGGAAAATGCATCAGTTAATAGTGCTGCTCCAGCAGAATTCTACACTGAAATCCATTACTCAAAAGAGCAAACTGTTTTTGTTTTATGTTGAAATCTGACATGGGGCTAGACATATTGTCAGTTTCCCAGCTGCCCCCAGTCATGTGACTTGTGTTCTGCTAAACTTCAATCACTCTTTATTGCTGTACTGCAAGTTGGAGTGATATCACCCCCTCCCTTTCCCCCCCAGCAGCCTAGCAACAGAACAATGGGAAGGTAACCAGATAGCAGCTCCCCAAAGGTGGTCATGCACAGTCTGATAAAAGCTGCCGCCAAAGCGAGTCACAGCTTATTGGCCCGTGTATGGAGCCCTCCAACAGGCTTCCCCAATCAATATCTGAGCGATAGTCAGCCCGATGTCAATCAGACGGGACTAAAAATCCAATCAGATCACGGGCGCATCTGTTCGTTGATGCTGTGATCTGATCACCCATATCTCCTCCGTTCTGATATGATCGTTGGGCCTTAGGGCCCATGATCGGATCAGCCTCAAGGTGGGCATATCAGGGAGAGATCCACTCGTTTAGCAACATTGCCAAACGAGAGGATCTCCCCGTGTATTTCTACCTTAACACAAGATAACAGCTGCCTGGTAGATATAAGAACAACACTCTTTAGTAAAATCCAGGTCCCACTGCGACACATTCAGTTACATTGAGTAGGAGAAACAACAGCCTGCCAGAAAGCAGTTCCCTCCTAAAGTGCTGGCTCTTTCTGAAAGCACATGACCAGGCAAAATGACCTGAGATGCACCTACACACCTATATTATAAATTAAAAACACTTGTTGGTTCAGGAATTAAATTTTATATTGTAGAGTGAATTATTTGCAGTGTAAACAGTGTCATTTAGAAATAAAAACGACATCATAAAAATCAATCCCTTTGCAGAAAGCAATGGTTTTATGCAGAAAACATGTAAGAAAATCCTGAATAATTGCCCCTTGTCACTCAAAGCAAGATTAGGGTCAAGAGGGTACACTATAGTGCTCATTTAGGTGTCACCCCTGTGCGGATATAAAAATCCAGATGCAGAGCACAGTTGCCAGGAGCTGCCTGTGTAATATATAGGGCTAAACAACTTGCCCATTTCTGAAGTAGATAGTCCAGTTCATGGCAGACCCCTCTGGTTGTACCGTAGCATGACAGCAGCTTAGTAGCCGCCTTGTATACACATGGAACTTCAGTGCTGCCTTCTCTAGTGTCCCAGTGTGTGTTGTTATTGTGGAGGCCATAAAGCCAGTTTTAATCCTGTGCTATAAACACACCAATTAGAGTTTCTGAATGTCAAAACTACAAAATGAAGTGTGACTAGTTTAAAGCCTGTTTCACACTGAAGGGCTAATGAAAGGAGGCAAAGTGCAAAAAACAAATGCTAATTGCCAAGTTTTTTTGCCTATGATGTACCTTGCTCCCACTTTTGTCAGACAGAGCCACGGCCCACATTGAAATCCTTCATTTACCTGTAATGCAAACGGCAAATATAAACCTTGTACCCAACGCTTATTGTGCTCCAGGCAGCTGTGGAGTAATTAGATGTTACTGGGCCACACATCAAATTAATTTTAGGGCCCCCAACATATCCAGAGATTGTCCTGTTTTACCAATATATTTTGAAATTGCTTGTTATTTGGGCATCATGGGGCCCACTATACCTCCTGGGCCGCAGGGTCTGCTTACTCTGTAGTTTCAGCCCTGGTCCTCTGTGATCTTCCAATGAGATCTCGTACTGGGTACGGGGGTGGGTGCAGGTGCTATGTGTATGGTGCTCTAAATGGCACTGCACTAATCCTTATGTAATTTCATATAAAGAATTCTGATTCCCCATTATATCAGTGCTGGCAGTTGCAGTTAATATCTAAAGGCATTTACTACATTGCGGTTAAATTTTGTAATACTGACCCCGGCTGGATGGCAACCCTAGTACCAACCCAAGATAACCACAGCCCTTAAAGGGCACCTATGGCCCAAAAACATTTAAAAAAAAAAAGCCCACCGCAAGCGCTGGCTTACTCGCACCGGGAGCTCCCCATGTCTGGGGAAGTGCATGCACAGTATGCGAGTGTGACGTCACACACACGCGCATACTGAAAAGCGGCCACACTTCCGGGGCTGCTTTTTCATACTGCGCATGCGCTTCCCCAGACATGGCGGCTTGCACCAGGAGCTCCCTCCCAGTGCGAGTAAGCCAGCGTTTGCAGTGGGCTTTTTAAAGAAAAAAAAAAAAAGATGCTGGAACCCCAAACCAGAATGCGGGCTCTATCAGCCCGCACCTTCAGTTGGGGCCAATGTTTTTGGGCCATAGGTGCCCTTTAAGTAGAAAAGATCTGTGTCTCCCCAGTAGATGCCCCAGTAGCTCCCCATCTTCTTTTCTGATTCACTGATTCACATGCTCTGTGCTGCTGTCACTTACTGAGCTTAGGGACCCACTCACAATATACAGTACACATAGAATAGAAATGTCACAGTCATTAATACAGATAATTACTACATAGCAGTGCAGAAACCAGTGCAATTAACATCAATTTAATAATCAGCCCTGTAGCATCAGCTTATATTACAGGCCAACCTAATTTTCTGCTGGATAATTAGTGACGACCCCTAAGCTTAGCTTCTCAACAGCTGCTCAGAGCCCACTGAACATGTGAGTGTCACAGACACTTTCCAAGAGGGTGACCCCCTGTGACAATTTTCAAGTCCTGGATCATTGCTGCTATTGACAAGCTGAAACTTTAGCCTCGTGCAATAAGTTCAGTATAAAAAATATGGCATTTTTAGCCACATTCATTTTTAGGGTTTAGTTCTCCTTTAAAGCTATAACATCCCCAGTGCCGGTTCTTTATGGTACCCCTAAATACACTCCGCCCCCAAATATGCCTGGTAGAGTCAGTTAGAGATTATGGATAGGCTGGAGCTAAAATACAAACAGCATCTCTGGCCTATTAGATATTTGACCCGTAACATTCAAGGGTTGCATAATGCAGCCAGGGCCAAAATGTCTGGGCTGTTTAGAGGGGAAAGATATTTGCACCTGAGCAGTAACCCACAGCAACCAATGAGTGATTAGCTGTTAAAAATTACATAGCTGAACTACAGTTGTCTTTTACATTTCAGGGCCATGTTTTATGTGTTATAACAGTTTTGCTAATGGAGGTGAAATTGCCCTTTAAGCAGTGAGTCTCAGTTCCCCCAAGAGACCTGCTTATCTTAAATGGTTACAGTTGTATCTTTTATTTTCTGAAATTGTAACAAATGTATCTCAGTGAAGCTGTTGAGTGTTCTGGGCTCTCTGCCAAAAAAAAAACCCTCTTACTTTAATTATGTTTCAGAAACTTTGAATCTTTTCCGCCATCACTGCAGGAGATCAAAGAGAAAGTCGGGACATGTCAGTAAGAAACCCAGAACTGCAGGGTTCAGTTCTGAAAACCTATTATCCACAAAGCTCAGAGTTAAGGAAAGGCCATCTCCCATAGATTCCCTTTTATAGAAATAATCAATTTAAAAAAAAAATTATTTCCTTTTTGTCTGTAATAATAAAACAGAAACTTGTATCTGAACTAAGATTTAATTAATCCACACTCGAAGCTTAATGAGCCTATTGAGTTTTTTTTTAATGTTTACATGATTTTATAGTAGACTTAAGGTATAAAACTCCAGAAATACCCCTTATGCAGAAAACCCCAGGTCCTAAGCATTCTGGATAACAGGTCCTATACAGTACCTGTACCAAAACCGGGTTATTTCCCTGTACTAAACAGAATTCAGCAGTAAAATCTGAGGCCACAGTGTCCTTTAATTATAGTAACCGCACTTTAAGTTGTTTCTTCAATATAGTACGTCTGAGATTCATTATACGGAAACCCGTTATCCAGAAAGTTCCCAGTTATGGAACATAGACTCTGTTATTATCAAATAATCAAAATTTTTTAAAACGATCCCCTTTATATCTGTATTAAAACAGTAGCTTGTATTTGATCTCAACTAAGATATAATTCGTTCTAAATGGAAGTAAAACCAGCCTATTGGGTTTATTTAACATTTACATGATTTTCTAGTAGACTTAAGGTATGGAGATCCAAATTAAGGAAAGATCTGTTATCCAGAAAACCCCAGGTCCTGAGCATTCTGGATGCATATAGGACCTGCTTGCACTGAGCATATACTGGAACATATAGGACCTGCTGGCTCTGGCAAAAGATACAAATATATATTCCATTTCCTTTTAATTTATGAAATCGAACCAGAGGAAAAAATGTAAAGTCTCCCCTTGTATCAAAGGCTCAATCTTCCATAAACAGTTTGGTCCCATTACTCTTGCGAAGTATCGTCTCGTAGATGGGAGATACTGTCGTGGCTCTAAACTAGCGAAACGCGCAAGCAGGATGAAAATACAATTTAGCCTTTGTTATGGGCTGCACTTTGAGCAGGTTGCTTTCATTTTCCACATTTAATACAGAGTATCATTAACCAAAGCCAGATGCATCCCAGGCACGGAGCGAGCTGAGGCTGTTTAAATTATTTATCCTTCTATGAAAACATTGGGTTAGAAAAACTACATATGAAGCTAAGTCAATACTTAGCGTAGAAAGGAAATTGTGCACTTTTCAACGGGAAACTCATTATACTGAAAATGTGTGACCTTTACCCACTGCAACTTCGGCTTTGTGCCAGAGCCTACAATAAGAAATTCAGCTTTCTACTTACTTATTGCATGTAGATTGTAAGCTCTTAAGGGCAGGGCTCTCTTGTATCAGTATGTATGTGTAATCTGTACCTAGAGTTGCCACTATTTCTAGAGAAAAATGTATATTTTTAACCCACCCCCTGCTATTAGCCTGCTCCGCCTTTAACTTTCCCAATGTGTAATACCACCGGATGTCACTAGAACTCCACCTAGTGCAGAGCCTCCAACAGACCCCAGGGCAGCTCAATATTCATGATCTAAACCAGAGATTCTCAGCATGTCCCCTTTCTGGTCGATGGTGAGAAACAACTGAAAAGCATCAGCTGACAAGTTCCCTTTGGCACAAAAACAACCCAGGATGGTGGGCACCTTCCATAAATGAAGGCTCAATCTTCCATAACCTGATGAGAAGTAGTAGACAGAACGCAGGCAGATGAAGGAAGGTTTGTTGCACCCGGAAGGTTCTTTAAAGCGATTCTGTCATGTTTTTTTCAGAACACATCAGTTAATAGTGCTGCTCCAGTAGACTTCTGCACTGAAATCCATTTCTCAAAAGAGCAAACAGATTTTTTTTTATATTCAGTTTTGAAATCTGACATGGGGCTAGACATATTGTCAATTTCCCAGCTGCCCCTGGTCATGTGACTTGTGCCAGCACTTTAGGAGGGAACTGCTTTCTGGCAGGTTATTGTTTCTCCTACTCAATGTAACTGAATGGAACGCAGTGGGACATGGATTTTACTATTGAGTGCTGTTCTTAGATCTACCAGGCAGCTGTTATCTTGTGTTAGGGAGCTGTTATCTGGTTACCATCCCATTGTTCTGTTTTTAGGCTGCTGGGTGGGGGAAAGGGAGGGTGTGATATCACTCTAACTTGCAGTACAGCAGTAAAGAGTGATTGAGGTTTATTAGAGCACAAGTCACATGACTTGGGGCAGCTGGGAAATTGACAAAATGTCTAGCCCCCTGTCAGATTTCAAAATGAAATATAAAAAAAATCTGTTTTCTCTTTTGAGAATTGGATTTCAATGCAGAATTCTTCTGGAACAGCACTATTAAAGGACAAGGAAAGTGTCAAATAGAATAAAGCTAGAAATGCTGTATTTTGTATACTAAACATAAACATGCCTAATCAAACAAATGATTTATGCTTTCAAAGTTGGCCACAGGGGGCTGTCATCTTGTAACTTTGTTATACATCTTTGCAAGACTAGACTACATACACATGCTCAGTGTGATCTGGGCTTCTTAGGGATCGTCATAAATGATCAAAACACAAAACTGCTTGAGTTCTGCATGGCTGGTAAGTAAGTCAGGGGGCTCCCCCTGCTGTTCATAAGTATGATTGTTTCCCTGCCAGAAGTTAGGGACTGTCTGACAATTCCTATCCACAGCACTAAATGAAGGGAGAATTTCACTGCAAACAGTCAGGTTTCTTATAAAAACGGTAAACATTTTTTAATTAAAGTATATTGGAGATAGAAGTAAAAATGGGATTTTCATCTCTTTGCCTTTCCTTGCCCTTTAAGCTCCTAAAATAGAACACTAATGGGTTTTTTTTCATGAAAATCTGAAATTTTTTTATGAATAGCTGAAAATTTTTTTCACTGTTTTCTGAAAACTACTTTGACCACAGACGTGGGGCGTCCATTGAAATGCCCCATAGCTTGGGTGCCATTGAGGGTGCAAGCTGTATATTCCAGTAGACTTCAGAGGGCAGCCTGCAACAACTTTTACCACCAGCACACAAGCTCTGTTCCTGGGTCAATTTCCCAGCTGCCCCAAGTCATGTAACCGGATAGCATCTCTCTAACACAAGATAACAGCTGCCTGGTAGATATAAGAACAACACTCAATAGTAAAAACCCATGTCCCACTGAGTTCCATTCACTTACATTGAGAAGATAAAACAACAGCTTGCTAGAAAGCAGTTCCATCCTAAAGTGCTGCGTGGGTCCATTTTTTGGGACCCGTACCCGACCCATACCCGCAACCTGCAATCCCCAACCCGGACCCGCATTCTTACCCGCTTGGACCCATGACCCGACCCGCGATCCGCAACCCGGACCCGCAGACCATCAAGAATCAGGAAGTGACATCATCGGAAGTAGCCGTGATCAGAAAAAAAGGAGTAAAACAGGAAGTGCTGTCATTGTAAACCGGACGTGACATCATCGGTAGTAGAAATGCTCAGAAACAAGGCATAAAAATCGCTATGGCGAAGATCCGCGACCTGACCTGGAGCTTCTACATTGAACCCGCAGGGTTCCTTGGGATTTTGCGGGGTACCCGACCCTCTGCAGAACTCTACTTGGAGGCATCCAATTAGCTGAGGGCTCCTCCCAAGGTGAAATACGGGTGTTATAGGCAGAAGCACGAGCCTAGACCAGGGTGCTTGGCATCGGTTCTAGATTTAGGGTGCCAACCGTGACACTCTTACAGTAAGGCAAGCTCCCATAATGGTGTAGGGCTCCTTAGGCTTTGGTGGTACAATACACAGAAAATCTCGAATAATATCGTCCCATTTATAGTCAAGGCTTTGCTCTCCGAGCACGTGCTATTTATACTCATTTAAAGGCTCTGGGACATGGTTTCTTTTATGCATAAATCCTGTGATGTGAACCAGACAGAGGAAACTGTGATTACATTTCTGTTCCGTTGCATTAAGGTTGTGCGGTTTGAAGTAGCCAAGGACAGAAAGATTGAATGGGTGACATACAGCTGTGCTCATAAGTTTACACACCCTGGCAGAATTTATGATTTCTTAACCATTTTTCAGAGAATATGAATGATAACACAAAAGGTTTTTTTTCACTCATGGTTAGTGGTTGGCTGAAGCCATTTATGGTCAAACAACTGTGTTTAATCTTTTTAAATCATAATCACTACACAAACTACCCAAATGACCCTGATCAAAAGTTTACATACCCCAGTTCTTAATACCGTGTATTGTCCCCTTTAACATCAATGACAGCTTGAAGTCTTTAGTGGTAGTTGTGGATGAGGCTCTTTATCTTCTCAGACAAAGGTAAAGCTGCCCATTCTTCCTGGCAAGAAGCCTCCAGTTCCCGTAAAATCACCAAATGAGCGGATCTCTCTGTGTATGGCCACCCTTACTATGTACAGTATATTTACCATAGTGGGAAAAATAACTCTAATTTTCCTAAGATTTATTATATCCCGAGGATGGAAAAATACAGAATAAACAAATCTGGCATTGTAGACCTGCCAAGGTTACAAATAAGTCAATTGGAGAGATACCTATCCCATACCTCCCAACATTTCGGAAATAAAACGAGGGTCAAAAAAGTTGGCGCGCGTAACGGGGCAAATGTTTTTGACCACGCCCATTTTTGTGGCCCCCTAATTACCATGTTCAATTTACCATATTTAGCAGGTTATGAAAGTTTGAACATATTTCTGCGTTTTTTTTTTAAGTTAATACAGTTTTGCTAATGAAGGTGAAATGCCCTTTAAGCTGTGAGTCTAACTTTTCCCAAAGGACCTGTTATATTGTTACAATTTGCGTATCTAGAAATTGTTGCAAAGTATCTTATTTGTACCTGTTAGCAGTTCAGGGCTCTCTGCCAAAAACAGCAAAACGTTAGACACTTTGATTCTTTTTCTGGCTGTTCAGTGCAGAGAAAAACTGGACTTTCCAGTACAAATGAGGGACTGCGGGTTAAGCTGACAGTCGGGAGGTATGCTATCCTATTTAAAATTTTCTATGGTATGACCTGGAATTAGCCCAAAAAAAAAAAAAATCTGTAAATTTCTGTCTTTTCAGGCAAAAATCTGAAAAACATATAAATAACCCCTGTAGATTGTAAGCTCTACAGGGCAGGGGCCTCCTTCCTCCTGTGCCATTTGATCTTCATTAGGCTAAGGCCAGACGGTGAGAATCGGGGGAGATCTGTCGCCTCGCGACTTCTCGCCCCCGAATCTCCCCAGAGTGGCGTGATTTTTAAAATCTCTCAAAATTGCCTGGCGAGGCAATTTTGAGCGACTTTAAAAATCGCACCGCTCCATGTGAACAAGCGCAGGCGACTTTAAGTCTTGCCGGTTCGCATCGGTGCCTAGCTATTCGGGGAGATTCGGGGGCGAGAACTCGCCAGGCGACAGATCTCCCCTGAATCTCCCCGTCTGGCCTTAGCCTTACTGTGTATATTTACCTTTATTTATTATTTGTTTGTTCTACTATTTCTGTACTACAAACATGTACAAGGGCTGCCCGCACTAATGTGACATACAGATATATATACATGCTTGCATTGAAGTCTTCTCAAGTGGAGCAGAGTGCACAGTAGCTTCCCATGTGCTTCTATTCACAGACTGCTCTGATGGATGGGCGAGTGTTGGATAAATATAGAACTGCTAATTGGAAAGCGCAGCACCATGGCATTCCCAACATGCTTCCCAAATCAGCAGAAAAGAAATACCGGCTTTTGCAAATTCTTTTGAACCAACTTCTAAAGCCGTAAAGTGACTTTTTGCAATAGCCAAAGGGCTGCTGTATATGTCCCTGCATACCCCAGTCCTAGTTCTGTCTCTTAAGGGTAAGGCCAGACGGGAAGATTCGGGGAGATTCGTCGCATGGCGACTAATTGCCTGGCGACTGCTTCCCCAAACTGCTTCCCCCCTGCTTAACTTAATGAAAAATCGCCTGCGCCTATTCACATGCGGCGCTGCACTTTCCCGAAATAGCTCGAAATTGCAACTTCGAGCGACTTTGGAAAACGCAGCGCCGCATGTGAATAGGCGCAGGTGACAAATTGCCTCTTCTTTGGGGGTGATTAATCTCCCCAAACCGCTTCCCTCTGTCTCTTGCGCCAGTTAAAAATGAGAATCGCCTGTGGAAATTCACGCGCGGCGCTTCGTTTTCCAAAATGTTTCATGAGGCAACTTTGGGTGATTTTCATGTGAATTGCCACAGGCGATTCTCATTTTAACCTTCGCAAGACAGGGGGAAGCGGTTTGGGTAGATTAGTCGCCCCAAAGAAGAGGCGATTTGTCGCTGGGGCGACTAATCTCCCCGAATCTCCTCGTGTAGACCTTCCCTAATTCCTGGCTGCTCACTTTATCCATTGCAGGGTTGGATTCCTCTACAATCATATAACTTGCACAATACAGACATTTCCCAGTCTTCTCATTATGGGATATTATTTATGACATACACAGGTATGGGATCCGTTATCCAGAAACCCACAATCCAGAAAGATTCAAATTACAGAATAGACTCCATTTTATCCAAATAATCCAAATGTTTAAAATTGATTTCTTTTTTCTGTGTAATAATAAAACAGTAGCTCGTACTTGATCCAAACTAAGATATAATTAATCCTTATTGGAAGAAAAACCAGCCTGTTGGGTTTATTTCATGTTTATATGATTTTCTAGTAGACTTAGGGGCAGATTTAATAAATTCTAAAATTACTAAAACTATGACTTTTTCGAATTTTAAATTTGGCCCCTTCGACAATCGAATTTGCAAAATTCGATCGTATCGAATGATCCGAATAGATCAAATAAAAATCTATTCGATCATTCGATGGTCGAAGTACTTGCCCTTTAAATTTTTATTTGATGGTCAAACTCGCCAGATTAAACCTACCAAATTGCTATATATCCCTATGGGAAGCCCCTATAGGCTTTTTTTTCGAAGTTTTCGAATAGAAATCCTACAATCGAACGCTTCGATTCGTATGATTTTTTTGAGAAAGCAAAGGGATTTTTACGATTTTTTTCTTAAAATCGTTCGATCATACGATTTTATTGAGAAATCAAATAGCGGTAAAATGCTACGAATTCGATGTTCGAAAATCTTACTAGTGTCGACTTTGAGGGCTAAAAGCCTCCGAGAATTCGACCCTTAGTAAATCTGCCCCTTAAGGTATGAAGATCCAAATTACAGAAAGGTCCGTTATCTGGAAAACCCCAGTTCTCAAGCATTCTAGATAACAGTTCCTAGACAGGTATGAGATCCGTTATCCAAAAACCTGTTATCCAGAAAGCTCCAAATTATGGAAAGGCCGTCTCCTATAGACTCATATAAAACAAAGACCACATAAAACAAATTTTTAAAAAATATTTCCTTTTTCTCTGTAATAATAAAACAGTAGCTTGTACTTGATCCAAACTGAATTATAATTATTCCTTATTGGAAGCAAAACCAGCCTATTGAGTTAATTTAATTGATTTACATGATTTTCTAGTAGACTTAAGGTATAAAGATGCAAAGTATGGAACAGACATGATTCCAACTAAGATATAATTAATCCTTATTGGAATCAAAACCAGCCTATTGGGTTTAT
>CM044444.1:92102222-92160249 GCA_024363595.1 Xenopus borealis
TTCGGTTTGGTATTCGGCCAAATCTTTCGGGAAGAATTCGGGGGTTCGGCCGAATCCAAACCTCTGCCCAGTTATGACCTTTTTTGAGGCCTGCTCTTGGACTTACACAGCCATAAACTCATCTATCAGCTCAACTGATGTTTATTGGAGCCACCCGGGGGGCTTATAACAAGTCACATTAAATTCTGTTCTGTTCACATTCTATATTCATTTTGCTGTAAGTATGTTTTTTGCAAAGCTTTATCAACAAAAAAAAACTAAGTTTTCCCCAGGGCAATGCATGCTGTCAACACTGCTGAGCATTCCAACCTATGACACATACTGTGGTTCGTTTGTTATTACACCAGACCACTCACTGACTCATGTCGCTTTAAGAAAGCAATGGGCTCCTGGTGCAGCTAAATGACTAATGCCTTCGGTCAGGCACTCACAGCATGAGCCAATTAGTGGCACAAGGAAAATGTTTGTGAAATGTATTGATTCGTTCAGTGTCGGCTTCTCTTTGATCATGCCGAATGTTGTAGAAAACATGGCAGAACACAGATCACCAGGAAAATGTAAGCTCTGTGGTGCATACATAAATACAGTACATCCATGGTATTCCTCTTGTTATATATGAAACATATATATGTTTCTGTTAAAAGAAATGTATACCCTTAAAACAAGCTAATGGTAATCTGCTCTTCTGAGCACTTTTGCCGTTTACTTTAATAACATTGAGACCCAGATTTGAGGAGATGGCCACAAAGGCCAGGGCCTAGGGAAGCAAGATTGTAGGAGCCGCATGTCCCCATTTGACTGAAGTCTGAAGTCCTTTGTCATTTGCGCTCACGCTTGGGGGAGGGTGCATGAATGCCGGCAGGTGTTAAAGCTGGCCATAGAATCAAAGATCCGGTCATTTGGCGACATCTCCAGGATCTTTCCCTGATATGCCACTAACATGGCAGGGCTACTGTATATCGGGGGGTAATCCGAACTCTCGGCCGTATAGTCGAACGATTGGATTACGATGACACCAAGGGGCTCTGACGGGTCAGTCACAGAAAATCAAACCTTCCCGATCTATATCATGGCCAGATATCGATGGAGAAGACCCGTCGGAAGCCCCCATACATGGCAGATAAGCTGTCAAATCAGTCTAAACGACCAATATCGGCAGCTTTATCTGCCCGTGTATGTCCACCTTTAGAACATATGTGGCCTAGGTAGGGTTACCTCCTGTCCAGGTTTGACTGCATTTGTCAAGACAGTCTGCCTGGTTTTCCAAATAAGGAAAACTGGGCAGGATCTCCATTGATTGACATGGTGAACAGTTCGGCCCCCAAAATAATTGGCCCGCCTCTCTGATGTCATGGAGCCTTCCCTGCCCGGATTGTGGACCATGGAAAGGTGGCAACTCTAGGCCTAGGGTGATAAGCACAGAAATCTGAGCCTGATGACACTTTCATAGTTAGTATGAGAAATTATAGGGTTGGACTGGACCTGTGGAAGACAGGGAAAAAAAACCTTTTGGGTCAGCCCAGGTTGCTCAGCCCCCATCCCCAATCACAGCCGAAAGAAAGAAACAAAAGGTATGCATGGTAGTGGTGGGTGCTGGTGTCAGTGGAGGAACTTAAACATGGAGGGGGGCTGAGTTGGCAGAACCAGTGGGCTGGAACACAATTGGCTCTCACAAACCCTTGCCCAGTGTGGGACTGGCCCACCAGAATACCAGGAAAACTCCCGGTGGGCCCTCATGCTGCTAAACATTTGGCCTAATTCATGGCCATTCCCTATTTCTATGAGAACAAAGAGGCTAAATAGATGGAATAATTGATTACAGTATGTAAAGAAAACAAACTAGAATAGGGGTTGATTGAGAAGATGAAGAATATTAGTACTGAGAGTGCCTCCCTGGTCTAAGGTTTTATGGTGGGCCCCTGGTCTAAGTTTTTTGGGTGGGCCCCTGGTGTCCCAGTCCGACACTGCCCTTGCCTCCTTTACCCACAGATGCCTGGTGCACAATAGTAGAGGTTCAGCAACCTCAAATGCAATGTTGAGAAAACATACAAAGACACACAGAACTGCTGCAAGCAAAGAACACCTTGCACGTTTCACACGGAAGTTGCAACGTTTCGGGGGCACGTTCCTTTGTCAAGCATACGGACAATTAGTGCAACAGAGAACATAAACCAGTACAATTACAGCAAATGATGCAAGTTAACGAGGTTCAACAAGTTGGCGCTATAGAAATACATGTTAATAATAATAATGTTAATAATGAGTATAATGAATTTGGAACAACAGCGCTGCATGCAGTCCATTCTTGTGAGAAGAGGTAAGCCAGTGGTTCTCAATCTTCCTAACACTGTGACCCTTTAATACAGTTCCTCATGTTGTGGTGACCCCCAACCATAAAATATTAAAATATTTTCATTGCCAGCCCAGACTGGATTGTTAGGAAAGTACAGGAGACAGTGTGGCTGCATAAAGGTTTGTTTTCCGTGCGTAGTGCAGCAAACAAAATTTGCCACACCCATATTGTGGCCACACCCCAATTACCATGTTAATTTTACAAATGTTAAATGGGCAGGGAGAGCTGTATGGCAGTCCCTACTACAGGGATATAGAAAGTTGTAGTGCAACTGGCTTCCCTACACAGGTTACTGAACTACAACTCCCAGCACCAACACCCGGAGAGCTACAACCTTGCCCCAGGGCTAATGGGGAGAGAGATGAACCTGCTCTTGGAACCCCTTAAAGGAAAAGTAAATGTTTTTCTTTTTCTTTCTGTAAATTTGCTCTAAACAGCCCCCCAGATTAATGTACCTTAGTCCCTGCTGCAAGTCTGCTCTGGTTTCTGTGTTATCAGCAGCTTGTTTCCCCTTCTTCCTGGTGCAGAGTGAAGCCCAGCCCCTTAGCTTACTGAGCAGTCCATTTGCTGCTGTTCCACAATAGAGAGGAAGAGGGAGCCAGTGTTTCATTAGTAAGCTAGTTTCCCCAAGCAAAAGCTGCTACACACACTGCTCTCTGCTATGTCATAGTATGTAAATGATATCCTGGACTAGTCCAAGATATAAGGTCAGCTCAGAAAGCAAAGGGGCTGGGCTTCACTCTGCACCAGGAAGAAGGTGAAACAAGCTGCTGATAACACAGAAACCAGAGCAGACTTGCAGCAGGGACTAAGGTACATTAATTTGAGGGGCTGTTTAGAGCAAATTTAGAGATAGAAAAAAAAAACGTTTACTTGTTCTTTAAGGGACCCCCAAAGGGGTCCCGACCCCCAGGTTGAGAACCACTGAGGTAAGCGTTGCGTGTTGTGATGTTGTTCAGCTCAGAAAATTAAATTAAGGAAATATTTCCCTGTCCTGTTTTAAGCAGAATAACGTCACAAGACTATAACTTAATTTTCTGCCCACAGCTGTTGGTTGGCCAAAATGAACAGCAGGTGGCACAGTTGTTTAAAATTCATTCCAACTGCACTGTAAAAACTGCTAAAATATGGAAATATGTACATTTCAAAAGTGCTCAGAAGAAAACTTTTACATTTAGTCATTGTTTGTCTATCCTACAGGGCCGGCCCACCTTTAATCTCTGCCTTGCAGCGCACCAGATTCACACATAGTCATGGTCTACAGACTTCCCTATGAATCCAGCACCGCAGAGAAACCTTTTCTGGCCTAAATGATATTCAGTTTTGTTTATGCACCTCTGTGGTGTTTATACAAATGGCCTGCAGGTGTCACTGTGCATACATAGGACTTTCTGTACAACTTGAAAGTGAAAGTAAGTCTTACTGCTGTTATGTAAGGGCTGCATGACCTGCTAATAAAGCATTGTTATGCCCTCCTCATCCTCGGCTACCAAACACAACAACCTCTAAAGTCATTTCTTTTTCTGCTATTGACATAATCAACACACACAATGTCCCTTTCATCTCTGCCGCATTAAAAAGCTCAGCGCAGTTTTCAAACAAAATCTATTGAGAGATCAGAGCCAAGCGTTGGACAATGGGAGACTCCTTTCTTCCTATTCTCATTCAGCTATAGTTGCCTTTGAGACTAATTCACATGACGGAGTCACCTTGCAGGTGATCATTTCATGACCCCAGGCAAGAGTTGCATACCAAGGCATGGGCTCACTAAACAAACATCATCCCCACCTACTGGCCCTAATGTATTGGCTGCCCAGAGGGAGAGAGTTTGTCAGATTACTCAGAATTCCTGGGAGGTTCACCTTCTCAGTGTTTAGCTCAAGTTTCCCAGGCCATTTCAAAGGAAAATATTCCATTCCTGAACAACTTTAGAAAAATGTGAGAAACCCCTCTTTATATGGATTGTTTATCCAGTGTACAACAGACCCCCTATAGCTGCATAATTTGTATATTTTGTGTATATTTTGTGTCAAAACAGCTGATTTAGGTTTGTCGCATTTGAATATTATCACTGGTGAGCGGGTGGAGAGATACGGAAATAACTATAAGGCCTATGGCATGCAGGACGCATTCTCCACTAGCTGAAAAGTGTCAGCAAAGAAGTGGTCAAAAGTGGCCTTAGAGCTGGCCAATGCGTCTATGAAGAGGGCTAGTGTTATCCCATATCCTTAAATTGAAGCTGAAGGAGACACAACGACCTCAGCTTTGTCCCTAAAACAAAGTAGAACACAAAACCATTGTTCTGATGGACTTCAAGTTTGAGAATTCTCAAGTTTGAGGAGTTGGGAAAAGGGTTTACCCAAGTCCCAGACAAACTCTTTCTTTTCATGCATGGTTTCTTCTCAAAGAGACTTAACCAAGTATGTCTATAAAAAGAACTAGTCAAATATTATATTAAATATTTTTGGCAGGTTAAATATGTGTATGGACCTATATAGCATAAGCCCAACGGGCTGAGCTAATGTCAAATAGGGGTTCTTGTTTACAGTTTACTACTGTGAACACATTTTATCCTATTAGTGTTAATATTTGATATTTTAATGGCATCTGTGTGTATGTAGCTTATGCATGTTTATTGGGTACTTTCCAAGATGTGCCTGCTTCAGTGACAGGGATTCACAGCATTATATGACTTCCTGAAAGAATCAAAACTAAGTGTACTTGTTGATCAGTGTTGGTTCTGACCCATACCAGCCTGCCTAGCAACCAGCTTATAGGGCATGTAAAGGGAAAAAAATAAATCCCATTTTTACTTTACTTTAAGTGAAAAAGTAACCTATCTCCAATATACTTTAACTAAAAATGTGTACAGTTTTTATAAGAAACCTGACTGAAATTCTCCCTTCATGTACTGCTGTGGATAGGAATTGTCAGACGGTCCCTAACTGCTCTGCAGGGAAACAATTATACTTATGAACAGCAGGGGGAGCCTTACTTCCCAACCATGCAGAACTCCAGCAGCTTTGTTTGTTTGCCTATAGAGCAGTCGGTGACTGTGTAGAGATTTGTATTGGATTTTATTTTTGCCTTTACATCCCCTTTACTGTTTCCAAATCCAGCTGCAGGGACAAAGATCATGGAGCCAGATTTAAACAGATAAACTGGGATTCTATTTGGAGGAATTTTTTGCTGCAGCCACTGGTCCTGCAGAGTTGGAGAAAGTTTATATCAAACAATACAAAAACTATAAAATCCACATTAGATTACATGACAACACAGGACCCAGTGCAGTCTGTATATTCTGATTATTAATCAGTCTTGCTGTATCGGCTTCTGGCAGATATTATTTGACTTGTGTTGTTTTGATCATTTATGATGATCCCTAAGATTAGTCCAGATCACACTGAGCATGTGCACAGTCTTGGTCTTGCAAAGATGTATATATGTATGCTGTGCAGGGAAACAATAATACTTATGAACAGCAGGGGGAGCGCCCACCTTACTTACCAGCCATGCAGAACTTCAGCAGCTTTGTTTGTTTCCCTGTTTTGATAATTTATGACGATCCCTAAGCAGCCCAGATCACACTGAGCATGTGCACAGTCTTGGTCTTGCAAAGATGTATAACAAAGTTCCAAGATGACAGCCCCCTGTGGCCAACTTTGAAAGCATAAATCATTAGTTTGATTAGGCTTGTGGTGCAGTAAGTTCATGTTTATGTTTAGTATACAAAATACAGCATTTCTAGCCTTATTCTATTTTACACTTTCTTCGTCCTTTTAAGGGGTTGTGCACCACTGAGTTAACTTTGAGTATGAAGGTGCAGGTGCACTTAGATACTTTTGTAACAATTTAAGATAAGCAAAGAAACAATTGTAAAAATTTTAAATAAGCAGGTCTCCTGGGGAAACTGTGACTTGCAACTTAAAGGGAAATTCACCTTCATTAGCAAAACGGTAATAATTCATAAAAACCACAGAAATGTGTTCATACTTTCATACTGGCCAAATTTTGTAAAACTAACATGGTAATTAGGGTGTGTGGCCACAAAATGAGCATGGTCAAAAATGTTTGTCCCTTTTTCTATTTCCAAAACTTTAGGAGGTATGCTCTGGACACAGATGGCTGCTGATAAAATTGACCATAGTATCTGTATGAATTAGACTGTAAGCTCCACTGGGGCAGGGATTTATATGAATAATGTAAAGTCTCTCTAAAGTGCTGCAGAATATGTCGGCATATAACAATAATAATACAGCGAGTTTATTGACAATTTTTGGTGAAAGTCCCCCCATATAACAGTTAGGCTGCTGTCCATCTAGCACATGGGTGCCATCTACAAGTGATACTGGGTGCCATTGGTTGGCCTTAGTTATGCAAACTGCCTTGTTGTAATGTTTAAAACAGCTGCCCGTCTTGTGAGACTGTCCCTCTCGTGCATAGATTAAATTGCTTTGTGTCAGGGATGTCACCAGCAGCAGCTGGTCCGCAGGTTACATGCACGACTTAAATAAATGTACCAAAAATCAGATAACACTAATGCTAAAATCACTTCCTGCAGCGTGTGGGTGTTGGGGGAGTTTATTTTGATTTCACTCTTTAGTTCTTCTACTCAGAAGGCAATAAAGAAACCTAAATTGTTTAAGTTGTATTATTAACAACCCATATTAAATGGAAACATTTGGGTCCCATGGGAGCTAATCTTTAAGTTAATCTTTTATTCACCAGTAGGTCTTTCCAGCTGACATGAGGTCACCCATTCCGATTAGAAGAAAGGAAGTTCCGCGTAAATATTTCGGAAGGGTTTTTACTAGGGATGCCCCGAATCCAGAATTCGGTTCTAGATTCAGATAGAATTCTGCATTTTTCAGCAGGATTCGGATTTGGGTGAAACCTTCTGCACAGCCATACTGAATCCTAATTTACAATATATATAAAACATATATATAATTGTAAAAAACACCGCACAACCAGGACTATTTCAAATGAACAAAGTGTGAAAATTTATTCTCTCAACGTTTCGGCATCCCTACTGGAGCCGTCCTCAGGAGAAACAGGGAATATTACACAAGTGAAAATACATTTAAATAGATAAAATTTTGCGCCACAATCAACCCAATGATGTCATCGTCATGTGACCTTAATGGTCAGGTGAGTGTTAGTCATGTGAATGGACTTACTATAAACAAATATTGCTTATTGCGTATGAATCGCAAACATATATATATATACAAATTAGTGGTTGGTGTTTATTTGTAAAATTTTAAGGACTAGAACAGGTCTGGACATTCCAAGTGCAGACAGGCCCACTCAGCTCCTGACCAGCCCAGTAAATAGTGACTTCCTATGGCATCTTATAGCAGCCCCTCTGGAATTTGCCAGAAACCACAGATTGCCAGTCCAGGCCTGGACTAGAGCAGTGACCCCCAACCAGTAGCTCATGAGCAACATGTTCCTCTCCAACCCCTTGGATGTTGCTCTCAGTGTCCTCAAAGCAGGTGATTATTTTTGAATTTCAGGTTTTAATTGTAAAAAAGCAAAGTATTATGCAAATAGAGCCTCCTGTAGGCTACCAGTCCACATAGGGGCTTCCCATTAAACAAATAACAGCCCTTATTTGGTACCCCAAGGGAATTTTTCATGCTTGATTTGCTCCCAAACTCTTTTTACATTTGACTGTGGCTCATGAGTAAAAAAAGGTTGGGGATCCTTGGACTAAAGAAACCTCAAAATACAGACCCAACTGACTACAAAGCCCCAGAAGTCAAGTCACTGTTGGTTAATTCCTATGAGAGCACATAGCAACCCTACAGCTATATAGGTAGTCACGTCTCTACATTCAGATTGCTCTAGTACTGAAAATACAACATTTTAGAAAGAATTAAGTGCCCATGACTTTGGCACGTTTTGAAAGTTGGAACAAATTTCTGTGGTTTTTATGTGGTTTTGCTAAAGAAGGTGAATTGCCCTTTAAGCTGCAAGTCACAGTTTCCCCAAGAGACCTGCCACATATTCTGGGCTCTCTCCCGAAAAGCCAATTAGGTTTTAGAAACGTATCTTTTTCTGGCTTTTCAGTGCAGGAGATAAAATAGAAAGTTGTGACATTTCAGTAACAATCCAGGACGGCGGGTTGAGCTGTCAAAATCGGGACTCTCCTGCAAAAAAATGGGACATTTGGGAGGTATGGTACAGGGTACAGTTTTATAGTGGTTTTATTTTATATCTGGAGATATTGCAGTATGAAAACCTTGAACAATAGCAATGAATACTGTCCTATGTCCACCACGCTTCAGAATTTTACTTTTTTAGTCTGGATATTGGCTTCATACTTGGTTTGAGCTGATCAAGAACAGGGTAAAAAAATCCTTCCTATGAATATGCCAAATAATAGTAATGGAACAAGTAGTTCCCGGGTCCGGGTGCAGGTCGTACATCGAGGCCCCCCCATCCCCTCTCCAGACGCAATTTTCCTAGTGGATTTGTGCCAGCACGATTGTCCGTCAGACCCTGAGGAGGTGCAGGCCCTGGTGTATCTTATACGTCACTTATAAGGATATATATTTTACAGGTTATTTCAAGGTTTGTGGGTATTACAAGCCACATAAGGAATCTGCAACAGAACATACTACACACAAAAGAGACTGTTGAATAGTTCCAGTATAAGAAGTCTCTATGCAGACAGTCGGTACTGGGGTCAGTGCCCTGACCCGCTCACATTCCAGGCCGACGGTAAGAAGAGAGATCATTAAGAAAGCCAAGTTTGGTTCAGGACAGTGTGTCTGGGATAGTATTTTACTATAGTGCTATTTTAGGTGATGTGCTAATAGCTAACTTTGGTTTTTAGAATTTTCCTGCCATGTAGGTGCAGCCAGAGTGTCTGGATGGTTTAGCCACATGTACTAGAAAGGAGATGGTTTTCCAGCGAGACATAATGGCTGATGTAGAATTCAGAGAGTCATTCCAGGGGGGAGCTTGACATGTAAACTGTAGGTTATTGATAGGGCAAATGGCTGAACTTCTGATTTGGGAAACAATATTTCAGGAATAAGAGCTTAGCGTGACCAATCTTATTACCAGAAGCCTGGCCCTCACTGGTTGTCTTCTAGTCATAATTAGCCAGTAGAAATAAGACGTGGCCCTCACAGGATAAGCAACTTCTATAGTAAACTCCAGAAGAGGCAGATTTTCTCAGGCAGTGCATAGGATATGAATATATAATTAATAAAGTTAAATAAGTTTGTAATTTATCTTTCAGTCCTCCCTTCTCATCACCGTCTAATAAGGCCTTTCCTTTTACAATCGCTTTACAACCCAACAGGGCATTACTAAGAACTCAGGATCTGCCAGTATTTTGATTTACATTTTCAGAAATATTTATGTTTCCAGGAGAGATCCAAAGCCAAACGCAGCTCCTTGTGAGTCTACACTTGACAAAAGGCAACAAAACAATCGAGTTCAAACTAACAGGACGGGAAACTTTGCGTATGAGAGAGAGTAAAAGAAACAGAAAAGCAAAGGCTATGGGCAGGGGGGTTTATGAAGGAATTCATCTCATAGTAAACAATATTTTAACTTATTTTAAGGGGGTGCTTAACGATTAGTATGAAGTAGAGACTGATATTCTGAGACAACTTGCAATTGGTTTTCATTTTTTATTATTTGCGGTTTTTGAGTTATTTAGCATTTTGTTCAGCAGTTCTCCAGTTTGCAGTGTCTGCAGTCTTGTTACTAGGGTCCAAATGACCCTAGCAACCATGTATTGATTTGAATGAGAATATGGAATTTTAATAGGGGAGGGTCGGAACAGAAAGATGAGTAATAAAAGTAGCAATAACAATAAATTTGTAGCTTTACGGTATTGACCGGTATTTTTGATGGTTGATCCCAATGTAATAAATAGGAAAAATAAACAAATATATAGGAAGACCGGTAACCCTAGCGGCCCACCAGCTCAGCAGGGGGGGCCATAGGAAGGCCCTGGGGCAGTAGCACCGCTGGGCCCCGGGCCCTCCCAGCATGACCCTTATGGGATCTGCAGCTTTGGAAACACACTTTGCTGAAATACACTGCATATTTTCAATATGGCGGCCAAACTCTCGCAAGATGGAATGCACAGTATTGTCTGCTGGTGTATTTTTCACTTGCCTTTTTTTCCCCCACAAAAGTTTAATAAAACACTTCAAGGGGAATTGTGGGGAACAAAACCCAGAAATGCATGTTAGGAAAAGAAAACTACAGGCTGAAAAACACACTTTATAATTATGCACATGTGGTTTCATTAGCGCATTTACGCTCGACCACACACTCGACCCCCTAAAAACCGAAATTTAGGATTGGCGGAAATTAAGGCAGTAAACATTCTCAGACTCTTGAAGAGCTATGGACGGAGATCTCTGAATCATCCTGTTAAGCTACAGCCAGTGAGACATATCCTCCTGTAGTGCTGCATAGTTTGGAGATTACTCAGAGTCTGACCAGAATACTTTTTTGGAAACACCAGAGAGAAGTTGTGTCAGCAATTTTAAAGGATGGCTACTCAAAGGTAACAATGGCATTAATACTTTAATGTGGCAAATGCTTTCTGCAGGAAACTTGTGTATAGGGGAGGGGGTGAAATACCAAAAACATTTTAGGAATCCCTAGTCAGCTTTCAATAATTCTCCCCTTTTTTATTCAGCTGAATCATGCTGTATAATATTGTAGAATCCAACCAAATCATTGATGCATGAACATACAAAAGTATATTTCTAATTGAACATGAGATATACATAGTTACATAGTTACATAGTTACATAGTTAAATTGGGTTGAAAAAAGACAAAGTCCATCAAGTTCAACCCCTCCAAATTAAAACCCAGCATACATACACACACACACACACCCTCCACTCTTTCACATAAACCATATATGCCCATAGCTATACTAACTGTAGAGTTTAGTATCAAAATAGCCTTTGATATTATGTCTGTCCAAATAATGATCCAGGCCCCTCTTAAAAGCATCAACAGAATGAGCATCACAACATCACCCGGCAGTGCATTCCACAACCTCACTGTCCTCACTGTGAAGAACCACCTACTCTGCTTCAAATGAAAGTCCTTTTCTTCTAGTCTGAAGGGGTGGCCTCTGGTGATCCTCTTTATGGGTAAAAAGCTCCCCTGATATTTGTCTATAATGTCCTCTAATGTATTTGTAAAATGTAATCATGTCCCCTCGCAAGCACCTTTTTTCCAGAGAAAACAACCCCAACCTGGACAGTCTCCCAGTCTCATAATTTAAGTCTTCCCTCCCTCTAACCAGTTTAGTTGCACTTAGTCTCTGCACTCTCTCCAGCTCATTTATATCCCTCCTAAGGACTGGAGTCCAAAACTGCACTGCATACTCCAGATGAGGCCTTACTAGGGATCTATAAAGAGGTAGAATTATGTTTTCATCCCTTGAGTTTATGCCCTTTTTTTATGCAAGACAGAACTTTATTTGCTTTAGTAGCTACAGAATGACACTGCCCAGAATTAGACAACTTGTTATCTATAAAAACCCCAAGATCCTTCTCACTTAAGGAAACTCCCAACACACTGCCATTTAGTGTATAACTTGCATTTATATTATTTTTGCCAAAGTGCATAACCTGCATTTATCAACATTGAACCTCATTTTCCAGTTTCCTGCCCAGTTTCCCAATTTATCACTCTGCAGTGGCAGCATCCTGCAATATATATATATATATCCAGAGGAATCCGCACTCACAGGTCTTACTAATCAAAATTAAGTTTTTATTTTTAAACACCGACTGACATTTCAGCCGACCCACAATGAACAATGCCTTAAATCTGTATGTTGGGCAGGAAACAGCAGCATCATCAGCGACATATTGGGGGGAATTCACAAAAGTGTCGGGAAGGAAAAAATGTCTTTAAAATGTCGGAGCAACAGACAACAAATTCACAGAACATTTCCCAGCCAATTTTCCGACATAAGCGGACGTGGTTTTTTCAGCTCCACTTTCCCCGACATTTTTATGAATTACTCGTAAACTAATTTTTTTTGCTGACAATTTTTCCGACACATTAGGCTCTCCAAAATGAAAATGTCGGTCAAATTGTCTTTAAAATGTCGTGTAAAATGTCGTCTGTACGATGAAAAGATATACGACATTTTAGAAAATCGTCGGACTTACGAGACATTCAGAAATAGTAACATCTGCCTTTGTGAATTTGCCATTTGTAAGACATTTTACAAATTTGTCGACCGCCACTTCTGGGTTATTTATTTTACCAACGCTTTTGTGAATTCCCCCCATAGTCATTATCATAATGGAGTGAGTTATCAGCTGTCAGTCAATAACTTATTATAATTCAACCCTTCGTTACAATAGTTTAAAAACAAAGACAAAATAGAAGTCTCATATGACCCATATAAAAGCACCCAACCTTTTCCTTCATGCGTTTATATGGTCATGGATCATTTGGTGGCTTATAATATGCTTATCTTACAAAAGGGGGTACATTATATTGAATATAAAGTTCATATTTGCCTCTTACTAATATGAATACGGGAAGACACATTTACGTTAAATTTCGAATTCATGTGAGTTTTCTTAAACCAATTTTGATCTTACTCGAAATTTGAATATATATTAAAAAACAAAAAATCCAACCTCAGACGAATTTTACCGACTCAAAATGAATTTGAATCGAATTCAAGCAAACGGGATTTGAGTTTTTTGCTACGATAAAAGAAAGGCTACAAACAACTCTCCAATTGATTTATACAATCATTCTGCAGGTTATACATGGCAAATAGTCAAATTCGAAGGTCAGAGTATGATAAACCTCGAAAATCTAATACAAATTAAAAAAAAAAAAGCCTGAATCGAGTTTGGATAATTCCCCTAGTTGACAGTTTTGACCATAAAATTTTTTCGAAGATTCGAATTCTAATTTTTAATATGACCCTTGATACATCTTAAATGTAATTTAACTCCCATGCGAGTCACTGTAAGCCAGGCTCACAAAAGGAATAAAACATAAGTCAGACGGGATGTAGAATCCATTCCCATACAAGATCCAGACACTTGCTTTGGAATCCATTCGCACTACAGATACACAAAGCAAACAAATTGACCTTTTTATCCCCTGAAGAGCAAACCAGACAATAATATTGAGCTATTTACTGAGTAATCTACTTCAAAAAGAGTAATTACTATCAGGCCTCGCTGATGAAACGTCCTGGAACAATTACCAACAAAGCCCACTCTCTCCGGTTGGTCTTTTGGTTTCGGGATATTTTGCAACTGGAATCAGATACCCTGAGGTTTGTTGGTAACACAATAAGAGCCCTTGACAGGTAATAGAATCAATTACAATGCAAATGTAAAGCTGCAGAATGCACCCAGTGCTATCTTGTCTATAACTACATTCTGTTTAATGTGCCACAGAGTGACAAGGCACATTGTGAAAGCAGATCTTTAATAATGCGTCCCCTTTAACCTCTGAAGGTAACAGATGGAATATACATGAAGGGCTCACGGCAAATTATTCTGAACTTCTGATTAGGAACAACAGAAAAGTCAATGTTGTAGATCTGATATAAGTAATTCTAAAACAACTGGACTTGCTGAGTAATTATTGAAATTAAATACAATCCAAATTTACAAACCCCAGTACTTAATACAATGTATTGTCCCCTTTAACATCAATGACAGCTTGAAGTCTTCTCAAATGTATAAAATGTTCAATGCACCCGAGGAAGGGCCTGTGTGGTCCAAGACATTAAACTACACTGAGGCAAATTTACTATTATTCCCCAAAATTCCTTCGATCTTACTTGAAATTCGATAAGCATTCGACCAGGGCCGGTTGTACCAAGTGCGGGGCCCAATTGGAACCATTTTGGTGGGGCCCCCTAGAAGGAACTTTGCTGTCTGTCACAGGGTCACAGAGCTGGATGGGCAAATAGGGCCTGCTTTCACCTATTTTATAGTAGCACCAAACTGCTGCAATCAGTTGCGGCCAATCTGCTGGGCCATATTTAATTGGAATATAGCCCCCAGTTCTAGAGGCACAAATCATTAACTCCTTAGATATATTCCAAAAACAATTTTAAAGTTAAAAAAACATATTTTATTGATCAAAGATTAAAAAGGCATACAGACCAGTTGTTATTCCGCCTTACGCGTTTCGTACCCCCTGGTACTTAATCATAGGCCTATGATTTCGTACCAGGGGGTACGAAACGCGTAAGGCTAAATAACAACTGGTCTGTATGCCTTTTTAATCTTTGATCAATAAAATATGTTTTTTTAACTTTAAAATTGTTTTTGGAATATATCTAAGGAGTTACTGCTTTCCCCTATGTCCAAGTGATGGCTGCCAGTTGGGGATGGGGGTAGGCTGGGCAACTGGGGAAATGGAATCAGAGCTCGCACTGGAGCGGGGCCCCCATAAGTGCGGGGTCCAATTGGGCCAAATTGGTCCAATGTGCTTAAAACCGGCACTGCATTCAACCATCGAATGCTTATCGAATTGTTTTAGGCTATCATTTTGTTCGCTATTCGATTTCTCTATGAATTCGAACGATTGGATATCAATTGTTTGATTTCACGAAAAAATCGTAAAATTTCCTTTGAGCCGCCAAAAAATTTGTACGATTCAAATGATCGAACACTTCGATCGTACGAATGGTATTCGAGCAGGACTTAGTCTCAGAAGCCTATGGGGGGGGTTTCCCATAGGCTTCTATTACAATTCAGTTGGTTCAATCTGGCGAAGTAGGAATTATGATTCCTTCGATCATCGAATGATCGAATATCCGATCATTCGATCTATTGGATAATTCAGTATTCGATGATCGAAGTGGCCAAATTAGAATATCTGAATATATTAAAAAATTGTACGATCGGTATTCGATCGAATTCGATTGAACTTCGATCATTTCACGTGAAATTTGTAAATTTGCCCCTAAGAATTGAAAAGGATCTCCAGTTGTTTATTCATTATATGTTCCTGGATTAGAGGTGGCTACTCTATCAACAAATGGAATAACAGTGACTGAGGACCAAACACGATTCTGCCGTTTAGCATAAAATATATTCTTTCCTTCATCTCTGCATCCAGTCTATGTATAAGTAATCCCTGTCATTATACATTACTTTAAGAATGCATTATTATTTTTTTTCTAGAAGCTACAGTGATCCCTTTCCCCTGGAAACAGCCCTTAGCAATTATAGCAAATTTCAGTGGTTTTGTTAAATATACAAAAGTAACTAAAGAGCTTTACATTCAGTCTCCATACAGAAGAGCCTACGAGGGACCAAGGCAAGCAGAGAGGGAGGACCCATAGGCACGCTGCATGTGTAGCTAATTTGCTTTTGCTCATTAGGATTTCCAATCTTTTCCGAAGTGTGTCTATTACAGCAGCCTTTGCAAGAAGGGCCTCTAGCAACTTACTTAAATTTGTATCCCTGTAAACAAAGTAATGAGCCAACGGCCAAGAATGTGGTAGACCAACTGCAAAGCACCTACTCCTGAATGTGTGCTGCCCATTCCCTTCCTTTAGTTATATGCACTTTCTGCACACTTCTACCGCACAAGACTTTACTAACAGTTCTCACTTTTTTTTTTCACCAAGGTCAACTTGCTGGGCCTCACCCAACAGAAGCCTCCCTTCTCTAATAAATGGATTGCATTAATCTCACGCAACTGAGACTCACCAGATTTGCATGCAACTTATAGTTGATATGAACATCATAGTTTAGGAAATTACAAGTATAGGAACTACTATCCAAAATGCTTGGGACCTGGGGTTTTAGGGATGAAGGATATTTCTATAGTTTGGATCACCAGATCTTAAGTCTGCTAAATATAATTTGAAAATTAAATAAACCCGATTGTTTTGGCACTAATATGGATTCATGCTCGCGTAGTTAGGATCAAGTACAAGTTGCTGTATGATTTATACAGAGAGAAGGGAAATCATCTTTGCTTAAAATGGACTCAGAGGAAGACAGCCATCCCATAATTCAGCTGGGTTGTACATTTTTCAGGATTTACTATAACCTGAGGATGGAAAAAGCCAGAATCCGAAAAGCCGGCATCTCAGAATTGCCGAGGTTGTATATAAATCACTGGGAGAGGTGCCGAAGATATCGTGATCTGCGCAATAATGCAAAGATTTTGTGGTTTTTCGCGCGAAAATCAAAAAAAATCTGAGACTCACCAGACTTGTGACTTAAATGAGAATTCAACCTGTGGGGAAAAAAACCCATACCCCCCACCCCAGGTAGACCCCCCTCTTCCCCCCACCCTAACTACCCCCCGGGGAGATGCCCCATACTCCATACTTACCCCTCGCTGCAGATTCTTCCAGCAGAGTTGCACACAGCGATCTTCCGCAATCTCTGTAAACTGACTGGGAGATCAGCTTTTCTGCACATGCGCAGTTGGAGCAGTTTGCCCGTTTGCGCAACTGTGCTTGCACGAAATTTCACGGAAATTGCCGATCTCCCAGTCGGCTTAAGGTGGCCATACATGGGCCGATACAAGCTGCCCTAGGGCCCACGATTGGATCAGCCCGATATCTGGGAGAGATCCTCTCATTTGGCGATGTTGTATGGTCAGCTTTACCTAGATCGTGGAAGATGGCTGTGTGCAACTCTGCTGGAAGAATCTATGGCAAGGGGTTAGTACAGGTTTTTTTTCCCCACAGGTTGAATACTGCTTTAAGGTTGCGATGGGCATCATAGTTTAGGAAATTCATCCCATAATTCACCTGGGTTGTAAATCACCAGTTTCCAGGGTTTTATAAATAGAACAATCCATATATAAATGATCGCAAATGAGGTCAGGGAGAAGTTTAAGTCCATGGGGGTTCTTTATTAAACTCCAAAACCCCCCAAAAATTTGTGAATTTTTAATCAGAATTTTTAGTGGAAAACCCCCCACAAATTTTGGGGATTTATTATACCCTGAGGACGGGAAAAAGTCAGAATCCGAAAATCCGGCATCTCAAAACTGCCGAGGTGTTGTGGTCTTCAGGCAAAAATCTGCAAAAATCTGAGTTTTTGGTGGATAAAATTAAATTTTCACAATTTTTTGCGGTTTTTTTCTTGCACAGAAATTTTTCTGGAAAATGTATGATAAATAAAGGGGAAAAACCCTTTGCGGATATGGCTGGAGCATTTTTCAGAAAATAATTAAATACATTCGGACTTTGATAAATGGGCCTCCCCAAGTGTGCAATTGCAGAACTTACAGTTTTATCTGAATAGATCTGAATTATTGCCCACCTGAGCAAAAGTGCTATTGTATTGGCACCTTAAAGGAGAACTAAACCCATACTTGAAAAAACCCTAACCCCCTCCCCCACATAGATCCCTCTCCCTGCTTCCCCCCTCCCCAGCCTACTTGAAAATGTCCCATACTTTTTACTTATCCCTCACGGCAGATTCAGGTGTCGGGTTCATGGCAGCCATCTTATTCTTTTTCAGTAATCTTTGTGTATTGACGGCACTTCGGCGCATGTGCATTTGGAGCAAAGTCCCGGCTCCAGAAAACTGGGCTTGCGCCAAAACTCACGGGAATCACAAAAGAGCTGAAAGAAGACACAAAGATTACTGAAGAAGAAGATGGCTGCCATGAACGCCGACGCCTGAATCTGCCGCGAGGGGTGAGCAGGGCCCGGATTCATCTGGCCGGCACCCCTAGGCCGTGTGGTCTTGATGGACCGCCCACACTCCCCCCCCCGCTGGAACTGTTGTACCGGGGACACACTAAGACAGGCACGCGGTCCTAGCTCCCGCCTGCACTACACCCCTCTTGTGCGCATGCGTGTAAACGCAGGCGAACACCCAGGTCCCCATAATCACAGCGCACTTTGGAAGAGATGAGAAAAGAGTTAGGACAAGTGATGGGCGAATTTATTCGCCTAGCTCGAATTCACTGCGAATTCCCGTGATTAGAATAAATTCGCGAAATGGGCATAAAAATTCGGCGGCATCAATTTCCAGTTTTCACGAATTTTTCGTGAAATCGTTCAAAATTCACAAATTAATAGTGAAACCGTTAGAAATTCACAAATTTATAGTGAAAACGTTCGAAATTCACAAATTTATAGTGAAAACATTCGAAATTCACGAATTTATAGTGAAAACGTTCTAAAATCATGAATTTATAGTGAAAATGTTCAAAATTCACAAATTTATAGTGAAATTGCTTGAAATTCACGAATTTATAGTGAAGTAGTTCGAATTTCACTGATTTTTTTCAAAAACGGGTAAATTTCACTAATTTTCAATGAAAATTGTAAAATTTCTCGAATTTTTCGCAAACTTTTCAATTTCGCAATTTGCGAGAATTTTTCGCCATTTCACGAATTGGTCGGGATATTCACAAAAATTCGGTGAAGCGTAACGCCCCAGATTCGCCCATCACTAGTTAGGACATCCAGAACACCAAAGACAACATTAGCTGAGATTGGATAGTTAGACTGAGGAGGCATGGACTAATATCAGTTCCTGTAAGTCCAAATAACCATGATAATGACATTACTACATTTTTAACAAGTCTGACCACATCAACAAATTCTGCAGAAATTTAACAGCGCCTACTAAATATTTTTATGGACATCCTTTTGTTTGTGCCCCTCAAGGGAATAACTAGGCTCTGCTAAATGATCTGATGCAAATGTCCCGAGGGGAAAAATCTACCCCCATTCATATTTGCTCAGAGTTCAGCCACTTTGACACAAAATAACCAGTTTTCCCAATTCTCGACATACTTTTACCTCAGCGCTAAAACATATTTTGCAGAGGAAAAATCGCAGGGCTTGACTTCACATAATAAATCAAAGAGATGATTGTGGGGAAGAAATCACTTAAAATGAACTACGGAAATATTCCTCTGGGTAAAACCGGATTGTACAACAATGATTACAGAAGAGGGCACGGCGATGGTATTTAGACAGAAATCTAAGGGCAAATACTGATAATAATGAGGATGCACACTTAAAAATTTACACATAGGGGCACATTTACTAAGGGTCGACGTAAATATTCAAATAAAATTCGAATGTCGAAGTAATTTTGGGCTACTTCGACTATCGCATAGCCCAAAATTCGATTTGAATTGAAAAAATTTGAATATTCGACAAGTTGAATTTTCGAAGTACTGGCCCTTTAAAATCCTTTGACTTCGACACTCCACCTTAAAGGGATACTGTCATGAGAAAAATTGTTTTTTTTTTCAAAATGCATCAGTTAATAGTGCTGCTCTAGAAGAATTCTGCATTGAAATCCATTTCTCATTAAGCAAACCGATTTTTTTTTATATTTTATTTTGAAATCTGACATGGGGCTAGACATATTGTCAATTTCCCAGCTGCCCCAAGTCATGTGATAAACTTCAATTACTCTTTACTGCTGTACTGCAAGTTGGAGTGATATCACCCCCCTCCAGCAGCCTAACAACAGAACAATGAGAAGGTAACCAGATAGCAGGTCCCTAACACAAGATAACAGCTGCCTGGTAGATCTAAGAACAGCACTCAGTAGTAAAAACCCATGTCCCACTGCGTTCCATTCAGTTACATTGACAAGGAAAAACAACACCCTGCCGGAAAGCAGTTCCCTCCTAAAGTGCTGGCACAAGTCACATGACCAGGACAGCTGGGAAATTGACAAAAGTCCATTCCATGCTAACCCCAAGGGGCCCTTACACCATCAACGCACTTAGAGAAAATTTTCAACTTCCAGAATCAGAACTCTATCGAGCCTCTCAAATGATACATCTTACCAAAGCATATTGGAACCAAAAGTCACACCAGGCACAAGATACAACATTCTTTGAACGCTGGTGTTTGTCAGGGTCCCCACCACCTAGAGCCATCTCAGTTTTATACCAATACCTGACCTCTCCAAAACAAGTAACAGATCTGCCTTATATTAAGGCATGGGTAAAGGAACTGGGAACAGAACTAGATGTGAAACAATGGGACAAGCTCCTGTTGAACCTGAAACAGAGTACCATTAATACAACACTAATAGAATCGGGCTATAAAGTACTCTTTAGGTGGTACTTAACTCCAGCTTGAATCTCCAAATCTCCACCATTGTGGGTGATAGTCTGAAAAAGAAGTGTATATTACAGCCACTACATTCCACTACACAAGCCCAGGAAACCTTTAATAAATAAAATAAAGTTGTCCTATTGCCCTACATGTGCCCCCTGTATAGTTGTGTTGCCATATGTTAGGAAATGTAGGGGGGAAGGAGGGTAACACCCCCCCAAAAAAACGATGTTTTTTAGGCTATCACCCACAATGGTAAAACACGCCACAACGTTTTTTTGCGACTTAGAAAAATTTTCAATTTTTTTTTCAACCTCCTATCTATTGTATTGCTGTAGCGTAAGTGCTAACGAACACCAAAAAGTTGATCTTAGTGAATTTGCGTAATTACGATCCTTCGCCGGTGCGCAACTTCGACCTGGCGTAAGGGTGTGAAGTTGCGCAAGTCTATCTACTTCGCTAGCGTAAATTCGCCAGAGTCGGTGTTCGTGAATTTGCGATTACAATTTGACGTCACACTGGCAAATTTGCGCTAGCGTTAGACGCTTCGCGCTGGCTGTCTGTGGGGCACATGCGCAGTAGCGCAATCCCACGGACACAGGGACTGGACGCAGAGACACTTGAACTTTATTATATAGGATTCGCACCGTATGCAAATTAGGCTTCGCTAGCGAAATTGCGCTATGCCTAGCGAAGTAACACTAGCGTAAATATGTTACCGTTCGCCAACCAGAGCGTAAATTCGCACTTTAGTGCCAACTGTTCCTATCTTTAATCTCGCGTTGTTAGAAGCGAGACCCGCTCACTCAGCGCATGTCCCCGACGTTGCTACGGCAACAGGGATGCTGAGCTGACAAAGTCAGGCGGCTCTTTTTCTAAAAGTAACATTGAGGCAGAGTCGCCTCTGAAATTCTGTAGGACAAACATTTTTTGTGGAAAAAAAAACACTGGTGTGATCTATACCATAAACAAACATTGCCCAAACTCTTTAGGAAGCAGTAGTATTTTTAAAACTACTGAGAAGCACTCTAGGTGCCCACCATGGTTGTCCACTTTTTTTTGGACTGGAACAAGTCTGTTTTTATAAATGTTTGACTACATATGTTCTAGCGCCCGTTAATTTAACGGGCTTAATGTCTAGTACTTCTATTATAAGTTAAAGTTCCCACCGTATGCAAATTAGGTTCGCTAGCGTAACAGTGCTCTGCCTAGCAAAGTAAAACTAGCGCGACTACGCTACCATTCGCCGACCTGAGCGTAAATTCGCACTTTAGTGGATTTGCGTAGCGATGGTGAAAATTCGCCTGGCGAAGTGTGGCGAGCGCTAGCGAAGCCTGCGCTGGCGAATTTTCGGATCTTAGTGAATCTGCCCCTAAGTCTCAAGCATTCTGGATAACAGGTTCCATACCTGTTATGGTTGCCACATTCTTTGATCTTGGTGCCAGACAACACATAACATGGCAAGGGAGAAATAACCCGGAAACATTATTTTTTATTATTTACAGCAGGTAAATGACTTATGTGGCCATACACGGAGAGATCCGCTCGTTTGGCGATGCCACCAAACGAGCGGATCTCTCTCCGATATGCCCACCTTGAGGTGGGCAATATTGGCTGATCTGATCGTGGGCCCACATACTGGCGGTCGGATCGTGGGACCGCATCAACGAACAGATGCGGCCGCAATCCGACGGGATTTTTAATCCTCCCCGATTGACATCTTCCCGACTTTCGGCCAGATATCGATCGGGGAAGCCCTTCAGAGGGCCCCAATTACGGGCTGATAAACTGCCGGCTCTGTTGGCAGCTTTTATTGGCCCGTGTGTGGCCACCTTAACACCAAATGTGTTATTTAGATGCAGAAATAATATCATCTGTTTTTCTTCTTTCTTGCCATTTCTGAATTAATTTGTATCCTAATTCAAGAACTTGAAGAACATAAAGGTGGTGTCCACTGCTCCTTAACCTGGTTGTAAAAGTAAAGTTTGCTTTGGGGAGATCACTGATGGGAAATCCCATCCCAGTTCTCTGCATATGTCCATGATTATGACAGCATGCTCTATGGTTAATTTGATGCTTAGTTTACTGTTGGTTTTCTAACCCTAGATCAGGGGTCCCCAACCTTTTTTGCTCGTGAACCACATTTAAATTTAAAAAAGAGTTGGAGAGCAACACAAGCATGAAAAAGTCCATGTGGATGTCAAATAAGAGCTCTGATTGGCTTTTTGGTAACCCCTATATGGACTGGCAGCCTACAGGAGAGAATGTTTGGCAGGACATCTGTTTTTTATACAACTAAAACTTGCCTCTAAGCCAGTAATTCAAAAATAAGCACCTGCTTTGAGGCCACTGGGAGCAACATCCAAGTGGTTGGAGATCAACATGTTGCTCGCGAGTTACTGGTTGGGGATCACTGCCCTAGATCATCAGGCTACAAACGACCCACAAAGGAAGTATCACCCTTCATATGGATAACTAAACCATCAAGTGGCACAGTTAAAATGCTGCACTTGAACCCACAGGATACAAAAAATATCCTAGAAACAAGAAGAGACAGATGTCAGGAACCTTGTGAAAAAATGAAAAGAGGGAAGCAACTGCTATTGGGACAATGGTCAAGTCTCAAGGAGAAGGAGGCAATGTTTTCTCATCTCTAGGGAAAGAACCCATTAACCTCCTTTAACCACAGGAATAAATATTAAGACTACACATGGACACAACCCAACTGAAATCAAGAGAGTTACACATACATGACTGCTTAATGGAGCGAGATGTGACTAGCCATAATAAAGGTTGATAGGACAAAATAATGCAATACTAATACACTGTTAATACATCATTACAAACCTATTTATTTTGTGTGAAAGAAATAGAATAAATATGATAAACGGGTTCTAAATATTTATAGTTTTATTATGAAACAAAACAAATGGAGAACAAATTAAATTGTGTTAAACTAACAAAGAACTATATGTATTTTTCTCTTCTTATATAAAAGAAAATACAGCAATATATGTGTGTACATACAAAATATTGTGAATAATATAACACTGTTGTAAAATATAACAATATTAGGAGTTACCAAGCGGTGTCCATGACAAGTTTATCCCTCACACATATAGTGGTTAAGTTGAGAAAAAAACTGGTTAAAGGACAAGGAAAGGCAAAAAAATAAAATCCCATTTCTACTTTCTTTAATGAAAAAGAAATCTATCCCCAATATACGTTAATTAAAAAATATGTACCGTTTTTATAATAAACCTGACTGTATGCAGTGAAATTCTCCCTTCATTTAGTGCTGTGGATAGGAATTGTCAGACGGTCCACAACTGCTGTGCAGGGAAACAATGATACTTATGAACAGCAGGGGGAGCCCCCGCCTTACTCAGAACTCCAGCAGCTTTGTTTCCCTGTAGAGATTTGTATTTGTATTTTATTTTTGCCTTTACACCCCCTTAACTGTTTTGGAGGATTATTTTGCTGCAGCCACTAGTGATGAATCTACCCAGTTTCGCTTCGCCGAAAAAAATCAGCGAAACGAGTCGCGGCACGTTTTCGATGCGTCATGTCACGCCGTTTTTGTCACGTCAAAAACGACGCGCAACGTGTTTTTTTGGCAAATTTTCGCTGGAGTTTCGCGATTTATTCGCCTGCGGCAAATCGCGGGAAATCAACGCGAATTCGCCCATCACTAGCAGCCACTGTTTCTGCAGAGTTGGAGAAAGTTTGTATTAAACAATACAAAAACTATAAAATCCACATTAGATTACATGACAACACAGGACCCAGTGCAGTCTGTATATTCTGATTATTAATCAGTCTTGTTGTATCGGCTTCTGGCAGATATTATTTGACTTGCGCTGTTTTAATAATTTATGACGATCCCTAAGCTTAGCCCAGATCACACTGAGCATGTGCACAGTCTTGGTCTTACAAAGATGTATAACAAAGTTACAAGATGACAGCCCCCTGTGGCCAACTTTGAAAGCATAAATCATTTGTTTGATTAGGCTTGTGGTGCAGTAAGTTCATGTTTATGTTTCAAAATACAGCATTTCTACCCTTATTCTATTTTAGACGTTCCTTGTCCTTTAATAAAAAATAAAACACTTTTACTTTGAACATTTGGGATCAATACAATTTTTTTTAACTGTATTTTGAACCTTGTGTTTCAAAGGAACTCTATCATTAAAACCATATAACTACTTATGAGTCATTATAGTTTTATAGTTCTCTGCAAATAAACAGTGGCAACATTTCCTTCCATCCTCTAGGGTAATATCCATCTGGGTGATATTGCCCACGATAAACTGGCGCTACTGCAGGTGACAAGTCTCCCACAAATGCTTCTCCACCAGCAATGACTGAAATTGCCAGTAGTAAAATCTATGCGTCACTTGATTTTTCCAAAGTCATCCGAAGTTGTCTGGCAAGGCAAATTCACGACTCATAGGTTCTTAACCCTGGTGATCTCAATTATAGCCGTCGGAGAAGCATTTTCAGGAGATTTGTCGCCTGAAGTTGTGTCAATTTATTGTGGGCGATAAACTTAAAACTTAAAGAGAAGTTTAAGGGGCAAATTTACTATTATTCCCCATAATTAGCTCGATCAAATCCGCAATTCGATAAGCATTCGACCATCGAATGCTTATCGAATTGTTTTAGGCTATCATTTTGCTCGTATACAATTTCTTGATGAATTCGTACGATCGGATAACGATCATTCGATTTCACAAAGAAAACGTGAAATTTCCTTCGAGCATCTGAAAAATTTGTACGATTCGAACGATCGAACGCTCCGATCGTACGAATGGTATTCGAGCAGGAATTAGCCTCAGAAGCTTATAGGCAGCTTCCCATAGGCTTCTATTAAAATTCGGTAGGTTCAATCTGGTGAAATAGGCGAATAACTTTAAAATTTTAAATCCTTCGATCATCGAATGAACGAATTATCGAATATACGATCATTCGATCTATTCGATATTCGATGATTGAAGAGGGCAAATTTGCATATACGATTTCAGGAAAAATTCGTACGATCGGTATTCGATCGAACTTCGATCATTTCATGTGAATTTCGTAAATCGGCCCCAAATGTTTATACTGCAGGTTTCTTTAGGCTTATACTAATTCTCTACATGGAAAATAATCTCCCTAAAATGCTCTCCCACTGGCAATAAAGTAAATCCCCTGTGGGACAACATACTTGGTGCTTTGTTTTCCAAAGTCGCCCCAAAGTTTCCTTCACAGCTGACCCTGAAGAATCATGCAAGGTTGCCTTCTCCTAATGGGACAGAACCAGCTGTACAGAAAGGGACAGAAAAATACAAATTCAATTGCAATGATATTAAAGCTATCTTTAAAACTATTCAATAGTTTGATTATCCTTTTAAACTGAAAATGATTGGAAATTTTTTTTTTTTCCAAAATGAAGTCGTTCTTAGTGCTGCTGCAGCAGAATTCTGCAACAAAGTCCATTTCTCAAAAGATGTTTTTCTATTTAATTTTGAAATCTGACATGGGTCTAGACCAGTGATCCCCAACCAGTAGCTCGTGAGCAACATGTTGCTCTCCAACCCCTTGGATGTTGCTCCCAGGGGCCTCAAAGCAGGTGCTTATTTTTGAATTCCAGGCTTGGAGGTAAGTTTTTATTGCATAAAAATGAAGTATAGTACCAAGCAGAGCCTTGGTATTTGGTAGCAGGGGCTACCAAATAGGCAATCACAGTCCTTATTTTGCATCCCAAGGGACCTTTTCATGCTTGTGTTGCTCCCCAACTCTTTTTACATTTGAATGTGGCTCATGGGTAGAAAAAGTTGGGGATCCCTAGTCTAGACGTATTGTCAGTTTCCCAGCTGCTCCTGGTCATGTGACTTGTGCTCTGATAAACGTCAGTCACTCTTTACTGCTGTACTGCAAGTTGGAGTCATATCAACCCCCCCCCCCAGCAGCCTAACAACAGAACAATGGGAAGGTAACCAGATAGCAGCTCCCTAACACAAAGGATAACAGCTGCCTGGTAGATCTAAAAAAACACTCAATAGAAAAATCCAGGTCCCATTGAGACACATTCAGTTACATTGAGTAGGAGAAACAACAACCTGCCAGAAAGCAGATCCAACCTGATGTGCTGGCTCTTTCTGAAAGCACATAACCAGGCAAAATGACCTGAGATGCACCTACATCTACTGGTTCAGGAATTCCATTTTCTATTGGAGAGAGAATTATTTGCAGTGTAAATAGTGTATAGCATTAAAAACCCCATCATAGCAAAATCCCTTTAATGAATTTATATTAGACAGTTGTATTGTTTTCTATTTTGGTTCACATCTTCTCTAACAGGATGAATGAGTGAAGCTGACATAGGCAGGGCAAAGAAAAGAACAATGCAGCCTGAAAACTAAACAGAGGCACTAGGTACTAAAATACTTCCATGTTTTAGTAGTGTCATATCAGAGGAGGTAGAAGATAAATGAAAAGTCTACACCAAAATATGTTTTTCGCCAGCTCTTGGAATGCATTTCATCAAACTGAAGGAAGCCTCTATCCGCTTGGTATGATTAAACTGTCAGGAGGTGTTTAGGTCAATGTGCCCCTCCTTAGCATGGAACGTCAAGCAGACCACATATAAAGTTCAAAAGAATATACATGTACACATGTGTTTATCTGAGAAGGGAGGCTGGTGGCTTTTAGATGCAGCAGCATAAGTAAAAACTGACTATTGTGTATATATTACTTTATGGTTGGAAGGCATAACATCTGCACAAAACTAGCATAAACATATGTGGAAAAAGTCTTAAAAAAGGAAGGGGGAAAGTAGAATGTGAAATAAGAAAAAAGATCCAATATACATGAATTTACCCTCTGTACCAGTTCTCATATAATAATTACCGTTACTTCCTCATGTCAAGAAGAAGTCAACGTCCTCAATACGATCCAGTTACTGTATTTAATTTTCTATATTACAAAAAAAAAACGACCAATAAGCTAGAAATTGGGAAAATGATTTGCCTTCTGTAATAAAGAATCTTTCCGTATGTGTGAAATGAGAAAAAAATAATCACTAAACACTAATTTGATTAGTTGATTTGTGTACGCTTATTTGGGAATGTATTTAAAAACAAAGTAAAATTAAATAAGGACATGAAATAAGGAGTGACGGGAAAAAAATATTGTCCATAAATGTGCCCTTTGACACAACTATAGTTTTCCCCAGATAGTGAACAAAACAGAGAGACAATTGACATACTCCCACACTGTTGTAAGATAATATGGGGTCATGTACGACGGGAGGGAACAACCCGACAAGTTTTAGGGTAGGGACAGACAGGGAGATTCGGGGAGATTCTGTCGCCTGGCGTTTTTAGCAGGCGACAATCTCCCCGAACTTCCTTCTCCCTGTCTGCCGCTAGTAAAAGGGACAAAGCGCCAGCGCCTGTGCACACGCTGCGCGGCGATTCCCGGAATCGCCCGAAGTTTCCTCACGAGGTATCTTCGGGCGATTCCGGAAATCGCCGCGCAGCGTGTGCACAGGCGCTTTGTCACTTATACTAGCGGCAGACAGGGAGAAGGAAATTCGGGGAGATTGTCGCCTGCTAAAAACGCCAGGCGACAGAATCTCCCCGAATCTCCCTGTCTGTCCCTACCCTAAAGCATTGTTCACCCTGCCCCTGCTGTTGGTGCAGGTCTTTGTGTTGCAGCATGTAGCACAATGGTCTGCTCTTTCCCACTGTATACAATAAATGCATTTGTCAGCACTGTGTTCTTTGAGATTTGGGCCCCCATACTGCCCCCTAAAGTACATGTCATTCAGAAACACAAGTTAAGAGGCAAAGGCAGATGCTTGGTGCTAAGGAGCATTGTCCTTACTGCTTGCCCTATGGCAGCTGATAAGAGCAAGGATTCCTTGGAGTAGCACGTCCTGGGCTCTGCACCTTACTGCCCCAGTCACAAGTGCTGAGTAAATAGATTCTGCCTTGTGTCTAAAGGTGGCCAGATAAAGCTGCCGATATAGGTCCATGATATTGATTGGGAAAGTTTGATTTTCTCCCAACTGACCCGTCTGAGCCCATTGCCCTTGTCATAATCCGATTGTTCAACCATAGGGCCGAACATTTGAGCCCTGTTGTTGCCAAATCAGTGGATCTTTCTATCTATGGCCAGGCATTTATAAATGGCCCCTCATGTCTTACCAAAGAGTAAGATACACAAGTCAGTAAACTCACAAGTCACGTAGCTACACCAAGCCATTGGTTGCTTTCAGAGCAACCATATACATAAAGTTTTTTGGATCTTGGGAGTTATATCCCAAAGTCCAAACCCCCTGGCTTGATAAGGATGACCCTTCCATGCTGACTTTATACAACTGGGACAAAGATCCTGATAGTTCTAGAACTGGGACACTGACCCTGATAGTTCATGCTGAAAGACCCCTAAAGGGATACTGTCATCAGAATGATAATTTGTTTCAATACAATCCCGAGTAAAGCCATACTTCTGCATTTTCATACCTTAGTCTTCCATCTACATCAAAGATGCCCAACCTGCAGGAGACACTGTCAGTTACAGGTCAACTCCAGTTGGAAATCCCCCATCTATATGCACCCCCCCAACGCACACATGTACAGTAATTTCATTTATTCTTCTACATACATACTTCAGATCTGAAAGTTAATAAAGGAGCTAGAATATTTCAGTGCTTGGTGTTAGAGACAATTACCCACTGAAAAAATCAGCTAATACAATGTTGCACCTCTTATTGCATTATTGACTAAACACCTCTCTAAGCTTCCTGATTGGTTCGTAGAAGCAATAAATGATAACAAGTTACTGTGCCAACTCCATGCTAAGTACTGAATGAATGGAAAATATCCAAACCACCCCAACTGGACCACAGAATTGAAAGGGTACCTGGGTTGGAAAAGGTTACCACTTATAAGTACCACATACATCAGTCTCCCTGTAAGGCTCCTTGCAATGCATCCTGGACCAAAATACCCAATGTTTCAACCAAGCTGTTCCCGCACAAGAAGCCTGATCTGACCTGTGGCTTGAGTGACATACACAGCAGCCATATAAAATTACTCCCTCGATAAAGAGTGGGATACAAGGGTTTATAAGGTCTTTTTACAAATTTTAGAATAACACTGGAAAACGAATAGGGCCCGGAATAGAAACATAAGCTATAAAGTAATAATGATAAAAATAATATTGATTCTCAAATGTAGCTTTTAATTCTTGCAACCAATAAAATGTAAAAAAAAAAAAAACCCAGCATGAGTAGTCATCTTGTAGCAGAGAATTTGCCACCAGCGCTGACACCCGTAGAGAGTTTGGCCAAGCCCAGGGAGCAAGGAATGCAGCTTTGTACTTTCTGACACAGATCATTACCAAAGGTTACATAGAAGTACTGCAGAAATGGAAAATGTTGTATCCTTATTGATTACAGGTTCTACATTGTGAGCATTGTCACTTTGATGTGATACTTTAAAAAAAAAAAAAAAAAAATAGTTTCATGTGGATCCCCCACAATCCTCAACCCTTTTTTGTCTTTTGAGTTCTCAATGCCCCTTATATCTCTTCAACTGCCCTCCCACTTCTAAGAAACAGCATGAAACTAGAAAAAAATTTTATTTGTACACATATACATTTTAAAATGCTCATAGTTTCACATACATACATACATACAATTTTATTGCTATTAGGACGAGAAGTGGATTTTAATCCCATAAGTACAAACATGTCTACCCATTGTCTTCCTTTTTACAATAAGTATAATGTAGGACTACCTTTAGCTCCCCACCCCCCATAGCTTATAACAAGGTTACAGATACTGTATAATAAAACATTGGTGTATCAGTCATTCAGCCATAGTTCTGAAAATATCTAGGGCACCAAGTAAGTGTTCAACTCAAACTGCCTAGTTGACCTATAAGGTGGGCTTTCAGGTCTAGACACACTTCCCAAATTTCACCAAAACGGGTTCCATTTCCAATTTTCAACTATTTTAAAGAAAAAGACTACATTTTTAAGCATTTCATGTTTTTCAAGAGATTTTGTGTACTCTGCCTTAATTAACTTGTTTTTTTGTGGTCCAGAACCACCACTAGCATTTATAGTGGCTGGTACATCTGGGCCTGGGATAGGATTCAAAATAAGCCCTGACAGCCCTCCACCAGCCCACTAAACAGTGACTGTCACCTTAAAGCAGTACCCCAGCATTTCCCAGAATCCACATATTGACAGTCCTGGCCTGGGTCTCAGCATTAGGGCGATGTAGATGGCAAGTCATGAAGGAACATTGCACTTCATTCACACTAAAGGAGCTGTGACTTCAGTTAAAATAAATAGGGTGGCTCTGTGCCTCCCTTGATCTAGTACCATTAAAATAGTTTCTCATTTTGGTGTGCCTGTTAAGGTTCTTGATATAGGATTCATTTAGATTCGCCAAATCTTGTAAAGGAAAACAAAACATACAGCAAGCAAAACCCATAGAACCGTAGCAGATGCTTCCCATTAGCATGGAAACTTTGCTGCTTATGGCCTATGGAATAACCAAGAAATGATCATGACTGCACACAGACATCAGCGTTCACTCATTATTATACTTACTCCCGCATGCCATACACCATCATTTCCATACAACAATGGAAAAGGATTTGCTAGCCATTCCATGCTTTTTATTTTAACCAAGACTATTAAACAGATCTTTGACCAGAATGTAAAAGGTCCACAGCCAGACAAAGGCTCATTCAGCATATCATATGTTTGCTATGCGCCTCAGAAAATATTCCAGCCAAAAAGCACAACAGAATTGCTGCATCATTTTATAAAACTCTTCTTATTCTACTGAGATAGCCAAGGGGGCTATTCCCAAATGTCCATAGTTAAAGCCACAGTACAAGAGAGGAATCCCATTTGCACATGGGGATAACATACAAATTCCTTGCAAAAAGGAAATCGTCTCCTGGAATATTTTATTATTTTAAGGTTATGGAACGGAAAAGACCATTTTCTTCAGAGAAAAGAAAACTTGATTTTTTTGCCATTTAATAAAGTCCGATGGTGTTAAAAGTCAGATGAAAAAGTATTCCAACTCAGACCTGCCGAGAACATGTAATAGTCAATGGCAGATGTCTCATAAACAATTGGAATATTTTGAGTTGCGGTGGGTTTCTAAATAAACTCGGGTGATTTTACAAAAGAAATTGTAGCTTTCAGGCGCAAAAAAAATTTATTTTTAGGGTTTGGATTTTTTTTTACAATTTTCTTGTGACTTTTTCCGCACAAGAAACGTGTGAAAATCTATCGATTAATAGAGGGGAAAAGTCAGTGCAGATTTGGTTGGAGTAGAAAACAGTGAGAACTTTTTCAGATTTTGAGAAATAACCCCATTAATGTCGTTAAATTATTTCTTTGGAGCCAGCAATGTACTGTATATGGGAATACTCAGAAAGTGAGCGATGTAGATTGTAGAAGGGAGGCTAAACAACAATAAACACTAAGGAATAATCAGAGAAAATGGTTGTGGTGAGCTGTCAATCAACTGGGGATAGGCTTGCAAGAATGATGAAAACAGTAAGCTCCTCCTCCCCGTTTTTTAACGAAAACATGTGAGTATATAAGGTACAAAATGTATTTCTACTCAGCACTAGCCTTTTTAAAGTGAATACTGTAATACTGTATTTCCTTTTTTTTTTTATTTGGATCATTTATGTCCCTTTTGATGTAGAAGATTGCAGCCATTAGCCATACAGAGCTCAGAAAAGCTACAAAGCCTAAGGGAAATCTTTCAGGAGAACACTGGGTTTTTCTCTAATAGGACTATTTCTGTGGGGGGGGTTTTAACGGAAAGCAAATTGAAGCCACAAAACAAGCAAGCATTATGGATTCAGTGAAGCATTTCCCCCCCTATGAATGGAGATAATTAGATTACTGCTAAAGTGCACAACTGGCAAAGCCATAGCGCAGCTTCAGACATGTTGATATTAATGATCTCCTTGATTAAAGAACAACACTTCAGAAACAAAACTGTGGTTTATGGTTTATGTTAAATTAAATTCCTCTAAGTTCATGTGACTGTGTGTCTTTAGAGCAAGAACAGAAATTCTCCTGTTATAGTTGATTTGGGTTGAATAAAAGACAACTGGCCATCAAACTCAACTCATAAGGTGGCCATAGACGCACCGATAATAACATATGAAACATATTTTCATATGATATTCGGTGTGGGTATAGAAAATGAGCCGATCGATATCGGCTGAAGGATATTGGTTGGCTAGTCGATCGAGCTGGACAAAAAGTTGTCAAAACATCGGCTACTGTTTAGAGCTGAATCATCAGATACAGGTAGAATTCTATTGTTTCTACCTGTATATCTGACAATTCAGCTCTACACGCGTGTATTTTAAGGAACAATCTTTTTTGGAAAGATCTTTCTCCAAGAAAGATCGTAATCATTATGTCTATGGCCAGTTATACTTACAAAAAAAGCAGCAGTTTTCATTAACCCTGGATGCACAGTATATTGCATCACTCAAATACCATCATATTTGCTACCTGAGATTCAGTGGCACACAAGGTCCTGGAGGGCCCCAGCTTAAGACTATTTCCATCAACCCATTCTCATTTCCACCATTGGCACTACATCTACATTGTATTGCATTGCATTGTATAACTTTATTTGTAAAGCGCTGTTAAGGAGCCACAGCATTGTACAGTGCATACAAGTACAATATATGGGGGAGACAAACCACATAATAAATATATACAGAATCCTAGGACAAAGAGCTTAAGTGCTATTTGGTAAGAGACATAGTGGGAAGGAGGTCCCTGCCCCGTAAAGCTTACAGTCTAAGAGGATGGGTGGCTAACATACAGGTACAAATTGGAGATGAAAAAGTGAACATGGTAAGTAGGGGCTGGTACTACAAATTTACCGGCAATGTAGTTGCCGGTAATTTGTAATACCCTTAGGGTTTAGACTCTAAAAAAAAAGGAAAAAAAGAAAAAGCCCTTGGCCCATCCCCAATCGCTCAGTACTTACCTTTTCCCCCTGGTTTCTGTCCATCTCGTGTGTTGCCCGCCCCTTTTGTGTGACTCCACCCTTTTGCATCACAACCCACCCCTTTTTGTTCTTGCCCCCCACTGGCCAGTAAAAGATTTTAGAAAAGGTGGCAACCCTAATGGTAATGGCATAGCAAGTACTGGATAGTGAATCCTATATGGATACTTGATGGGTACTAGGTGCTCAGTGTTGCATTTGTCGCAAATAAACACGAAGGGCAAGTCCCTGCTTGAATTTACCGCGTGTGCCAGTGTCTTCAAAGGTATAGTCAATAGACACAAACTAGACTAATGTTCTAGTGCTCTAAAATGTAGGCTCTTCATTTTTACTTGAAAAGATTGAGAGAGGATTCCTTATGGAGGAACTGAAGGGAAGAAATTCCAGAGGCCGGGAGCAGCAAGATAAAAGGGTTTGAGACGAGAGGTGGCAGTGGATGTGGATGGTGTGAAGAGAAGGAGGCTCTGAGAAGAGCAGAGAAGACGTAAAGGGAGACAAGAGAAGAAATGTAATGAGGAGCAGAGATGTGAAGAGCTTTGAAAGTTAGTAGAAGGATTTTATATACTATCCTTTACTTAACAGGCAGCCATGCTAAGGGTTTTTCTTGGGGTTGAGTAGATTATTTTTAGAAGAGAGCAGAAGGATCCTGGTAGCAGAGTTATATATATATATATATATATATACACCTGTATATATCCATTTGCTATGAAAGTGGTGAGACCAAAACCAACTTAAATCTATGGTTAGCATGTGAATTCCCCTCCATTATACAATCATAAAGGTCTGCAACGTTCATGTTCACAAAATTAATGTACTATTTTGCTATTTACAAAATTTTGCCACTGTTTTTTTTTTTTTTCCAAACTGGCTGATGCACCAGACTTCTCTACCTGGCGAAAAGCATGTGCAGACTCTATGTGGGTAATACCTAATATGCATTCATTCTGTGGCTTTGATTCTATTGCCATCTCCTGTTTTATAATTAGGGCGGTTTAATGGCTCAATATTTGGGCAGCCCTGAACAAGTCAGCATTGTGAAAAAAAAGGTATTTAATCAGCATTGATTTCTCCCTTTGCTCAGAAGGATACGACAAGACAGACGGTGTCCTGACATTCTAATACAGCTTATAGCGAGGCAGGCTCTGACCTGCTCATTAAATGCTTCCACCTTGGGAAATTCCAAGACAGACTGTAACCTTCACATCACTGCTGTGTATTAGGGATGCACAGAATCCACTATTTTGGATTTGACCGAACCTCCAAATACTTAGAGAAAGATTCATCTGTATACAGCAAATTAGGGTTCGCATTCAGTTCGGCTGGGCAGAAGGATTCTACGGAATCCGAATCCTGCTGATAAAGACTGAATCCTGGCCGAATCCCCAACCGAATCCTGGATTCGGTGCATCCCTACTGTGTATATGTCCTGATAACTCTGCCTTGAGATAGTCCTTGCTGTCATTTTTGCTGCGTAGACAACTGATTAGCAATAACTATGAGTTACTGGGTCCTACTGCAAAATAATTTTAGGATCCCTCTAAACAAGATACTTTTACAAAAATATATTGAAGCAGCTTATCAGTCTGTGCAACACTGGAACCCTACAACGTCTTGGCCCCTCAGCATTCGCACCTTCTTGACCCCCCAACTGTTGCAGGTTGTGTTTATCTACAGTTACTCCCTAGTTCCTATGCTTTCTGTCAGATCTTCTTATACCTGGAACCAATTAAGTCGTACTGTTACAACTATTTGCATTCTTGTGGTCACCAGTAGTGATCGTGAAAAACACAACTCTCACCTGGCCCTAACCCATATAACCTTAACCAACACCCAACCCTAACCTGCAAAAAGTTGCCATAGTAGGACCCACCCTGTATCTACTTCTTCTAGCTATGTACACTACTTGTGTGTGTACCTCTGGTTCCAATGTATGAAATATTCAAGAGAAGAGGAGGAGTATACATGCCCTATCTGACCATCATCAAACCCTAACCTGCAATGGCTAGCACAATTACAACCCTAACCCCCAAACAGGGTGTAATCCCACAATTGCCAGTGTCAGGTCAAACTGCACATCACTAGTCCCTAGACATGTACCAGTAGTGCCTAGAGCAATTCTTGTATTGGAGCGATCCTTCCAAGATGTACTGCTGTGGTTATCAACTGCAAATCCAAACAAGGAGCTCAGGAACAGATGAGTAAAATCTTGACCCACGCTACAGTATGAAGACCCCTGCCATACATTAACAACATGCTGTCATACACATCATTTAGGCTAATAGAACACAGGGTATTTCTATACTGGCTCAAAAACACCCACTAATGTATTAGATTCCACTGAATTTTACTTTACACTGTGCTTTGAGCTTTGTGGCACAAACAAGTTCCTTCTTTACTGTCATGATAAATGGCGCTTTACTGACTGACTGGCTGGTCCGATATTCCCAAGCACAGCTATAATCAAGCTATAATCAAGATACATGTATAGAACATGGATTACTTAAAGGAACAGTAACACCAAAAAGTGTTATAAAGTAATTTCTCTATAATGAACTGTTGCCCTGCACTGATAAAACTGTGTGATTGCTTCAGTAAGACTACTAAAGTTCATATAAACAAGCTGCCATGTAGCCATGGGGGCAGCCATTGAAAGCTGAAAAAGGAGAAAAGGCTCAGGATACACAGCAGATAATAGATACACTCTGTTGTATACAGTGGGATTCTTCAGAACTTATCTGCTATCTACTGTGTATCCAGTGCTTGAATGACTGCCCCCATGGCTACACAGCAGCTTGTTTATATAAACTATAGTAGTACTTATCTGTTATCTACTGTGTATCCTGTGCTTGAATGGCTGCCCCCATGTCTACACAGCAGCTTGTTTATATAAACTATAGTAGTACTCATCTGTTATCTACTGTATATCCTGTGCTTGAATGGCTGCCCCCATGGCTACACAGCAGCTTGTTTATATAAACTATAGTAGTACTTATCTGTTATCTACTGTGTATCCTGTGCTTGAATGGCTGCCCCCATGGCTACACAGCAGCTTGTTTATATAAACTATAGTAGTACTTATCTGTTATCTACTGTATAAACTTGATGTCTGCAGCCAGAGAGAAACAATGGAAAACTGTATCTACAGTAGTAGAAACCACAGAATGATAAGAAAGCTGAGAATGTGGGAAGTGAAAAAGCTGCAGAGCCAATACGACAGAATCTTACAAAATATACCAAAAAGCTAAATGTATAAATGTGGAATAAATTGTCAGCACTCAAATCATAACTCCCAACATTTTGGAAGTAAAAAGAGGGGAAAAAATTTTGCGTGCATTTTGTGGCCACACCCCCCTAATTAAAATGTTCATTTTACAAAATTTGGCAGATTATAAAAGTTTGAAAATATTTCTCCTGTTACAATTACTTATTTTCTTATCTCAAAAGTGTTAAAAAGTATCTTATTTAGCTGTTCTGGGCTCTCTGCCAAAAGCCAATTAAGTTAGAAACTTCTTTTTCTGGCTCTTCAGTGCAGAGAAAATAGGGACTTTCCAGCTGTCAAAAGAGGGACTGTCCCTACAAAAAAGGGGACAGTTGGGAGGTGTGCTGAAATGGTAACACTCTATCCAGCTTGCATATAAGCAGAGGAGGAAAACAGACAGATTCCCATAGCTACAATATCAGGCCTTTCCACACAGGTATAAAAAAAAATGCCTCACATTTCTAAAAAGCCGCACATATTCCACGTTTTTTGTTTGGCTTCAGAATCTCATAATTTACAGCAGTTTGGGAATCCAGAGAAGCGATAACACTTTCTATCCATCATACAGCGACCTGAGCCAGCAGGAATAATCCCTCTCCCAAATTTCATTTATACAATTTATACAATGCCAAATTATATCTGCAAAGTTATCTGGAAACCAGGCTTCTGAGAGGGGTCACCATACCATCTGGTTATTAATCACCTGTGGAAGACTGTGGGGAGGCAGTCGCTGTTGTGTGAAACATACAACCTTCTCCTTGCAACTAAAATAATAAAAAACACCAGACCCAGGTTTCCTTTTCTTAACGGATGGAGGTCGGCCACAGCTTTAAGGCTGGGGACAGACAGGGAGATTCGGGGAGATTTTGTCGCCTGGCGTTTTTAGCAGGCGACAATCTCCCCGAATATCCTTCTCCCTGTCTGCCTTTAGTATAAGTGGCAAAGCGCCAGCGCCTGTGCACACGCTGCGCGGCGATTTCCGGAATCGCCCGAAGATACTTCGTGAGGAAACTTCGGGCGATTCCGGGAATCGCCGCGCAGCATGTGCACAGGCGCTGGCGCTTTGTCACTTATACTAGCGGCAGACAGGGAGAAGGTAATTCGGGGAGATTGTCGCCTGCTAAAAACGCCAGGCGACAGAATCTCCCCGAATCTCCCTGTCTGTCCCTACCCTTACTAAACCTTGTTTATTCAAACAGATAACCTGTCCTTGCCATATTATGCCAAATTATAGGTTACCCCAGATGACAGCTGCGGTGGGCATGTAAAGAGGAAAACCCTTATTAGGCTTAGTCCAGACGGGGAGATTCGGGGGCGATCCGTCGCCTGGCGACTTCTCGCCACGACGGATCGCTCCCGAATCTCCCCGAATAGTTAGGCACCGGCATAGCTTAAAAACGCCTGCGCTTATTCACATGGAGCGATTTTTAAAATCGCTACAAATTGGCTGGCGAGGCAATTTGGAGCGATTTTAAAAATCGCGCCACTCCGTGTGAACACGCGCCAGCGTTTTTAAGCTATGCCGGTGCCTAGCTATTCGGGGAGATTCGGGGGCGATCCGTCGCGGCGAGAAGTTGCCAGGCGACGGATCGCCCCCGAATCTCCCCGTCTGGACTAAGCCTTAACCAGGCCCAAATGACAGGGACCAAAATCAATTACCAGCCAACAGCTGTGACATAACACATCAAAACAACCACTCTAGGGGGCAATGAAACAACACAAAGTCACCCATTTTGTGTTTAGATGCTGCACATGGTACCTGTCAGAGGATTCCGCCTTACTTGTTGCTGGTTATTAAACTCCAGAATGCCAGTGTAATTCTGCACCACTGTAATTAAAGGGATACTGTCATGTAAAAAAATGTTTTGTTTTTTTATCAAAATGCATCAGGTAATAGTGCTGCTCCAGCAGAATTCTGCATTGAATCCATTTCTCAAAAGAGCAAACAGATTTATTTATATTTCATTTTGAAATCTGACATGAAGTTAACCAGATAACAGCTCCCTAACACAAGATAACAGCTGCCTGGTAGATCTAAGAACAGCACTCAATAGTAAACATATCCCACTGCGTTCCATTCAGTTACATTGAGAAGGAAAAACAACAGCCTGCCAGAAAGCAGTTCCCTCCTAAAGTGCTGGCACAAGTCACATGACCAGGGCAGCTGGGAAATTGACAAAATGTCTAGCCCCATGTAAGATTTCAAAACTGAATTAAAAAAAATCTGTTTGCTCTTTTGAGAAAAGGATTTCAGCGGAGAATTCTTCTGGAGCAGCACTATTAACTGATGTGTTTTGAAAAGAAATTGAGCCAGATCCACAATCATGCCTAGCCGTGTCCAGTTGTGCCAGCCATGTCTGTTGCAGGTCTGTAGTAAGATTTTATCCCACAGCAGAAAGAATAAGGATACTTATATGCCAAAAGCCATGGTATTCCCATCCAGCAAGATGTAGCTTGAGGGAGTTTGGTTGCATGGTTTCCATAAGGAGATGTCATCATATGACTTGTGTGGCTTATACATTCTGTTATATTCATCAGATTCTCACAGTGAAGATAATTCAAAGTTGGCCACAGGGGGCTGTCATCTTGTAACTTTGTTATACATCTTTGCAAGACCAAGACTGTGCACATGCTCAGTGTGATCTGGGCTGCTTAGGGATTGTCATAAATGATCAAAACAGATTAATAATCAGAATATACAGACTGCACTGGGTCTTGTTTTGTCATGTAATCTAATGTGGATTTTATAGTTTTTGTATTGTTTAATACAAAATTTCTCCAACTCTGCAAAACCAGTGGCTGCAGCAAAATAATCCTCCAAATAGAATCCCAGTTTATCTGTTTAAATCTGGCTCCATGAGCTTTGTCCCTGCAGCTGGAGTTGGAAACATTAAAGGTCATGTAAAGATAAAAATAAAATTAAATACAAATCTCTACGCAGTCGCCAACTGCTCTACAGGGAAACAAACAAAGCTGCTGGAGTTCTGCATGGCTGGGAAGTAAGGCAGGGGCTCCCCCTGCTGTTCATAAATATGATTGTTTTCCTGACCAGCAGTTAGGGACCATCTGACAATTACTACAAACAGCAGTAAATGAAGGGAGGATTTCACTGAATACAGTCAGGTTTCTTATAAAAAACAGTACACATTTTTTAATTAAAGTATATTGCAGATAGATTTCTTTTTCATGAAAGAAAGTAAAAATGGTATTTAACTTTTTGCCTTTCCTTGTCCTTTAAAGATGAACTGTACTCATCATTGTGGGAATTCGTGCAACATACTGTTGCAAGTCTACAATGCATTTTAGCAGCCATTTGCCTTTTAAGGAGAAGCAAAAAAAAAAAAAAGTTGACCAAAATGGTCTTTTATTGTCTTATAAATCACGGTAGAGCAGTAACAGGCTCTCAGATAAAACGGAACATGAAATAACTATGTTGATGTTCCCCACATAGTACAGACTTTCTAGCATCACCTTTCTTCCTCCATTCCATACAGGCAGGTTTAATAGCATGCTGAACCTGTTCCAGTCTGTCTCTAGCAAAAGATATATTCAAGACTCCACAAAAGCGTACATCAGCTGCACACCAGATGTTTCCTTTTGTCCACCAATACAGTTGTCTAAGGTGATGGCATTCAGTTTCAGATGCACAAAATGGGTCAGGTTGGTTGTGCTGGCTGCACATGGACATAGTCCTCATACATGAAAGAGTTGCCTTCTCACTATCACACCTCATTAGAGAAGTAAACAGCCGAGGCCTTTCTGCTTAAGGACTTAGTACCAGGATCCTGCTGGTACTCTACTTTGGAGATGTATAAATATATATATATATATAAAGGAGGAATGGGTATCTTAAACAGCAGATGTATAATATCATGATAGAGGGGGCAGGGTAAGCAGCTATTGATAACATTCATAACAGGGCCCTTTCAACCCGTTTCCATACAAAACCTGAACAGGCAGAAATAAACCTTTAATGAACGTCAGGACTTTCTGATAAGGTTGCTTTTATTGTTACTAAGTACACGCGTTCTTGGCATCAAGTTTGTCAATATGGTGTAGTAAAATGAAACCGATAAAAGTAAGGTAGCCCCGAGGCTGTCGGAAGTCAAACATGCACATAAACGGGATCTTGTTTACTTGAACCTAGTAGGCTGCTATACAGAGCAAAAACAATAGATATCACGTACAGGTATGGGACCTGTTATCCAGAATGCTCGGGACCTGGGGTTTTCCGGATAATGGATCTTTCTATAATATGGATCTCCATAGCTTATGTCTACTAGAAAATCATGTAAACATTAAATAGAACCATTAGACTGCCAATGAGGATTAATATATATGTTAGTTGGGATCAAGTACAAGCTACAGTTTATTACAGAGAAAAAGGAAATCATTTTTTAAAATGTGGATTATTTGGATAAAACAGAGTCTATGGAAGATGGCATTTCTGGATAACGGGTTTCCGGATAACGGATCCTATACCTGTATTACGAAGACACTTTTATTAATTCAGTCGTATGCATTTGCTGTTATTTTCTAGTTGCTGCCTTCATCTTGGTTGCACACCAGGAATCCTGCCTTCTGCTGCAGTTAATTAGCTCTGTAATCACCCAAATACTGTATCTTTCTTAGGCTAAGGCCAGACGGGGAGATTCGGGGGCGATCCGTCGCCAGGCAACTCTCTCCACGACGGATCGCCCCCGAATCTCCTCGAATAGGTAGGCACCGCTGCGCACCGGCGAGGCTTAAAAACGCCTGCGCTTATTCACACGGAGCGACTTTTAAAATCGCGCCACTCCGTCTGAACAAGCGCAGGCGACTTTAAGCCTAGCGGGCGCGCTGCGCTATCTAGCTATTCGGGGAGATTCGTCGCCGCGAGAAGTCGCCAGGCGACGGATCTCCCCCGAATCTCCCCGTCTGGCCTAAGCCTAAGGAACCATGTGAAGCCCATTATTCCACCCAAGCTCTTTCTCTTCTGTGTGCTGCTTCTCTTTGCCAAAGCTTCAGCAGTCTGGTGGCTGATCCATTTCCAACTCTAGTTCTACCCCTCACTTTAGTTCTACCTTATACTATTGCTTTAGAACACACGCCATGTCTCATTCACTGTACAGATACAATTAGAGTTTGACTATGAAGATTCTCATTTATCCAGGTCATGGTATATCTAACACAAGTAACTCAAAACAACTGGACTTGAGAAATTTTAAAGGAAAAGTAAATGTTTTTCTTTATCTTTCTGTAAATTTGCTCTAAACAGCCCCCCAGATTAATGTACCTTAGTCCCTGCTGCAAGTCTGCTCTGGTTTCTGTGTTATCAGCAGCTTGTTTCCCCTTCTTCCTGGTGCAGAGTGAAGCCCAGCCCCTTAGTTTACTGAGCAGTCCATTTGCTGCTGTTCCACAATAGAGAGGAAGAGGGAGCCAGTGTGTGCATTAGTAAGCTAGTTTCCCCAAGCAAAAGGAGCTGAACACACTGGTCTCTGCTATGTCATAGTATGCAAATGATCTCCTGGACTAGTCCAAGAGATAAGGTCAGCTCAGTAAGCTAAGGGGCGGGGCTTCACTCTGCACCAGGAAGAAGAGGAAACAAGCTGCTGATAACACAGAAACCAGAGCAGACTTGCAGCAGGGACTAAGGTACATTAATTTGAGGGGCTGTTTAGAGCAAATTTAGAGATAGAAAAAAAAAAAGGTTTACTTGTTCTTTAATGAAGACGTTTCACTGCTCATCCGAGCAGCTTCTTCAGTTTAACTGACTGGTTTAGGGGAGTTCTTGGAGTTACGTTGTGATTGGATTGTTGGAAGAGTCTATACGCCGAGGACTCCCCTACACCAGTCAGTTGAACTGAAGAAGCTGCTCGGATGAGCAGTGAAACACGAGAGTTGTGTTACTTGCGTTAGATATACAATTAGAGTTTATTTTCCATATTATAGGCTCTCCGGTCACTTTGGATTCCTCAGTCCTGTATGTAGTAAACCCTAACTGCCCTGTAATAAAACAGTATTGAGTTCTTTGGTCTTTCCGGTATATTGTGTTTTGTTTTTTTTTTTAAACGTGCCATTATACAATCACCAAGGCTATAAAAAAAATCTCAAATAAAGAAACAATTGTTTAAATCTTTTATATGGTAAATGCATTTACTTTATTGCAACTTCAACATCGGTTCATAAAACAGGATTGTGTTTTTGAAATGAAAGACTAATTGGGGTATAGCCAGACAGAATTCAGAATTATGACATTGTTCTGAGTTTACTTTCTCATTTGCAAATGTTTTGGGAACTTTAAGCTTGAGCATATGATAACAGAAATGGGGTCAGTTACCCCAGACGATGGGAAGCCCCAGACATTGGTTAACACTTTGAAAGCTGTCTATGTGGTCACAATCATGGCCCTCCTGACCAATATGTGGAAATACGGTATCTGGGATCTGGAAACCCGTTATGCAGAAAGCTCTGTATTACAGAAGGCCTGTCTTCCATAGACTCCATTTTATCCAAATTTTTTAAAAATTATTCCCTTTTTCCATGTAATAATAAAACTGTTGCTTTTACTTGATCCCAACTAAGATATAATTAATCCTTATTCTAAGCAGAACCCGCCTATCGGGTTTATTTAATGTTTACATGATTTTCTAGTAGACTTAAGGTATGAAGATCCAAATTACAGAACGATCTGTTAACCAGAAAGCCCCAGGTCCCTGTCCCGAGTATTCTGGATAACAGGTCCCATACCTGTACCTGGAAAAAACAGTTGGGCAAGAATAGTATTATTATTATCATCATCAAATTATTATTATATCAGCACTTTGCCATTATTATCATCAAGAAAAATATAGTTTAATGAAGCAGACACAAGTCTGTTGTAAGTGGGTCAAATGCCATTTGTACCGAAAATATACTGAAAATGGATATAAGATTTCTGACAACATAAATTGATTACAAAAGGTTTAACGTTTTGGGTTTGCAAATAAGTCTTCTTGTAGCTTTTAAACCTTGGTGGGATAATAAGAACCCAATCTTGAACATCATTGATGTACTCAAGCCTCATTGGAAATGCCATAGCATTTCTGGTTAATCTGGATATTTGGTAAAGGCATGGGATGTATTATCCAGCACTAACATATTCCATATCTCTGTGCATTGCAGTTGGGGAAAATCCAAATGCACAAGAATAAATAAACCAAGATATGCGTTCATAGAACTTTACCCAAAAGGCATTCAAATTTAGAGGGCTTCTTTTGACCAGAACAATGAAATATAGTACACCTGGATGAGGTTGTTACATCTAAATACTGATTAATGCAGTCCTACATAGGCTGATGCCTCCATACAGGTGCTCATAAGTCAACCGGGCTATTATTCTGACTTGTCAATTTTGGTATTGAGTCTAACTCCTAATGGGGATCCAAAGAGAGACCAAGTTTAGTTTTAAGTGAAAGCACCATAGATGATAACAATTATGATCCATCCTGGAAAAAAGATGAATAAACAAAAGAGTGTTCATTCAATAGAGCTGAATTGTCAGATCTCCAGATAGAAACAATAGAATTTCACGATTCCGCACTAACAGTGGCCGATGTGCGGGTTCCTTGACTAAGTACCATGCAGGTACGAAACGCGTAGGGCTCATGGAGATGTATCTATACTTTTAAACTTTGTTAAATAAAAAATAATGTTTTAATTTTAATATATCCTTGACCCTTTGGGTTCATTTGCCAGATTGCCCTAATTCTTCATTTTTGCCTTCAAAGGCGCCCAATCCAAATTTTCCGGTCAGCTCAATTGACAAGCCAATCAATGTCAAAGTTTTCTACCAACAACGGTCGGCTTGTCTCCCACCATACACACACCGAATATCGCACAAAAATGTTTTCATACAATATTATTGGTGCGTCTATGGCCACCTTTAGTCTAATCCCATTTAAGCTTTACTGGAAACAAAAAGGCATAATCAGCACCAAGACACTAAAGCAGTCGAAGTCCATCTAGTCTGAAGCAACTCATGAACTGTCCTGACATATATTGTTGTGCCTTCCTAATTTATATCCCACTTTGTGGTGATTATTTATGCTGTGTGTCTGAAGACAGAAATAATAAAGCTTTTGTCTAAGATAAAATTCAATTTGCACCGGGATCAAGTGTTCCTGAATGTGAAGACACACTGATTAATTAATTGCTGTAACCCAGCCGCAGTCAGTTAAACCTGGAGATAACGACTGGCTTTAGATTGCACAAACTTGGCACCCATTACCGAGATCCCTGGTGAATCAGGCGCCTGTGTTGACCCAGCTTCTTTGGGCTTTTTCTTTTTTTTTCCTCCTTGTTAACAGGGATACAAAGTCCCAGAAACTCAATCTCTCTTTGCAAGACACTTTCATACCCATTTCTCTATCATCTCCTTACAGATGCTTTCCATTTACAAAGGAATTGTATTTTACTAGCTGAAAAAAAAGCCTTCCTAGTCTGTAAACTAATTCTGCAATTTTCTCCAAGGACCACGTATCTATGAGTACCTTGAGCCACAGTGAACATGTTTTAGATGTCTACGTTGGGGAGTTTGAAAATGGCCATCTGGACTTTGAAATATAAATGTCATAACAAGAACAAGGGGTGATGGTGAAATTCGACAGGAATCACAATATTTTGCTTACCAAATAATGTTAGCTGGGTGCTAACCTTGTCAGTTGACTAGTCCTGCTCACTACATTTTTCTATCATTTAATATTATGAAAAATGAAAAAAAAAAACAAGGGTTGGATGCCTTTTTAGCAAATGAGAAACTAGATCATTTTTCCTACCCCTGCAGCAAACTAGAGACACCTCCAGACAGGAATGTTAGATAGAAATGATGTTACCCTGTAATCCTCATCCAAATTTACATCAATAAACGGCCCTTTGATACGCATCAATTTGAAGCACAATGGTTTGCAGATTATCCTATTTATAAACCTCCGCATTAGAAATTCATTCAAATTTTATGCATATTTTTTGAACATCAAAGTACAGAAAAGGCGTCTGTTGGTTCCTGTTTGTATAAAATACCATTACAATGACACTGATATGTTTGCAATGAAAATTTACAAATGACTGAACTGTCTTTAAGTTTAAGATATGATAAAACATCTACAGCTATTTCTAGCACACAAAACCAGGTTTTCATACCTTGACTGGTATCCTTATTTTTAGGAAGGTTCCTTCCTCTGCCTTGTTCTTAGATCTCCTGGTGGATACATCCCACTCATCTCAAAGAACCAAATTTCGCTCCAAATGGGACCTTTTTCTCCGTGCCCAATTCGGAACAGTGCTGGGGAGGCTTTTAAAACATGCTGTGAGCTGAGAATATCTCCTAATCACACGAGAAAAGAGAGAGGCCAGATCTGGGCAGATCGCTAGCGAGATAAAGCTTTTAGCAATGTACCTGCAGGCTGCCCCACCAACATCAAACTAAAGTTCACGATGAATAGAGATTTTTTTTTCTCTCTCTCTCTCTTTCTTTCCCCATCTCTCCTATTCTGCTATCACCAAAGAGGAAAAGAGACGGGAGGTTCATCTTTCACATGAAAACTTAATAACTCTTTAACAGAAGGGAGATCGGTTTTCCTACTGTTATTCAAACACGAGAGGGGCGAGAGAGTTATAAGGACAACAGGGGAAAAAACTTTACTATGTAGCGAGCAAGAGAAGCAAGCCGTACTTTTCCACTTTCGCCCTTTGATGTTGAACATTGTGAGACAAGGTTTCAGAAAAAAAAGGTTTAAAAAAGAAAAACAAAAAATTGATTGCACCATCTATCAGGTAACACAGCCCCTCATCACAAGCCATTCAGCCACAGAATCTATAGATAAAAACCATCTAGTATTACCTCTTCATATAGACTTTAGGTCTTTTCTTACTTGGCTGCCTACAAGGGGATTGTTTGTTTAATATAATCCAATAGCATGGTTTACACCCTTTGAAGATAAAGACCTGAAACAAATCAAGGTGCAGAGGGAAAAAAGCACCAGTGTCCTGATAATAATAAGAACTAGACACGGCAAATTTAACGTGCACTTAATCCTGGCATGTTAAGGGAATCAAGAGGTCTCTTAAGAACAAACAAAAGATGTCGGCCCCCTATAGAAAGGGTCAGTAACATTAGAACCAATGTTGACTTTGTAGAAATGGTCTAAGACTTGTATAATGGCAAACAAAAATGCTACGTATTGAGAGTATTTCAGATATGCAATATGGAATGTGCTGTGCAGCAGGCTGATATTGACCCAACTACCTCAACAACACAAAACGTGAGCTCATTTTCTTCATCGTTTGATAATAGGGAAATTTGGTCAAATCTTTGTTTTTATGGGAATTAAAACATTGAAGGCAGGAAAAAGCCTTGCTCTGTATTACTGAATGAGGCAATGCATCCAAGGCCGTACGTTGAATGGCATTCAGAAACACCGCATACAGCGAAAACTCAATTTTAAAGGAATTGTTCAGTATAAAAGTAAAACCTGGGTAAATAGATAGGCTGTGCAAAATAAAAAATGTTTTCAATATAGTTAGTTAGGCAAAAATGTAATGTATAAAGGCTGGAGTGACTGTAAGTCTAACAGAACAGAACAGAACACTAATTCTTGCTTTTCAGCTCTCTTTTGTTTACACTGACTGGTTACCCTGGTTACCAGGCAGTAACCAATCAGTGAATTGAGGGAGGGCCACATTGGTCATAACTGTTGCTTTTGAATCTGAGCTGAATGCTGATGAGCAATTACAAACTCACTGAACAGTTATGTCCCATGTGGCCCCCCTTCAAGTCACTGATTAACTCAGATTTAGAGAGCTGAAAAGCAGGATGTTGTGTTGTATTCTGTTATATTACACATCCACTCACTCCAGCCTTTATACATTACATTTTTGGCTAACTAATTATATTAGAAACATTTTTTATTTTGCACATCCTTTAACTGTTCCTTTAAGTACCCTGGTTTTTAGTCTTCCTGCATTTTACATAGTTTTTTGTGATCCCACCTAGAGTCCTGTGTGGGTCCATTTCCCAGGACCTGAACCTGACCAGCAATCCGCACCCTGCACCCCACCCACCCGGACCCGCCACCCGACCCACAAGCACCCCATCCGCGACCCGCAGACAGTCCAAGAACCAGGAAGCGCTACCACTGCAAACTGGAAGTGACGTCACCAGAAGCAGGGGCGACCAGAAAAAAGGGGACAGTCCTCCCGAGCCCGGAGGATTTCTGGGGGCGTGGCCACACTGCACTTCACCGCGCCGGTGAACTCTACATTGGCGTCAGTGGCTATTCCTATAAGTTGCGTCCTGAGCATACTCATCAGTACTGGATGCAGTCCTGGTGGGCCCCAGGCCCCCCCCAGTTCGACCCTGCCTCTGTTTGTCCCCTGCCTCCCTCAACCCTGCACAGTCTTACCCCTGAATCTTTCTCCCTCCAGAAACAGCAACCAGAAAAGCAGAGTAAGCGCAGCGGAGCTCCCAGCCGCCATCTTCGTAATCTTCGTGCCTTCTTTCTCCTCTTCGACACTTCCCGTCAGCCAAAACGCCACTCCATTCACGAAGATTATGAAGATAAGAAGATGGTGGCAGGGGGCTCCACTGTGCTTACTCTGCTTTTCCGGTCGCTGTTTCTGGAGGGAGAAGGATTCAGGGAGAATCTTCTGTGAGAAATCCAAGGATTTTGGTGAAATCTGGCTACACAGCAGCTTGTTTATATAAACTATAGTAGTACTTATCTGTTATCTACTGTGTATCCTGTGCTTGAATGGCTGCCCCCATGGCTACACAGCAGCTTGTTTATATAAACTATAGTAGTACTTATCTGTTATCTACTGTGTATCCTGTGCATGAATGGTTGCCCCCATGGCTACACATCAGCTTGTTTATATAAACTATAATTGTTTTTCTGGAGCAAATACAGCACAGTGCCTGCCAGTGCAGGGAAACAGTACATTATATTGCATTTCCTTTAAAACACTTTTTTGGTGTAACTGTCCCTTTAAATATCCCCATAGCCTTTGCTTACAAGATGCTATTAGTAAGTAAGTAAATTAGGAGACCATTCTTCAAGGAAGCTATTAAAAATAAAGTGATCAATTTATTTAGAAACATCAGAAACAACAAAAAAGGCAATTTATTTATAAGTTTACTTCTGAAAAATCCCTTGCTACCTATTGACTGTACCACTCGCATGTTATAGTGGAGAGACCGTCTGCTGTTTCTTTAAATGTGTCGAGCAAAACAATGATATAGATCCCTGGTCACTTGGTAATTAATACCCGTTAATGTTCATTTCTTTTACTGCTGGATGATCCAAAATTCAATAAATAGAATTTGAAGAATGAAAAGACAAAGTTATTTTTTTATACTGAAACTGCCAAGTCAGGCGAAAAATAACCAGCCGATGACTTTAATGTTGTATATTCATTATATTAGTGTAATTACTGCAAATATCTTGAAAATGAATGACAAAAAAATAACTCACATCAGTTGCAAAAGAGCTTAGAAGAGAGCTCTGAGTAACTTTACGCTCATTTCCGTTAATAACGTTTAGTAGCCCAGTGACATCACATAACTGGAGTGCACATGTCTAATGATGTCATATGACTGCACACATCATGAGAGTGGTATGAACACGCCTCATATATCATAAAAGATTTATTTGATGGCCGTGCTGGTCTTTCAGCCAAGTCAACAATTACGAATCAATGGAATCTCTGGAATATTCATCAGGGAATGTTTTCTACTGCCGGTGATACTATCACTTCACATCCACTGACAACTGTGCTGTAGGGCAAATATTCCAGGAACTTAATGCACATAACTCAGAGGAGTGTTATGATAGGAAGCTGAATAACTGATGGGACGGAGCTCCCGAATTAAAGGAAAACTATACCCCCTTAACAATGTAGGTCTCTATAAACAGATATTGCATAAAACAACTCATATGTAAAACCCTGCTTCATGTAAATAAACCATTTTCATAATAATACACTTTTTAGTAGCATGTGCCATTGGGTAATCATAAATAGAAAATTGGCATTTAAAAAAATAAGGGCCGCCTCCTGGGATCCTAGGATCCAACGGTGCACACAAACATACCAAACAAACTATAAAGTTAGGTCACATGAGCCAATTAACAGACAGAGTTGTGTCTTTTGCTTCAACACTTCTTTCCTTTACAGTTAGAGTTGAAATATTTCTGGTCAGGTGATCTCTGAGGCAGCACACAGACCATCATGAAATGGTCGTTCAAGGCAAGAGATGTAAAAGGGCAATATTTACTTAAATATATATTCCAGGTAGGTAAGATTCTTTAATACGTCACTTGATTTGATATAAATCAATTTGATCTGTTGCTCAAAAATTAATTTTCGGGGTATAGTTTTCCTTTAAGTATTTTACATAGTACTAGTAGGACTGAAAATAATAAGGCAAGGAGGGTTAGATAAATAAAATCTGCATTTCAACTATTCAACTTTCTTTTCATGTAGCCTGCCTGAATATTCCTTAAATCAGGGGTCCGCAGCCTGGAAACGGGCTGCAGACATTCCTGAACTGGGCTGCCAAGTCTAGTCCGCAATTAACGAGGCGCATTGAACTGGACACTAGCGAGCTCAAATTGGACACAGAACCCCACCCTGTTCCTTGCAAAAACATTTAAATTTCTTTTTCAAAATTCCCCAGTTAATAGTGCTGCTCCAGCAGAATTCTGCGTTGAAATCCATTTCTCAAAAGAGCAAACGGATTTTTTTATATTTCATTTTGAAATCTGACATGGGGCTAGACATATTGTCAATTTCCCAGATGCCCCCAGTTTGCTCTTTTGAGAAATGGACTTCAGTGCAGAATTCGGCTGGAGCAGCACTATTAAATTATGCATTTTGAAAAAAAAAAATTTTTTTCTCATGGCAGTATCCCCAGGTATGAAGATCCAAACTATGGGAAGATCCGTTATCTGGAAAGCCCTGGGTACCAAGCATTCTGGATTACAGGTCCCATACCTACAGAAACATCTTCAATCTAAATATCACTTAATATTGGTCCAATGCAAACATTCTGGGGGTACAAATACTAAAATCACTGCACAAAAAGAATAAAAATCCAATATCCCACCTACTAAATACCGTCTCCTGCATTTCAGGGGAAAATTCAACTCTTTCTGATTTACAAGATTTGCACCAATATAACCACAGTTTTATTGCCTCCTATTCTATACTCAATGGGGACATTTGCTCAAGTGAATGATTTTCACAGACTCACACGTTTCAGTCTCTGAAAAGCCAAAAGACTGTAATCCCAACATACAAAATATTGGATGAAAGAGTGTTTTTATTGGAGCTCAGACTCCAATCAATGAAGCGTTCCGTTCGCATGGAATCGCTCTGCAAGCAATGTTTTTCCAACCGCCTCTACTACATTTAATTCGGTGGCCCACAGATATTGCCAGTGTCTCGCTGCAGCACCGCCGGGGAGTGATGGGCTAATCTGGGGCCTTTCGCTCCGCCAAATTTTTCACGTATTTCCTGAGAAATTCGTGAAACGGCGAAAAATATTTGAAACACCGCCAGCGTCTCGTTTTGGATACGGGTGTCTGTTTTTGGATGTGGGCTCCCGTTTTTGGATGCTGGCGCACATTGTCGGTGTTGAGAAACGGACGCCGGAGCTTGAAAACGGTCACCGTGTCCAAAATGAGACGCCAGTGAATATTCACCAGGCGTTTCGAGAACTTATCCTTCGGCGCAAAACGCGGCAATTCGCAGCAAGTTTGCAAAAACCCATGCTTCCACATTTCAAGGCAAGAGATGTAAAAGGGCAATGTTTACTTAAATATGTATTCCAGATTGGTAAGATTCGTTAACATGTCCCTTAATTTGATATAAATCTGTTGCTCATGTATTCATTTTGGGGTATAGTTTTTCTTTAAGATCATGCATGGAGGAGATTACTTATGACTACACCAAGCCCATGATTAAAATTACAGTTACACCAACCACTCAACCGTGCCCCCCAAAATCATCAGCGATTCTCTAATATGTGATATGAAGAGTAGACAATCTATTTCCCAAATCTAAAGCCACCTACCTGTGATTAATTAGGCCTCCCAACTTTCCAAGACCCCACGCCAGATTTTGACTGACAGATTTTTTTTTTTTATCCTATAGCCAAAGGCTAATTTAGAGCCCCAGGAATGCCTAGTCTAGGGGTCCAATCTGAGTGTGTGCATTCAGTATCAATTGTTCACCAAAGCTGAAGGACGCCCCTAAAAGATATACAAAAGTTGTATATGAGTATTTTGAGTATTTGAGTATCATGAGTATTTTGTGCACCTGTGCTGCTCTAATATCAATTAACAGCTGTTCCCTTATGATTTGTGTCTATAGGAAGGACTGTCAGCAACATTTACAGTTACAGGTGCATGAAAAGACCTGCCTGGACCGTCTGGGTCACAATGGCAGATGCTGAGCACCCAGGGTCGGACTACATGGGGGGCCCACCGGGTTACAAAACTCTGTGCCCCCCCCACGTATTCTTGATGCACTAACGGCGGTAGTTTTATTTAGGGGCCTGGCGATCGGTGGAGGGTGGCTGGAGGGCCGGGGTCCAGCTGTTTTTTTTGCGTGCATGCATGGAAGCGCAAATCCTCGGGCGTGCATGTGCTGAATACATGGGGGGACATGTAACTGGAGATGGGGTAGGCAACAGAGCAGGTAGGAGCCCCCCAGCTTAGGCATGTGCCTACTTTGCTTACTCCTTGGCCCAGCCCAGAGTTTACCCCAGACTATTGATGGGAGAATTTATTCGCCAGGCATGGATTTGAGGCAAATTTCGTGATGAAACAGCAGCGATAATTCGCTGTGGGAAAATTTGCTGCGAATAAAAAAATTGGCACTCGTCAAAATTGTTGCACATAAAAATTATTTGGACGCCTGTTGACTTTAATGCATCACTCGTGTCAAAATTGTCGTGCGTCAAAAATACATTTTTTTAGTGCATTGACTTCAATGTGTTTCTTGAAGTTTTTGCCATTTCGCAAATTTTTTCAGAGTTTCGCGAATTTCTCGGCAAAGCAAAACAGGACAGATTTGCCCATCACTAATAGAGACAATGGGTCTGTCATCTCCCGCAACATACTCCGACGCGTTTCTCTCCTCACTCTTAACTTCAGCCTTCAAAATGCTACACAGAGCAGGTTTTATCCAAGCACATGTATCAAGGCACCTCATCCCAGAAAGCAAGGTCAAACTGGAGCTTTGGAGGCCCACTGGGGCTACAAGATGAAGGGCCCTCCTGGCATTCTCTGGGACCCCCTCCTGATCTCCAAAGTCTAGCCCAGGTGCAATCACCAGTGCAGGACAGCAGAAGTGTTTATGGGGCAGTCGAGGAGCATCTGGGCTGGTGGGGGGGTTCATGAAGTCCGGGGCCCACCAGCCCAACAGCCCAGTCCAACCCTGCCAGAAAGCCAAACTCACCATGGCACATTCCTAGGGTTGCCACCTTTTAAATATATTTTTACCGGCAGTGGTGGTGGGGGGGGCGGGAAGAAAGGGGAGGGTTGTGACCCACAGGGGGCGTGTCCTGATGCAAAGGGTGTGGCTTTCCATAAAGGGGCGGAACTACGACCCGATGCGGGGAAAAAGGTACATTTTTTGTGGGTTGGGGCGGCCCAGGGGCCTTTAATAGGGGTATTACAGATTTACCGGCAGCTACATTGCTGGTAAATTTGTAATACCGGCCCTGGCTTTGTCCAGTGTTTTACCGGCTGGGTGGCAACCCTATACATTCCTAATGTTATTTTTACCTCCCTACACTTTCTGCATTGCCTCGTTTAACCTCTGCTACAACTCTGTTTACATAACACAGTAAGAGCTAGTAGTACAGGAGCAAGGCTGGAGTTGGCTCCATGCTGACTTACTAGCAAATCCTTTTTGCACTATATAAAGCTAAGCCCTTAATAAGCAAATATGCCCTGGCTACTGCATGATACTGTATCTCATACCATCTTTAAAAAACATTCTAACTAATTCCACATTTAACTTTTATTTTAGTAGCATTTCAAACTAGACAACATTATAGTTTTCCCATTGAATATTGACACATAAAGATATTCGCCCGGAGGCAGAATCAACATTTGCTGTTTTTGGGTTTTTTTTCTTCCAAACGATCATAGATAAAAGTATAAATGAATATAAATACAGTATAAAAAAAAAAAGCCAGCAGTGTTACATGTGCGATTATTTTATGGCCAAATACAATACAAGTATGTAGGACCTGTTATCCAAAATGCTCGGGATATGCAGATAACTGATCTCTAAGTAATATGGATCTTCATCCCTTTATAAACTATGTAAACAAACTAAATAGGCTGGTTTTGCTGCCAATAAGGATCAATTATATCTTAGTTGGGATCAAGTTCAAAGTACTGTTTTATTATTACGGAGGAAAAATGAAATCAGTTTTTATTATATAAAATGGAGTCTATGGGAGACAGCCTTTCCCGTAATTCTTAGCTTTCTGGATAACGGGTTTCCGGGTAACGGATCCGATACCTGTATAGATGTAGAACTGGCTACACAACATTAGAGAATATATATAATAATTCATTGCTTAGCTCGGTCTTGGCGTCGGTATATAAAACGACTCAGGGGTTAGGTTTCATGGCAGATACTTTTCAGATCAGAGAAGATTTGTCCAAAGTGAATATTGAGCCGATATTCCTTGATGTTGGAGACGGTGCAACGGCTGATGTAATTGGACAAATTTGGGCAAATGATCTGTGACCTGAGACAATGGTGTGTTCATAGAAGTCCCTGGCAGGACAAAGCCTCAACATCCAGTGCAGATTATCCAACTGAGCCCTCCCTTTAGCAAATTATATATACAGGTACGGGACCTGTTATGCAGAATGCTTGGGACCTAGGACTTTCCAGATAATGGATCTTTCCACAATTTGGATTTCTACTAGAAAATCATGTAAACATTAAATAAACCCAACAGGCTGTTTTTGCTTCCAATAAGGATTCATTATATCTTAGTCTGGATCAAGTACAAGCTACTGTTTTATTATTACACAGAAAAAGGAAAAAAATTTGGATTATCTGATTGTAACGGAGTCTATGGGAGACTGGCTTTCTGCATTTCAGAGTTTTCTGGATAACGGTTTTCCGGATAACGGATCCCATACATACATACATATATATATATATATACAGTAACAGAACTAGGTGTGGGCGGCCATGCAACCACCAACCCCCCCCCCCCCCCCCCCCCCGTCCATACTAAATTTCTGCGCCGCGCAAGACTGCCAGCGGGGAAGGCCCTGGCCCAATTACACCCCCTGCTCCCCCAGTAGTAGGGTTGTCGGTTTTTACCGGCCTAACCGGTATTTTTGATGTCTGATCCCAATGTTATTAATAGGAAAAAAAGTTAAACAAATAGGAAGGCCAGTATTTTTTTTTCTTTACAGGAAAAAAAAAATATATATATATAGAAGCAAACTCTTGCAAAATGCTGAAGAAACTCTGGGATTCCTAAACAAATGGACTAATCACTTTAAATCCACTTCTAGAACCCACAGGCAAGTGTAGCCCTTTCAGTTTTGAGCCTGACAGGCAGTTACAGCCCCCCATACCATCAATGAACTATCCCAGCCCCCCCACACCCCAGCCCTCCAATGGTTGCCCATACATGTGTAGCCTTGGGGCAACTGTCACACATACAAATACACCAGGTGGGGATACAGTGGAATAGATTCAATAAGAATTTATTTTATCAACAAAATCTTTATTCTGCATTAATAGACAGCCTCTGGTTGCTGGGATCAGTAGTTTAAAAAAAAAGAGTTTAAACTCCAGGTTTCATGGAGGTATTGTTAAAGTGAAAGACTCACCGTGTCGGAGTTGTTCAGCCTCCCCAACATGTGACAGGAGAGGAGCGAGTTTCCCTTTCTCTGTCCTTAGCGAGAGCAGCGAGTAGCCGAACCGCGCTCCCTGTCCTTCCTCAGGACACTCTACTCCCGCCGCAGCCCGGACACAGAAACTGCCTCCAGAGCAGCAGCCAGGGACAAGTCATTCTTGCAGCCTGGTGCCCAGGACGGGGTCGCGGCTACGTGGAAAGGATACAAATCCGCAGAGAAAGGCGCAGCAGCATAAATCCCTTGCACTGGCAGTTAGTAGCACTGGCAGTTAGTAGCACTGGCAGTTAGTAGCACTGGCAGTTAGTAGACAGGCAGTTTGTAGCACTCACCAGCGCTACTGCTCATCCCCACCCCCTTGCCTCGGCCCCTCTATAGAAATCGGCTTCTCCAGACACACGCGAGCCCAGATTCCCAGCAGGAGGCGAAACTCTACTTTAAAGAACAAAAAAAAAATTCTCTTTCTTCTTTTTTTCCTGCAGATGACGTGTCTGTGGAAACACGCCCCCTTCTGGGGGTTATTGCACCCGGATAATAATAATATCCCCCTCTGGGCAAATACCTGTGCTGGTATCTAGCACAATCCTGCGTTAGAGTGCTAGCCTCTAGGGCAAGGGCCTTATCAGCTCGGGCTCCCTAATGGATTTTCCACTGGCTGCCCCTGACAGCTGCTATTCCAGGGATTCTTTACTTATTCCTCTGCAGTCATTCTCATGGGCTTTTTTTTTGTATCAGTGCTTAAACCTCAAATCACTTTGGAATAAGACAGTCTTTATATACAGTATGTGTATATCCAGTAGAAACTGCTTATTAGTCAGTGTCCCACTAGCACCCCTGCACAGACTGGCTATACCCCAGCAATACCCCATCTATTCACACCCCGGGACCGGAGGTAGACATAAAGCACAGGGAAAGGCAAAAAAATAAAATCCCATTTTTACTTTCTTTAAAGGGATCCTGTCATGAGAATAATTTTTTCTCTCAAAATGCATCAGTTAATAGTGCTGTTTCAGAAGAATTCTGCATTGAAATCCATTTTTTTAAAAGAGCAAACAGATTTTTTTTATATTTCATTTTGAAATCTGACCTGGGGCTAGCCATATTGTCAAATTCCCAGCTGTCCCAAGTCATGTGACTTGTGCTCTGAAAAACTTCAGTCACTCTTTACTGCTGTACTGCAAGTTGGAGTGATATCACCCCCTCCCTTTCCCCCACCCACTAGCCTAACAACAGAACAATGGGAAGGTAACTAGATAACAGCTCCCTAACAAAAGATAACAGCTGCCTGGTAGATCTAAGAACAGCACTCAATAGTAAAACCCATGTCCCACTGCGTTCTATTCACTTACATTGAGAAGGTAAAACAACAGCGTGTCAGAAAGCAGTTCCCTCCAGCACTATTAACTGATGACAGTTTCCCTTTAATGAAAAAGAAATCTATCTCCAATATACCTTGATTAAAAAATGTGTACTGTTTTTATAAGAAACCAGACTGTATGCAGTGCAGTTCTCCCTTCATTTACTGCTGTGGATAGGAATTGTCACAGTCCCTTAATGCTGGGCAGGGAAACAATCATACTTCTGAACAGCAGGGGAGCACCACCTTACTTCCCAGCATTTAAGAACTCCAGCTGCAGGGACAAAGATAATGGAGCCAGATTTAAACAGATAAACTGGGATTCTATTTGGAGGATTATTTTGCTGCAGCCACTGGTTCTGCAGTGTTGGAGAAAGTTTATATTAAACAATACAGAAACTACAAAATCCACATTAGATTACATGACAACACAGGACCCAGTGCAGTCTGTATATTCTGATTATTAATCAGTCTTGCTGTATCGGCTTCTGGCAGATATTATTTGACTTGTGCTGTTTTGATCATTTATGACGATCCCTAAGAAGCCCAGACCACACTGAGCATGTGTATGTAGTCTAGTCTTGCAAAGATGTATAACAAAGTTACAAGATGACAGCCCCCTGTGGCCAACTTTGAAAGCATAAATCATTTGTTTGATTAGGCTTGTGGTGCAGTAAGTTCATGTTTATGTTTAGTATACAAAATACAGCATTTCTACCCTTATTCTATTTTACACTTTCCTTGTCCTTTAAAACAGAAAGATGATTTCCATTGTCTATGTAGCAATGTATGACTTATGGTAGTGATACATGGTAAAATTCGGGGAGATTTAGTCGCCCAATGACAAATCCCCTCTTCCAGTGCCGGGCCAAGAGTACCTCCCCCTCCGTGCGCGCGGGGTGTGCGCTCTCCCCCTTCGGGCGCGCGGGGTGTGCGCTCTCCCCCTCCGTGTGCTAAGCACGCGCATGCGACTTTCGCACAGAGGGGAGGGGTGAGAGCGCCGGCGGGGGGGGGGG
>CM044444.1:92160754-92203623 GCA_024363595.1 Xenopus borealis
CCCTTTGGTTGCACCCTAGGCAGGTGCCTCTTCTGCCTACCCCTAGTTCCGGCCCTGCCCTCTTCTTCGGGTGACTAATCTCCGCCGGCTAGAATCTAAATTGTCAGCAGTATGGCACTTGGCGCCCTTCATTTTCCAAAGTCGCCCGAAGTTGCCCTACAAGGAATCTATTTAGATTCTGGATGGCTTTTCGTGGAGATTAGTCGCCCGAAGAATAAGCGATTTATCACCTGGCGACTAAATCTCCTGGAATCTTGCCATGTGTCACTACAGTACACTTTTTTTTTGTATTTCTACAGGTATGAGACCTGTTATCCAGATTGCTCGGGACCTGGGGGTTCCCAGATAAGGAGTCTTTCCACAAATTAGGTCTCTACTCCAAGTGTTCTAAAAAATAATTCAGACATTAATTAAACCCAATAAGATTATTTCGCTTCCAATAAGGATTAATAATTAGTGATGGGCTAATTTCTCGCTACACAATGAATTTCCCACGAAAAAGGTCCACCGCCACAAACACTAAAACAAAGAAAGGAATTTATCCTCCTCTTACCTGTCCATGAAATTAGGTTCCTATTTAGAAACTGGGGAGCTGAACTGAATTCCTTTTCAAAGATTCTGAGCATCTTAGGTAACGTAACTATATCCTCTTCCAGGCCAGGGCTGGACTGGGCCGGCGGGAGATCGGGAAAAACCCGGTGGGCCTCTGGCTCTTGTGAGTCCCACCGGCCCAGAGCCACACCCAGAAATGTCTTCATGCCGTGACTTCCCTTTGTTGGGGGTTGCGGCAAAAACACTGCGTGATTGCGAGAGCCTGCCACTCAGCTCAGCAAGGGAGGCCAGAGGGGGGCCCTGGGACAGCAGCCCCGGTGGATCCCAGGCCCCCCAGTCCAACCCTGTTCCATGTGCAGGTTGTGCACCTCTCAGCCCCCACCCTGCACCTGATCCCCCACCCTCGAATGGAGGTGCCCGGGGGTTACTGAAGAAAAATACTTCAGGACACAGAACATTCACTGTCTGATAAATGACAATAATATTTGTGGGTACATGTAGCTATTTTGATTCACAGGATGTATATATATATATATATATATATATAATATTTGTGGGTACATGTAGCTATTTTGATTCACAGGATGTTGTATATATATATATATATATATATATATATATATATAAACATATGAGATTTGTGTATGCAGTCATCATTTAAGGGGTAGTGGTTAAAGGGATTGTTCACCTTTAAGTTGACTTGACTTTAAGTATGATGTAGAGAGTAATATTCTGAGAAAAGTTGCAATTTCTGCAAACGTTTATTATTATTATTGTTTTTTTAATTCAGCAGCTAGCTCTTCAAACTACAATTTCAGCTGGTTCATCCGGGTGCTAGGTTCCAAATGACCCTAGCAACCATACATTGATTTGAGTATATGAGTGGAATGTGAATAGGAGAGGCCTGATGAGAAAGATGAGGAATGAAACATTGAACTAACAATACATTTGTAGCCTTAAAGGACAAGGAAAGTGTAAAATAGAATAAGGCTAGAAATGCTGTATTTTGTATACTAAACATAAACATGAACTTACTGCACCACAAGTCTAATCAAACAAATGATTTATGCTTTCAAAGTTGGCCACAGGGGGCTGTCATCTTGTAACTTTGTTATACATCTTTGTCTGACACTGGCACTGCACATGCTCAGTATGGTCTGCTTGAGTTCTGCATGGCTGGTAAGTAAGGCAGGGGCTCCCCCTGCTGTTCATAAGTGATTGTTTCCCTGCCAGAAGCACTAAATGAAGGGAGAATTTCACTGCATACAGTCAGGTTTCTTATAAAAACGGTACACATTTTAAAATTAAAGTATATTGGAGATAGATTTCTTTTTCATTAAAGAAAGTAAAAATGGGATTTTATTTCTTTGCCTTTCCTTGCCCTTTAAGGTGGCCATAGACACAGATAATATTGTACGAAACAAATTTTCATACGATATTCGGTGCGTGTATGGTGGGAAATGAGACGACCAATATCAGACTTGGATATCAGTCAGCTAGTCAATCGGGCTGGATGGAAAATATTGATCAAGTGCCTTTGAAGGCCCTTGAACAATGGCCATTGTTAGTGCTGAATCGTCAGATCCAGATATAATTCTATTGTTTCTAACTGTATATCTGACGACTCAGCTCTACAAGTTTGTATTGAAATGAACAATCTTTCTTGGAAAACCGTTATTGTTACGTCTATGGCAGCCTTTACAGAGCATTTGTTTTTAGATGGGTTCAGTGACCCCCCCCCCCATTTGAAAACTGGAAAGAGTCAGAAGAAGAAGGCAAATAATTTAAAAAAAAACTATAAAAAGGAAAAATGAAAGCCAATTGAAAAGTTGCTTAACCATTCTATTACTGAAGTCACTCCTTTAAAATACATGTGTTGGAGGAGCAAAAATAAAAAGTTAACCTTACCTGTGGACTGTAATGTGAAAGAGTGGCCTCTAGTGGCCATAACACATTACAAACCCACGCTTTGCTTACCATGAAGTATCTGAAGGAAATATACCCCAGACATAGGAGTAACCAGGACCGGACTGAGAATCAAAATAGGCCCTGGCATTTCAGGTACACAGAGGCCCAATCAGCCCAAAAAGAGGCCCAAACAGCCCCCACCAGCCCACTAAATACTGACTTTCTATGGCACCATATAGCAGCCCATCTGGCATTTGCCCTAACCCACAGCTTGCCAGTCCGGGCCTGGGAGTAACCATGTTTCCCTCTGCAGGAGAAGGCATGCAAAATATTTATCGCTTAAATTCTTGCACTGATATTTTTGAATGCAAAACAGTGGACATAGTAAACTTTGTTGTAGGCTGGAAGTGGACTATTAACAGTAGATACTGGGTCTATTCAATAGTCTCCACCTTCCTCAACCAATATCTCAGATTAACTACTCTCCAGCCTCAAGCACTTTGTTCTGCAAGGGAAGATGAGCCTTCCATATGGACATCTGCTCTATTACTTTTATGAGAAAAGAAACGAGTTGTACAGGACAAGACCCCAGTATGAGGATGAATACCTAGACAAACCCTGGAGAGCCATTGTATTCCCAAGAGATAACTGCCTTTTAACAAGTTGTATTACAGCTGTTATTATTTGTATGCTTCCTTCCTTGACCTTCTGTGGCATGCCATGGCTTCCCAATGGATATTTTACTCAGATAAATATTTGGGGTTGGATGTGTTTTTTTTTTTGCATGTGGGTCTCTGGTGTCTACATCTTGAAGCAAGAAAGATAAGAACTGGATATTGAACCTTCTTAACTGCTTGTTTCTGTCTTCAGGTACAGAGCTATTGATGATGTTTTAACATAAAATTAAATATGGAATTACTCAACTGTGCTGAGGCATGGATGCTCACACCCTGTAGTGGAAATGAGAATGATAAACTGGAGGGTCTCTGGAGGGGCCACACTGATAAATGTCAACATCCTGATATAGCCATTAAAAATAGTTACATAGTTAAATTGGGTTGTAAAAAAGTCCATCAAGTTCTACCCCTCCAAATGAAAACCCAGCATCCTTACACACAGCCTTCCATACTTTCACATGAATTATATATGCTCATATCTATACTAACTATAGAGTTTAGTATCACAATATCAAAAAATAAAGACCAACCGGTTGAGGTGGCTCGAGCATGTTCAGAGGATGGGCTATAACTGAATTTACAAGAAGATCCTCTATACGCAGCTGTTAGGTAACCACTCAGTGGGGCATCCAATGAAGAGTTGGTTGGACAATATCACAGCAGGCCTTCTGAAGCCCGGAGTTCAGCTGGTGACTACACAAGAAGGCTGGCATGGTTGAGTAGTGGACAAGGCCAATGCCCTGCAAGGGCTAAAGTGAGTGATTTTTTTGGTTGTTTCTTGTATGTAATTACTGTGGTTAAACAAAGATCGATGACCATCTAATGGATCTAATGACTCGTTTTAGCCATATATTTCCCTCCTCATGTTCATCTAATCTAGAAGAAAAGCACAAGTAAAATTGCTGGGGTCCCCAAAATTGTTACTAGATCAGAAAGGTCCATTAGTCCATGTGTTATCTCATTCAAATCGAAGTGGCATTATTGAGCTCTTCTCCAGCAGAGATATACAGTAAATTAAATGACCTGTAAACAAAACGGTTGCCACAAACACTAGCAAGTTTTGCACAAAACCAGTTTAAAAGTTGCATCACATGTCACAGAGTGAGGTAGTTTGGGTAACCATTTGTCAAATATTTGTCTATTTGCTGTCACCAGGGCTATCCAATGGAAATGTGCCCAAAACAACGTGCCTAATGGGCATTTAATAGGACTGTGTCCTGCCTAAAAAATGCACCATGGAGTGATGGCTCTGGGGCTCACACAAAATGGGATCCAGAGAAAAGTAGGGAGAGGGGTTGGTAAGAAATATAGCCTACACAATGTAAGTCAAAACTGTAACACTTAATATCAACGTTGTCCAACCTGTGACTCCTTCACTTGTTGAATTACAGCTACTAGTTCCTACTGAAATCCAAAGCTTGTGGGGTTGCTGGCAGTTTACTTAATCAACAGCTTTAGAGAAGGCACTTAGTTAGCCAATAAAGGTATCACCTTTGCACCGCTTTTGATTTGCTTCATATCAAAAGTTCTACCCTATAACTTTTTACAACGGGCCAACACGGAACAAAAAACGTAACAGGAACCATGGGGTGATCCTGAATGTTTTATCACCTCAGTTCAGCAGGTCGGTGGCAAAATCTTTAGAATTGCCCCACAATGAGGAATGCATTTTTGAGTAATACTTGCCTGACCGCAATTAAACCGATGAGGCAAGCGATGGCCAAAGGGAATATGATTCCACGTGTTTCCAAGTGTTTTATCACCCACCGGCCAAATTGTAAATTGCAATGTGTGTTTGTACAGGGCCCCTCCACAACCAAAAACAACTCATCAATATTTCCTCAATTTAAGGTTTTTCATAATAAACTCCTTACCCAAAATGTCTACAGTTCATTGCACTGTACCACTGAGGAAGGGGGCGTGACGCTCCTGAAACATTTGGCTTTATTCCGCACCAATAAATGTTTTGGAGGTACCAAGGGTACACTGTTTGCAACACAGCCTCGCTTCTTTAATTTTCGTTTATTTCTACAGTTCAGTGTTGGCCTGGGACACCAGGTGCCCAACCATGTCCGGACTGAGAATTAAATTAGGCCCTGGCATTTCAGGTACACAGAGGCCCAAACAGCCCCACAGCCCACTAAATACTGACTTTCTATGGCACCTTATAGCAGCCCCTCTGGCATTTGTCAGAACCTACAGATTGCCAGTCAAGGCCCACCCAAAAACCTTAGACCAGGGGCCCACTCTCAGTACTAATATTCTTCCTCTCCTCACTCAACCTCTATTCTACTAGTCTCTTTTCTTTACATACTATAATCTATTATTCCATCTATTTAACCTCTTTGCCCTCCTAGAAATAGGGAATGGCCATGAAATAGGCCAAATTATTAGCAGCATGAGTCCGACACTGCTACAGTTTGTTTCTGTTGTTGTGCAGGGACAGGCCAACCTGCTAAAGGTCACACAAATCTGTCTGAGTTCTCAGGCAAATGGTTATCTTCTTAATTCTCTGTCACTCAGGACAAATGGTTTTTCCATGACTTCACATCATGATTTGGCTTGTCACAAGTAGCCTACCTTTCGTTGTGCTAGAATGTGAGCTCAGCCGTCTCCCCCTTCCCTAACAATTATCCTTCATACTCATTGCCGTGTACGTTTAGCTGCAGGGGGAATAGCTTTGTGGCCTTTCAGGGAAAAGAAAAAAACTGCAGAAAATGAGGGAAAAGAAATCTGTTCCCAATACTAAGCGAAAGTTTTTAAATGGAAAATGGCACAACTTAGATGTTAAAAACCTGTAAGTCCGGTACAATTTACACCAAGTTACTGGAGGTACAACATTGTAGGAGTTTGTCAAGATTATGCCTCCAATATTTTTCATCTGTATACGTTCCAGCACCCAGCTACTGTCTGGGCTTTGAAGTAAGAAAGCAAAATAATACTTTTTATTACTCAGCTTTCCGTTCAGGCCTCTCCCATTCATATTCCAGTCTCTTATTCAAATCAATGCATGGTTGCTGGAGGAATTTGGACCCTAGTGACCTGACTACAGACATTGCAAACTGGAGATCTGCTGAATAAAAAGCTCAAAACATCTCAAAAACCACAAATAACAAAAACTACAGCAAAGTGTCTTAAAGTTAGTTTGAAGGCGAATAATCCCTTTTAAGTTAGGAATTTGACCAACAGAAGCACATGCTCCCAGCAATTAGGAACTGTAGTTCAATACTGTCTGCAGGAAGACCGTTTAGTCAACCCTGCTCGAAACACAGGTTAATATGAACAGTATATTATCTCTAATTAAATGCATTCCAGTATAGTCTTTACTTTTTTTCAGTACGTTATGTAAATACAATGTAGAGCCTGTAATCCATATGCTCTTGATGCCTGAGGCAGTGCAAATTAGGTAATTCTCTAAAAAGTCTTTAAAGAGAAGAAGTTACCAACCCAGTGTCTGAGTGTTTTCTTAATTAATTAGTGCTCTAAATTGCTTCTGATGCATGTTCCTATTGGCTATAGGATCAGGGTACAATTTTAGGGCTAGGCCAGACGGGAAGATTCGGGGGAAATTTGCCAGGCAATTTGGAGCGATTTCAAAAATCGCGCCGCTCCGTGTGAACACGCGCCGGCGTTTTTCAGCTATGCCGGTGCGCGTGGGTGCCTGGCTATTCGGGGAGGTTCGGGGGCGAGAAGTCGCGGCGAGAAGTCTCCAGGCGACAAATTTCCCCCGAATCTCCCCGTCTGGCCTTAGCCTTAATGGTTAGGCCAGAGGGAAAGATTCGGGGATATTTGTTGCCTGGCGACTAATCGCCTCTTCTTTGGAGCTACTAATCTCCCTGAACCGCTTCCCCCTGCCTTCCAGCTGCTTAAAGAGGAATCACCTGCGCCTATTCACACGCAGCGCTGCGCTTTCCCGAAATCACTTGAAATTGTCCAAGGAGGCAAAACAAATAGGCGCAAACAATGCAGCTGGAAGGCAGGGGGAATCGGTTCGGGGAGATTAGTCGCCAGGCCACGAATCTCCCCGAATCTTTGAGAAGAAGCTCAGGTGTTGTTAATTTTTGGGTGAGCCGAGGCATACAGTAGAAATCATTAGGATCCCTAGTAAGGACTCTCCAGTTTTAGAGTACTACTCACCCATAGACATAAATAGATAGTGGCTGACAGAAATAAAGGTTCGCTTTCAAAAGTTTACTCTATTCCGCTTCGCCTGGTCTGAGGTGGTGAAGGCAAGTCTGGCGCAAGCAGTAGTGAATTATCGTAGTTACGTCCCTCAGCCTGAGCGCAACTTCACCAGGTGTTAGAGTGTGAAGTTGCAATAGAGTCTGTCTACTTCGCAGGAAAGTTACTGCAGGGAGCGTTAGTAAATCGCCAAAGTTACGAAATGATGTTGCACTGGTAAATTAGCGCTAGTGTTTGCTATGGTGAATTTCCACCATAGTGTCTTCAGCTGCTCATGGTGGGGCTAAAGTGTTTATGGCTAACGTGAGTTAATTGTGCAGTCATTTCAAACTCTTGGAATTTGCATTTATATATACCTGAAACCTTTCCATACCTATTAAACCCACAAGTCCAGTTCAGACTTCTATTCTTGTTTGCGGGTCACTTATTTCTTCATGGACACCACTGGCTTTCTTTTAACCATGGTCATCATTTTATGCTACATCAATTCAGAAAACCATGACATTTTTGCCTTGAAAAATATAATTGCTACATATGAAAATATCACTGCTTACAGCAGGGCACTATTGAGATGTAAAAGCCTGACTTCTCATGAGTTAAACCTAAGAAAGGAGGCCACACCAAGACCATATTGCGGGAGTGCCCATACTTTACTAATGCGAGGTCTACTTTTAGTGATGTTGCCCCGTTATGATCTACATCCATAAAAGCATCGTTAGCATTCTGTTCCATGGAAAATATTACTTACATAGTGATTTATGGGAATAAAAATGTATAGTGTTATATTTAGACATCTTATCTAACCATAATGTAATAAATATCTGAATGAAAATCATGAAACAGGAGGGTAATTTAGACAAGCTGTTTGTTGACAGTTTCTTGAGATCTACTGGTCACCAGCTAAAGGTCTACTGCAGGGATCCCCAACCTTTTGAACCTGTGAGCAACATTCAGAAATAAAAGGAGTTGGGGAGCTACACTAGCATGAAAAATGTTCTTGGGGTGCCAAATAAGTGTTGTGATTGTCCATTTGGTAGCCTCTATGTGAACTGGCAGCCTATAGGAGCTTCTATTTGGCAAGAAAACTGGTTTTTATACAACCAAACCTTGCCTCCAAACCTGGAATTCAAAAAAAAAGCTCCTGCCTTGAGGCCACTGAGAGCAACATCCAAGGGGTTGGAGAGCAACATGTTGCTCACGAGCTACTGGTTGGGGATCACTGGTCTACTGGTACATCCCAATCTACCTTTTGAGCACCCCTGCTATATTGTAATGTCCCTTTAAACTCTGAGCTCCCATCAATAAAGAGATCCCCCGTAGGATTATATATTTAATATTAATTTCCCATTTCCTGATCTCCTCCCCTCCACAGCTCATATCTCATTCTGATACAAAATAAATAACATTCCAGCAAGGCCATTAATGTGCTATTTGTGATAAGGTTCATTCCTTCTACCCACCCTCAGCTCTGTGAGCTACAAGTGTCTGAATAAGAAAGTTGAGGCTACTTGGAGGCTCTTTGCTCTTACCTATCTGAGCTAAAGAATATAAATGTATAGTCATGTACGTGGGAGCAAGCAAAGCACGACTGGTCACAATATAAACCCAGTTTCACCCAATCCATACCTGTACTATAGTCAATGCCAATTAATGCGTGAGACTAATTAGAGGAGATCAATCATTAGGAACATCTCTGAGAATTCACTAGTTCTTGCTTAGGGGTGAACTGATGTACTTTCCCTGAGGATATGAATCAGCCTAGAATGTACTTATGCTTTTGTGATGGCAAAAATGTGTTTGCTTGTGTTCTGTATCAGTGTTTATATCATCTGCACCCCTAAGCTTGGGTTCAAAGATAGCCTAAAGGCAGTCAAATGTTGGCCTATTCCTTATGCTATCCAACCAATTGGTCAAGTGCAGATACCGTGCAAGGGACTATACACATTATGCCTTGCAAGCATTTGCAGTTGCAGATACAGGTATAGAATCCATCATCTGGAAACCTGTTATCCAGAAAGAGTTATGAGAAGGCCTTCTCCCATAGATTCCATTATAATTTTCTTTTTTTCTCTGTAATAATAAAACAGTAGCTTGTACTTGATCACATCTTAGATATAATGAATCCTTATTGGAAGCAAAACCAGCCGATTGGGTTTATGTAATGTTTAGTATGCTTTTCTAGTTGACTTAAGGTATGAAATCCAAATTACAGAAAGATCCATCATCCAGACAATCCCAGGTCCCGAGCATTCTGGATAACAAGTCCCACACCTGTACAAATATGTACAAAATGTGAATGGCTTTAGGCTGAACAAAGTTATGGTTTAGTTATTAATATTCAAAAGGCCACAGCAAGTGTATATTAAAGATAAGCATGTTGCTTTATGATAACCTTTGCTATATACTTGATTTAAGGCAGAGAAACTCTATAAACCATTAAATCTCGTAATGCACTTGATTTATTTCTTACTTGATCATATGTGGCCTTCCCTAGGAGGACATATTAACAAGAGAGAGAAAGAGCGAGTGTATGTGTCTAGCGGCTAACGCAAGCGCTAATTCGCCAGCGTGACGTTATTTCACAATGTTGCTGATTTACTAACAGTGTCCTGTGAAAATTCTGTAGCGAAGTAGATAGACTTGCGCAGCTTTGCACCCTTACACCAGGCTTGCGCACTGACGAAAGTACATGACTGCGCTAATTCAATTAAGATGCCCATTTTACTGAACGTTACCTCTGTACTTCGCCAGGTCAGATGATGTTCTGATACAATAGATAGGCGTTTGAAAAAAAAAAAACTTGAAATTTTTACTAAGTCCCAAAAAAATGCTGGCGTCTTTTACTTTTTTTTAGGGTGATAGTCTGAAAAATAGAGTAATTTTTTGGGGGGTTTACCCTCCTTCCCCCCTTACATTTCCTAACATATGGCAACACAACTATACAGGGGGCACATGTAGGGCAATAGGACAACTTTATTTTATTTATTAAAGGTTTCCTGGGCTTGTGTAGTGGAATGTAGTGTAGCGCCGTATGCAAATTAGGCATCATTAGCGTAAATGCCCTATGCCTGACAAAGTAACGGTTGCACAACTTCACCACGGTTGGCCTCCCTGAGTGCAACTTCGCATTTTTGTGAATTTGCATAGCGCTAGCAAAACTACGCCTGGCGAAGTCCGGGCGAACGTTGGCAAAGCACATTCTCGGCGCTTAGTGAATTTGCCCCTAAATGAGAAAGAAAAGTGTATAAGACAAGTAATTATCAGTCCAGTACAGGTTGTATACTGAAAGCAAATTTCTGATATTCCATCCAGCTCTCTATGAATAAATTAAATTCTTGGTTTTACTGGAGTTTCAGGGAGAAGAATGGGGCCATAAATGGGCTCTTTGTAGCAGAGACATCTTATAGTCTGTATAGAAAAAAGGAAAACTGAACCTGTTTAGGGTGAAAAGGACTGAAATTATCCAAAAAGCCCTTTGCAAGCAATTGTATGCAAAGTGACGCCTTCTGAAGTCAGAAGATATTTACTTGTCTCATGCCATACACATAGCACTGCCTAGATCCATCATAGGTGGTGACCCCTTTGGCCAACTATACATCCAGAACCACTGGTTCTATAGCACACAGTGTAATGGTTCAGAGCCATAGAAGGTTTCACTTTACATGTAATTGCTTGTGAAGGGCTTTTTGGCTTCTTTAAGTCCTTCTTACCCTAACCAGGTTTGCTTTTCCTTTTTGCTGCTCTCCAAGTCCTACCTCTCAGAAGCCTTGTTCCAATATCTTGCACTGATGAGATTTAACAAGCTTGAAACAAGATGTCTGCAAGTTTGGAAATATTTGGAATCAGTTATTGCATTAATCATGCCCAACAAACAATGCAGCCCTGCTGTTGATAGGGTGGCCGCCTGACCCATAAAATGTTATTAATCGGTAAGTAAGGTAAGAATATAGAAAGGCTGGTATGTTTTTTTTTTCCCAAAAACCTTTGAACTTACACCGAGTTCATTGGAGCCCAGATACATCTGATGGTTTCATGATTGCTGCATAGAAATAGGTGTGTAGATAACTTTGGATAATGTTGGAAATAAGAAGATGTATATTTTTTAATGTGAACCAATATATGGATATTTTTTTAATTTGTGGCCCATGGTTTTCCCAGTGTGCCTGAAGCCCCCTTCAACAGAAATGCTGTCGGTTTATTCCACCCATGGAGCTGAGGATCTGGGGCTGGTGCAACCTGGACCACCCTTTCAGCTTGGTGAGTGTACCAAAATTAATTATTTGTGGCACCCTTTCAGTTTTTTATTTATAATGTTGAAAGCTGGTAAAATTAGATACATTCTTCATCTCTCAGAATTCATTTTCTTATGGCCCTAGGCACAGTTACCCTATCCCCAGCTAATTGCTGAAACTATCTTAGCTATTGCTAATATTAAAAATAAGAGTCTTACTGGGCACTGGGCAGGCTGGAGATTTGGCAGCTCCCTTGTTTCCAACACTAATTATATAATCATTACTGCAAAGGTCCAACTGCTCCTAACTACTTGTTGCTCCTATGCCTGGGACCCTTTGTCTTCCCTCAAGTCCCACAACTGGGATATGTCAATGTTTCTCTGACCCTATGTTTGTTCTTTAGGCGTTTGCTACTTAACAACAGCTGGTAGGAGGGTTATACAAATTTCTTAATCACTCACTATTTAAAGTGTTTTTGCTCCTTAGTAGTAGACCTAGTCATCATTATCAAATTTATTTTATTAGGATTCTCCGATACTCAGTAATTCTGTATGTGTTGCCTCTTTGTATCTTTGTACTTGAAATTGGAGCGCAGTTGACTTTAGAAATAAGGAATTCCCATACTTTGTAGACAAATTCCATTCCTTATCTGAACTAATTCACTAGGATAATGGCTAAGGAATTTGTGAAATATTTATTATCTATGTTTAAAGGTTAAAGATCTGATTTGACATTGAATTAATGAAAATGTACAGGGAAACTAGTAGAGAATACTATTTTATTCAGCTCAGTAAGGTTTTCCGTTTCTGTTAGGTTCTCAGTGCAGTAAACGATGCATTCTGATACCTTGTTAGCTGAGGAAATATAAAATGTGGAAAAATGTGTATTATTTAGCCAAAACTGAAAAAGCTAAGAATCCTAAAAGAAATGAGAAGTAGGGTGAGAAGGTTGAGGTACAGCAATAGACGTGGAGAGCTTTAACTATACATTTTACAGCTAACTGAATTGGATTATACAGTATATATCTCATTAGTTAACCCTTGAGGAGCAGATGCCAAGGTTTTTGTGGGTAACCCGGGGGTAACTCGCGGCTACCAGCTACTCTAGCGTGAGACACATTCCAATGTAAAAAGAGTTGGGGAGCAACACAATAATGAAAAACATCTATGGAAATGCGTATTAAGGGCTGTGGTTGGAAGTTTGGTAGCCCCTATATGGACTGGAAGCCTACAAGAGCCGTATGCCTGTTTTCTATGCAACTAAAATTTGCATTGAAACATGAGAGCAACATAAGCAACATGCCAGTGGCTGGTGACCAGCAGGTTGCTCACATGCCACTGGTTGGGGGATCACTGGTACAGAACCATTGGTATAAAACCTTCATTCAGGCTACTAGCCACACAAACAGACCACATCTGTTTGCCAAGCCAATCTACCTGGAGGGCTTATATGAGAAAATATGGACAAGTTGGCCCATTAGTCACAGGTATAGTCACTTTACATGCTCGATTTTCTGCATTCCAGGTAGTAATATATCTACAACCTTTTTGAAGGTGAAACCACAATACCCTCACATTTTAGGAAATAATATTTATAATAAAGGAGAAGGTCAAAGAAGAGTCAGTGGCCTTCTATCTATAAGTCAGTGAGCCACAGCAATAGATGCAGAGAGCTTTAACCATATGTTTAACAGGTAACAGACCTTCCCTGGAAAGGTGTCTCCATCAACCCTTGATCAGCCCATGCGTAGGTTGACCTGGTCTCCAGTTGTCCCCCCACCACTCAGCCAGACACAGCAAGCAAGTATCCAGCTTTATCTTGTCAAAATATTTTCTCACATTCTTATTTACCAATAGGGCACTCGAGGGCTGCCCCCCTAAAACTGGCGCCCCAAGACATAGGCCCTATATGTCCCTGTAAGGAACAGAGAACTGCAAATTTAAGATGAATTATGAAGACAACACTATCAGTTCTGCCACCTTATGGGGAATGAATGTGTTAGAACAATAAGATAATCCTACCGCAACTCTATTCTGCTTCACAGCTAGATACTAATAAGCAGCAGCTCGGCAATCTCAGAATGATGGACTTTTAAAAGGGTATAAAATCACATTATAAATTTGTGGTTGTTCTACAAGCAATGACTTGCTGTGTGCGGCTTCCAGTAAAAACATTTATTGCACGATCACAGCAGATGGGATAAACTGGTACCATAGACACTTGCAGAACCTCGAATAAACATTAAGCTTCAGATTCCAACAGTTCCAGAAGAGAACATCCATTTACACAATGAGACTTTTGCTCACAGATCTGGGAGTGTCACTCCCAGGTCACCTTTCCTTTCTCTCTTGGTTTCTCCACCTACAGTAGATAATGTTGTACGATTGTCATATTTGGGCAGAGACAAGAGGAATGACAACTGCTAAATGACAAGATATGGAAATGGCACGCACTGTGCATACACCACTCCAAATTATATATAATATTTCAATAACATTTTTAAATATTTTAGATTTCATAAATAGGGTTGCCACCTTTTCTATTAGTTTTTACTGGCCTGCGGGGGGCGGGACCAAAAAGGGGAGGGCCTGTGACGTTTTGGGGGCAGGCCTGTGACATTTTGGGGGCAGGCCTGTGACGTTTCAGGGGCGTGTCCACGACGCTGCACGTTCAACAAGGGGAGGAAAGGTAAGTATACAGGGGATTGGGGGCTGGCCGATGGGTCATTTTAAGTGTATTACAAATTTACCGGCAGCTACATTGCCGGTAAATTTGTAATACCGGCCCCGGCCTTGGCGGGTGTTTTACCGGCTAGGCCGGTAAAATACCGGCTGGGTGGCAACCCTAGATTTCTTTTTCTTCACTTGACCTATAAAAAAATATTGGTGGGGCACCATTATGCTCCTTTATTGTAAAGCCAAAAAAAGTGGAGGAATCATGTTCGAATTATATTTGAATCTTCGAATATGCAAATTAGGCTAATTCGACCATCGAATACTCGAATTCGAATGATTCGAATAAAATTTTATTAGAATATTCGATGGTCGAATACTTCCCCTTTAAATTTTAATTCAACCACCTACTTCCCCAGGATCAAGCTACCGAACTGGCAATCCTTAGCTGAGATCGAATAAAAAAATTAGATTGATCGATTAAAATCGTTCGAATATTCGATTTTTTATATTCGATCGATCGAATTGTGGTAAAATCCTTCGAATTCGATAGTCGAATTCGAAGGATTTTACTTCCCCACTATTCCCATGGTCAAATTTCTAATTTTTTTTTAATTCGAAATTTGACCATTAGTAAATCTGCCGCTTAAAGTGTTTAATCTGCAGAGCATAGAGGGTTTATGACTTTAAGATAAAATCGTCCAAGACCGATAAGGCTTCCTCAATGGATAAATCGTATAAGTGGAAATAAAGTATCGGGTGTTGGTTGCAACATCAGTCCTGGAAAAAAAACAAGAGGCAGCACTTTTGCTCAGGCAAAAGGACTTCAATGTGTTCCCTCGGAATGTACGTAACGTTAGGGGGCAGATTTACTAAGGGTCGAATTCGATGGTTAAAAAACCCTCAAATTCAACCATCGAATTTTAATAGAATTAAAATCCTTCAAATTCGAATATCGAAGGATTTTAACGCTACTCGACCAATCAAACAAATCGAATAGTAAAAATTAGATCCGAACGATTTTAACCATTCCATCGAATTTTTTTTTAATGCGATCTAAAAAACTTTAAAAAATGCTATGGGAGCTTAACATAGGGAAGTATAGCAATTCGGTAGGTTTAATCTGGTGAACTAGGCAGTCGAATAAAAATTTAAAGGGCAAGTCATTCGACTGTTGAATATTCCAATGATCGAATAGATCTTTACTCGATCTATTCGAATTTTCATTTTTAAAATTCGATGGTCGAAGTGGCCACAAAAATTATTCGAATCTTTTTGAAAATTCGATCGAGTTTTGAATCATTCACATGAATTTAGTAAATCTGCCCCTATGAGTTATTTTTGCTGGAGGTTTGGTTCTGCCCAGAAGTTCCTTTTTGCTTGTAGTCTATAAGCCAGGGATCCCCAACCTTTTCAAACCGTGAGCAACATTCAGAAGTAAAAGGAGTTGGGGAGCAACATTAGCATGAAAAATGTTCTTGGAGTGCCAAATAAGTGCTGTGATTGGCCATTTGGTAGGCCCTATATGGATTGTCAGCCTACATTAAGGCTGTGTTTGGCAGTACACATGGTTTTTAGAAAAACAAAACTTGCCTCTAAGCCAGTAATTCAAAAATAAGCACCTGCTTTGAGGCCACTGGGAGCAACATCCAAGGAGTTGGAGAGCAACATGTTACTCACGAGCTACTGGTTGGGGATCACTGCTATAAGCTATGAATCAGGGACTCTCACAGTAGGCCTATGGTAGTTAAATTAAGGGCAGCCAAGATCTGCTGCTTTTGGACCCAGAATGGCCTGGATGAGCGCTACTTGCTGCCAGACCTCAGCTGATTATACAGACCCTTGGTGGCAATAGTGTATGGGCAAAAAGTCTCATCTGACAGTATCTCCCACCTACTTCTTTTTAAATCAGCTTTCAGCTCAGCATATGAAAGATGAAATCATATAATGAATATGTGCCTTGCGATGACCACTAAATTTAAATGACAGATATACACATAAGAATCCCAAACAGTATCTGACAGATACCCTACAAGAGGCCATACATCAAGTAGTATTATTCCCAAACACCTAATCCATTTTACCCTGTGACATCCACAGCGCACTCCATCGTATAAGAACTTGTAAGCGGGTAGAAGGGTTGATCGCTACTGCTTGTGATTATATTAGGATGTGTGGAAGTATGAAGACATGGGTATAAATGTATAAGTTTTAATGCTTTTTTAAAAATTTAATAAAATTGGGTAATAATTGTCTACCTTGTGTACTAGGTACACAAGGCAGACAGGGAGAAGTTAGCAGAAGTTAGAATAGGACAATGCGCCAACTAGGAGAGTAGTGGAAGTAGTTTTCCAGTGAATACTCCACCGTTAGGGCTTTAAGAAATAGTATAGGAGTAGTAACGAAGTTTGTGGGCTTTTGCCCGTGTTCACCTGGAAAAAGGGGAACAGTTGGAGAGTGCTGGATTGCTGGGGACAGGTGTGGATAGTCATCCCAAGAGGTTGGTGAAACATGTAGTGAACCTAACTAATAGGAACTACAGCTACATTAAAGGGATACTGTCACGGGAAAACATGTTTTTTTCAAAAGGCATCAGTTAATAGTGCTGCTCCAATAGACTTCTGCTCTGAAATCCATTTCTCAAAAGAGAAAAGAGATTCTTTAATGTTCAGTTTTGAAATCTGAATGGGGTTAGCCATTTTGTCTATTTCCCAGGTGCCCCTGGTCATGTGACTTGTGCCAGCACTTTAGGAGGGAACTGCTTTCTGGCAGGCTGTTGTTTTTCCTTCTCAATGTAACTGAATGGAACGCAGTGGGACATGGATTTTTATTATAGAGTGTTGTTCTTAGATCTACAAGGCAGCTGTTATCTTGTGTTAGGGAGCTGTTATCTGGTTACCTTCCCATTGTTCTGTTGCTAGGCTTTTTGGGGGGGGGGGGAGTGGGAGGGGGTGATATCACTCCAACTTGTAGTACAGCAGTAAAGAATGATTGAAGTTGCTCAGAGCACAAGTCACATGAATTGGGCAGCTGGGAAATTGACAATATGTCTAGCCCCATGTCAGATTTCAAAATGAAATATAAAAAAATCTGTTTGCTCTTTTGAGAAATGGATTTCAATGCAGAATTCTTCTGGAACAGCACTATTAAATGATGCATTGTGAAAAAAAAAAACATTTTTCCCATGACAGTTTCCCTTTAAATAAAATCATTTTTAATACTGGAGTAATCTACATGGCCTAGTGATTATTTGAATTTATGCATGCCCTGATGTGTTGTTGGAAAATAAATCGTTGAAGTTTGTCTTAACAGTTACACTTCCATGAACTGAAAAGAGTGTTCTGCAGTGTGTTGTGGTTTATAGTAACATCTGTCCGCCCCTCCGACATACTGATTGGAAGCCAAGAAAGCAAAGAGTAGTGAGACGAGCAGGATTGGTAATCTTTGGCTGCAAAAACGATATTCTTTTGTTCTGTCCTTTAAATCCAATTATCAGACGTGGCACCTAATAAACGTTCTGTGGAATTTGACACGTTGTGAAAATGAAGGCGTTTTACATCAGAAGATTTTCTAATCTCAAGGCGTCGTACATGGAACCTTCCTTAGTTGCCTTCATCGGGGTCTACAGTTTTGCACAATTTTATCAGCACATGTATTACCAGCTTTAGTCCCAGAGCCAAACAAAAAAAATATATATTTCAATTTTCTAAGGACGGCTTATAGCGAAACAGACAGGAAGTTTTTGGTTCTTTTTTTAACGCGCTGTAGTAGTGAAAAGAAGGAAGACATGTTCACTCACACTCATTCATAGTGATGGGCGAATTTATTCGCGAATCACCAGCGAAATAAATTTGCGAATCACCAGCGAAATTTCGCTTGGCGAAAATTCGCCGAAAAACGAGTCGCTCGTAGTTTTTGACGCAACGCGCCGAAAATGACGCGACGGGAAAAAAAAAATGACGTGACGCGTGTCGGAAACGACGTGACGCGTCAAAGTTGATGCAACGTGCGTCAAAAGCGTCCCGCGACTCGTTTCGTGAATTTTTCGCCGATTCGCAAATTTCTCTGGAAATTCGCTAATTGTTCGGCGAAGCGAATCTCGGGAGATTTGCCCATCACTACTCATTCATCATGATATACGGTGTGTTTAGCATCGCTGTCATCCAAGCACTTAAAGATGAAACCGACGTGTTCCTTAAAAGCCATGTTTTAGCTATTTTATTAGGCACATGTAAAGTGATCGCTCTCAGCAACCAACAAGATACATCACTTTAAGGGAAAACAATACATTATTTTTCAGCTTTATTAGTATAGGAAAGTTAAACAGTGTATATTTCTATCTGAAAAAAAAAAATCATAAATTTTAAGCAGCTGCAGTTGCTTTAAAACTTCAACAAATCTTTCAAGCCTGCAACTCATCATCCGTGGTTTATTCAGCTAAAAGTGGGAGTACGCTGAGAAAAAAACCAGAGAAATTATTTTTAAAGAGTTGTGTTTATTAAAGCTGCCATGTAGTTTTCACCACCATCGCTTGTGTTTGCAAAAGGAAATATAAGCAGTTTCTTGGTTCTTGCCTTTGTTGATCAAACCAGTATTATACAATTTTCTCATCCATTCCTTTTCCCATGATGGTGACCTCCCGATGACTTGTATTTTGGCTGAAAAGTGAGCGCCTGGCGCTGTCAGGGGGCAATTTCAGAAGCTTTTTTTACCCGTTCAGAACTGACCTATGGGCCATGTGCCAAATTGTTGTATTTCTATATGATAAGTTGAATATATTTATAGTGATGGGCAAATTTATTCGCCTAGCTCGAATTTGTGGCGAATTCCTGCGATTCGCCGCCGGCAAATACATTCGCGAAATGGGCGTGAAAATTCACCGGCATCACCGTGAGGCTGTTGAACTTCAGGAAAGGAAGGCTAGCAGTTGCAATTATAATTTGTTTTAGACCCCATACAGGAGCATTAATTATTGTTGTGTGGTGGCATTTGATTCACATACCTGGGGAGGCTGGGAAAGGATCCCATGTGAGATATACTAAGTTTTTTACAGATCAGGCACACTTTGCTCAGTCATGTATCCAAAGTGCAGTCAAAAAGAACTAAACAGACAAAAACACGTGCAGATGTTTTTATATTAGGAATAGACCCCACTAGGTAGATTTCCGAGAGATTCACCTTGTGGGACACCAAAGGAATGGTCAGCAGTGTTGGACTGGCCCACAGGGATACCAGGAAAACTCGCGGTGGGCCCAGGTGTCAGTGGGCCACTTGCTTCTAACAATTTGGCCTATTTCATGTTCATTCCCTATTTCTTTATGTGGAAAAAGAGGCTTAATAATGGAAGTATAGTAAGTAGATCTAAAAGAATAGAAGAATAAAGAGGTTAAGTGAGGAGAGAAGAAATAATAGTTTGGAAAGTTGGGCCCCTGGTCTAAGGTTTTCTGGTGGGCCACTGGCATCCCAGTCCGACACTGATGGTCAGAATGATTATTATTTGTCTGTCTCTGATTTGGGTGAATACATTAGAAATATGAAGATTCTCATTCAAAATTGAAACATCTTCATTAAAATATCTCAGCAAGTCCAGTTGCTTTACTTTTGATATATATGTACATACATTAGGTGCCCACTTACTGCTTTGAGGCTAAACAGTGCATCATAGAAAATACACAGCTCAGGCCTAAGGGCTAAACTACACAGATTTTTTTATAGGATGTTGTTGCAGGGCTGGGCCAAGCCGAATGGGAAGGCATCCTAGGTAACCCCTGTGAGCGTGTGGCAGGGGTCCCCAACCTTTTTAGCTCGTGAGCCACATTTAAATTTAAAAAAGAGTTGGAGAGCAACACAAGCATGAAAAAGTCCATGTGGATGTCAAATATAAGCTCTGATTGGCTATTTGGTAACCCCTATATGGACTGGCAGCCTACAGGAGAGAATGTTTGGCAGGACATCTGTTTTTTATACAACCAAAACTTGCCTCTAAGCCAGTAATTCAAAAATAAGCACCTGCTTTGAGGCCACTGGGAGCAACATCCAAGGGGTTGGAGAGCGACATGTTACTCACGAGCTACTGGTTGGGGATCGGTGTGTGGGGAGGGATGGGAGTGAGGCATTGGGCCGAGCATCAGAGGGGAGAGTGAAGGAGGTGAGAGTGACAGAGGGGAGCAAACACAGACTAGGGGCAGACAGAAGAAGCTTTAACAGGTACCTGTCCAGAACCCCCATCAATGTGCCCTAGGCAGGTGCCTCTTCTGCCTACCCCTGGTTCTGGCCCTGACCGTTCTCAACCTACAAGTCAGATGTAATCATAGTGGTCAAAATATAATGGGCCTGATACAAAAACATCAAGATTTGCCATCCGACACAACACACCCATCTGATGTGAAGTCTCCATCTGATGAGATAAAATCTATCCATTGAAATACAGAGAATGTCAGAAGTGGATGCATGAAGAAAACACACCATCCAACATTACCTGATCTTACTTTACATTATAGCTATAGGGGGATCACATGTTGTAGGATCCTACAAAACCCTGTGCTGTTGCGTGATGTTGCATGACTAGATCATACTCACAACCTTCCCCATCAATACTCACAACCTTCCCCATCAATACTCACAACCTTCCCCATCAATACTCACAACCTTCCCCATCAATACTCACAACCTTCCCCATCAATACTCACAACCTTCCCCATCAATACTCACAACCTTCCCCATCAATACTCACAACCTTCCCCATCAATACTCACAACCTTCCCCATCAATACTCACAACCTTCCCCATCAATACTCACAAGCTTCTACAGAGGGACTATCAAGAGCAGCTGTATCACTATCTGGGCTGGGAACTGCACAAGACCCTACAGCAGAGAAGATCATAGGTGTCTCTCTTCCTTCCATCACAGACATTTACACCACTTGCTGCGTTTGTAAAGCCGCCAGCTTTGTGGCTGATCCAACACACCCCTCACACTCACAGTTCACACTCCTGCCATCTGGAAAAAGGTAGAGAAGCATTAGGGCCCTCACTACCAGACTGTGTAACAGTTTCTTCCCCCAAGTCATAAGGCTCCTGGATACTCAGGGACCGGACAGATCTCTAACACACACACACTCCATTTGATCCAGCCCCTGTACAGCCACTGTACACCATTGTATAGATAAATAGCCATTGGATACAATTGTTCTCTTTGAGCACTTTATCATGTTCTTACTACTATCATATCACAATGATACACTAATCCTGTCTGATGTTTAGCATTATTTACTTTACATATTACATCTGTTGTCCTATCTCTACACTATGCTGTCCATGTCTTGCAGTAGTTGCACATTTTTGCACTTGCGCTTTTTGTCCGGTGCTTCTATGTTGTGTGTAGCACCGTGGTCCTAGTGCAGGGATCCCCTACCTTTTGAAGCCGTGAGCAACATGAAGAAGTAAATGGATTTGGGGAGCAACACTAGCATGAAAAATGTTCCTGAGGTACCAAATAAGGGCTGTGATTGGCCATTTGGTAGCCCATATTTGGGTTGTCAACCTACACTGAGGCTCTGTTTGGCAGTGCCCCTAGTTTTTATACAACCAAAACTTGCCTCCTAGCCTGGAATTCAAAAATAATCTCCTGCTTTGAGGCCACTGGGAGCAACATCCAAGGGGTTGGAGAGCAACCTGTTACTCACGAGCTACTGGTTGGGGATCACTGCCCTAGAGGAACGTTGTTTCTTTCCACTGTGTACTGTACAAACGTATATGGATGAAATGACTATAAACTCACTCTTCCTTGACTTGAAGTTCAGATATCCGACCCACAAAACCTCCCGTGAAGTTTGGCCCTAAATGGTTCTTTGAGATCTATCTGTGCTACTTACTGATGGTAACCATTTCTCTGACGGATGTACCTGTGATATTGATTGATGTACCCATGCTAATGAGTGATGCATCTGAGCTGACAATCAAAACACCTGTGCCAGTAACTGACACATCTGTGTCACTAATACACCAGTGCCACCAATGTATGTATGTATTGTATAACTTTATTTGTAAAGTGCTGTTAAGGAGCTGTAGCGATGTACAGTGCATAAAAGTACTCCACTTCACCAGGCTGTAATTTGCTACCACTCAGGGTCAGACTGGAGCCTTGGGGGCCCACCAGGCCTGCAGATGAAGGGCCTTCCTGACCCCCTCCTGATCTCCATTCCCTGGCCCACCATGCTGCTCAGGCATGTGCAGAAATGTTGTGCTATGTGTGTACGTGCTAATGTGGCACACAAGTTTATTTCCTCATGGCACACACAGGGGAGAAGGTCTGGGCTGGTGGGGGCCCATGAGGGCCAGGCTCACCTGGTTTTTCTCAACGGCCTAGTCTGGCCCTGCTACCACTTCGCTAATTCACTAAAATGTAAAGGTGCATCACAGCTGCCGAACGCTGGTGAAGTTTTGCTAGTGTTAAAGGGGTTGTCCACCTTCAAACAACTAGTTGTTTTCAGATAGATCAACAGAAATAACGACGTTTTCCAATTACTTTCTATTTGTAACAGTTTTTCTAATATTGAAGTGTAAAGTGTCATTTTTCACCTTCTAAAGCAGCTCTGGGAGGGGGGGTCGCCGACCCCCCCAACTGTTCTAAACTGATACATTTAATGGATACATTTCTTATCTTAGTCCCTGCTCAGCAGAATCCCTGGGTTTCATTACAGGCAGCTGTTAGAACTGATACAATAGTTGCTAATACTCCAGAGATGCTGCTGAGAAATGTATCAACTAAATGTAGCAAAATTGTAACAGTTTAGAGTCTGCACCTGAATTACTGAGCTGCCAGACTCCAACACCACAGACACCAACATTCAACTTTAAACTTAGATTTTGGGAAAAACAGTAAAAAAATAAATAATTGAAAAAAGTTTTTATTTCTGGGGAACAATCTGAACTGAAACAAAGGGGCAGATTTACTAAGTTCACATGAAGGATTCGAATATTCTATGAATTTTCAAAAAGATTCTAATTTCTAATTTCAAATATGCAAATTAGGCAAATTCTACATCGAATATTTGAATTCGAATGATTCGAATTTAATTTTATTCGAATATTCGAAAATTCAATGGTCGAATACTTCCCCTTTAAATTTAAATTCGATCACCTACTTCGCCAGATTAGACCTACTGAAATGGGGATCATTCCCTAAGATCGAATTAGAAAAATTCGATTGATCGATTAAAAATCGTTTGAAAATTCAATTCGAATTCAAATCGAATTATATCGAATTTCCCTATTCGATCGTTCGAATTGCGCTAAAAAAATTCGAATTCGAAATTCTAATTCAAATTTTTTTTTAATTCCCCACTATTCCCTGGTCGAATTTTGAATTTTTTTGGCATTCGAAATTCGACCCTTAGTAAATCTGCCCCAAAGTGTTTGGAAGGTGATTCAACTGTAATAACATAGAAAAAACACAGAAATGTATTCAAACTTTCATAACCTGCCAAAATTGTGTAAAAATGAAAGGGGTTGTTCACCTTTGAGTTAACCTTTAGTATAATGTAGAGAGGAATATTCTGAGACAATCTGCAATTAGTTTTAATTTTTTATTGTTTGTGGTTTTTGAGTTATTTATCTTTTTATTCAGCAGCTCTCTAGTTTTCAGTGTCAGCAATTTGGTTTCTAGGGTACAAATTACCCTAGCAACCCTACATTGATTTGAATAAGAGACTGGAATATGAATAGGAGAGAAAAAGTGGCTGGAGGCTACGAAACGCGTCAAGTTCTTTTGTTTATTGGTTTTTGTAGATTCCCAGTTTGGTGAGAAATATTTTAACAACGGAATAAACGTTATGTGTTAACTTCTTCGTGGTGCTCCATAACTTCTCTACACTACTATATGGACTGTGCTGCCCCCGGGAGCAGTTTTTTATGAGCAGCACACGAGGAAGACCTTTTTGGGTGCTCCCCTGGATATATTCCCCTTGGTTGTATGAATAGGAGAGGGACTGAATAGAATGATAAGTAATAAAAAGTAGCAATAACAATACATTTGTAGCCTTACAGAGCATTTGTTTTTAGATGGTGTCAGTGACCCCCATTTGAAAGCTGCAAAAAAACAGAAGAAAAATGGAAATCGTTAAAAAACTATGAAAAATAAATAATGAAGACCAATTGAAAAGTTTCTTAGAATTGGCCCTTCTACAATATTCTAAAAGTTAACTTGAAGGTGAACCACCCCTTTAATATGATAATTAGGGGGTGTGGCCCAAAATTAGGGTAGGCCAAAAAAAATTTTCGCTGTGCTTCGCGTGGCATTTGTCCCTCTTTCTGTTTTCAAAAAGTTGTAGAAGTGCAGCATTCATAAATGTACAATTACGTCACTATGCCTGAAGCATTACACAACTGGCAAGCATATAACTATTTGCAGTTATTTTTCACTCACATTCCTGCAATTGTTAAAGCTTGCTCTTTCATATTATAGTTGCATTCTTGAATAACTACTGAATATTTAAGTGCAAAGCCTGCAGACAGCACAACTGATTATTTCCCCCAGCACCAGATTATCGAGGATAAAAATCAGACTTCCTTGAACCCATAATGAGTTAAGAGATAGGCATTACCCATAATTACAGGTAAACATATATATCCAATAAATAAGCCTTCTTCCTGTATTTTAAAAATGATTTGCTTTTTTTCCTGTAATAATAAAACAGCACCTTGTACTTGATCCAAACTAACGTCTAATTAATACTTATTGGAGGCAAAACAATCCCATTGGGTTTAATTAAGGTTTACATTATATTTTAGGAGACTTGAGATCCAAATAAAAGAAAGACCCTTTATCTGGAAAACCTCAGGCCCCGAGCATTCTGGATAACAGATCCCATACCTGTACTTGGAACAGTGGGCCCTATAGTTCCAGATAAGCTGATGGCCACAACAATAATCCTCATTAATTATTTTCAGGGTCAGTTCGTTAAAATGATTGTTCAATAAGCGAAGCCTAATTTGCATACATATAATAGAAGTATATGTTACAGCCACTACATTCCACTACACAAGCCCAGGAAACCTTTAATAAATAAAATAAAGTTGTCCTATTGCCCTACATGTGCCCCCTGTATAGTTGTGTTGCCATATGTTAGGGAATGTAGGACTATCAGACTATCACCCTCCTATGCTAAAATACGCCGTCGTTTTTTTGGGACAGAAAAATTTTTACATTTTTTTTTCAATCTCCTATCTATTGTATTGAACTTCGCCTGGTCTGCCCAGGCGAAGTAAAGTCTAACGTAAGTGCTAACGTTCAGGGAAATGTTCATCTTAGTGAATTTGCGAATTTACGATCCTTTGTCAGTGCGCAACTTCGCCTGGCGTAAGGGTGCAAAGTTGCTCAAGTCTATCTACTTCACTAGCGTAAAGTTACAAATTGACGTCACGCTGGCGAATTAGCGCTTGCGTTAGTCCTTTACACTATAATGAATTTGCCCCCCAGCCTGTGATACTTTAGCTATTGTTGAACTAGAGGTTTCAATTTGGCATCAGCTTCTAAGGTGTTAGAAAGAGTCATCATTTTACTCTAGTTCTTCCACTTGCCCTGCTGTCATCATCCTGCTCTTCAATAACCATATTTCTGAATTATTTTAGTCTTTCCTTATTGTCCCCATCTTGTCCAGTTGTCACCGTTTTTTCCTAATTCCAACATAGAAACTAGAGAAAAAGGCAGGGGAATAATTAAAATGTCACCATTTAAGATATTCTGTTAGGGTAGGGACAGACAGGGATTTCCTTCTCCCTGTCTGCCGCTAGTAAAAGTGACAAAGCGCCAGACAGGGAGAAGGAAATTCGGGGAGATTGTCGCCTGCTAAAAACGCCATCTCCCTGAATCTCCCTGTCTGTCCCTACCCTTAAGATATTCTGTTAGACAAATGAAATAGGAAACATAAAATAAAGCAGAGTAATGGTCCTTACATGCTATACACTCCTTGACAAACACAAAGAAATAAACACACACACAAAAAAATCACATTCCCAAGAATTCCATTTGTCTTATCTGAGAGTAAACACAATTAAGGGATTGAAATAAATGACGACCTTTTCAAACCACAATAGGGCTGGATTTCTTTTTACTCAGATAATCTGATAATTTCAGAACATTCCTTCACACTGATTCATTATTAGGCCTTCAATTGATTTCAAGTGATGCAACGTCAGTGAAATGTGAATTCAGTGTTATAAGCGGCACCTCTCTCTCTTTCTCGCTTTATTTTATTGATCTGTCCCTGTGTTCCTGGGCTTTCAAGACCTGTATTTTTTACATGATAGGCTGTCAACACAGAATTATTTTGCAGAAAAATTATATATTTTTTTACTTATCTGTGGCACAAACAGCTGTTGTCGGTTTGGGTTTCTTTCTTTCTGTTTTAAAAGTCCAAACCTAAATCCCTATGCTTTGTGCTTATTTAGAATCCATTTGGTCTTTTCTTTTTTGCTTTTTCTGCAGAGTTGTGATATGAAAGAACAAAGCTGGGATAAGGGCCACCCAGACCTGCAGCAGAAATGAAAAAAGTTAAGAAAGTTTTGTTGTTGTCTTTTTTTACCTTTAGGCTGGGGACAGCGCCTGTGCACACATAGCGCGGCGATTTCCGGAATCGCCCGAAGTTTCCTCACGAAGTATCTTCGGGCGATTCCGGAAATCGCCGCGCTATGTGTGCACAGGCGCTGGCGCTTTGTCAGTTATACTAGCGGCAGACAGGGAGAAGGAAATTCGGGGAGATTGTCGCCTGCTAAAAACACCAGGCGACAGAATCTTCCCGAATCTCCCTGTCTGTCCCCAGCCTTAGGCTCATGTCAGAGGAGATGTTATTTTCACCACTGTATTTCAGTCATTGGAGAATACATGAAACTACCCATGCTGCTCTCCACTGGCCATCACTGAAATCACATGTTGGAACAGGTGTTTCTGACCCAAAACACTCAATTGAATATTTGTAGTCGGATAGGCACTTGTACTATTAATAACAGGAAGAATTCTGCACTGAAATCATTTCTCAAAAGAGCAAACAGATTTTTTTATATTTCATTTTGAAATCTGACATGGGGCTAGACATATTGTCAATTTCCCAGCTGCCTCAAGTCATGTGACTTGTGCTCTGATAAACTTCAATCACTCTTTACTGCTGTACTGCAAGTTGGAGCGATATCACCCCCTCCCTTTCCCCCACCCAGCAGCCTAACAACAGAACAATGGGAAGGTAACCAGATAACAGCTCCCTAATACACGATAACGGCTGTCTGGTAGATCTAAGAACAGCACTTAATAGTAAAATCCATGTCCCACTGCATTCCATTCAGTTACATTGAGAAGGAAAAACAACAGCCTGCCAGAAAGCAGTTCCCTCCTAATGTGCTGGCACAAGTCACATGACTGGGGCAGCTGGGAAATTGACAAAATAGGCTTCTATTGGTATTCGGTAGGTTCAATCTGGCGAAGTAGGCATTCGAAAGATTTTAAAATTTTAAATCCTTCGATGATCGAATGATCGAATTATCGAATATCCAATAATTCAATCTATTCGATAATTTCATAATTCGGTATTCGATGATCGAAGAGGCCAAATTCGAATATATGAAAAAATCGGTACGAATCCTTCATGTGAATTTTGTAAATTTGCCCCTTAGTGTTGTGCAACCAGAAGGTGGATAATTATGTGTGTTATTATGTGTATGTACTAATACAGGTGAGGTATGTTTTTTATTTACACAGGTAAGTTTAATTAAAGTTTAAAGGAGGAATACCTGCTTGAAATGTAAATGTTTGTGTGGAGCACCGGTGCACCAGTAAGTCTAAAGCCTACTAACCTTTGCTGATATACTCGCATCATGGGGAAAAAACACGAAGGACATCAAGAAGTTCTTCAAAAAACAGTCTGAAACATAGAGGCCTTGGAGGTAACCAAAATCTCAATTGCAGCCCTCCTCCAATGCCCCAGCCGGGGATTCACCGGATTGCGCTGCTTGTTAATTTACCGAACAAGTGGATGTAGCGCAACTTCTTGCAGAACTTCTTGCCTAACTAGACCAGCTAGTTTCAGCTTGTCTGAATTCCTCTTGGGGTCAAGAGTGTCCTCCAAGTGCCAATAGACCTTCCTTAAAGCAAAGTAATGCCTCTGTTATTCTTTGAAATTCTTTATGTTGATGTTCATTAGGTAAGTATATAGCTGCAAAAGTAAACAGTGTCAAGGGTGCCTTTCACAAATACATATCTCCCATCAGGATCCGCTTTAGTGGAGAGCAATTTGAAATAAAAAATTGTTCCAAACAAGATGGCCTTTGGGTGTGGGTATCAAATAGGGATGCACCGAATCCAGGATTCGGTTCAGGATTTGTCCAGGATTCATTCCTTTTCAGCAGGATTCGGATTCAGCCGAATCCTTCTGCCTGGCCGAACTGAATGTGAATCCTAATTTGCAGATGCAAATTAGGGCCAGGGAGGGAAATCACGTTACTTTTTGGCACAAAAGAAGGAAGTAAAAAAGGTTTTCCCCTTCTCACCCATAATTTGCATATGCAAATTAGGGTTCGGATTCAGTTCGGTATTTGCCCGAATCTTTCAGGAAGGATTTAGGGGTTCGGCCGAATCCAAAATAGTGGATTTGGTGCATCCCTAGTATCAAAACTGCCAAAATCCTTTGGGAGATTAGACATAGAGTTTGGTTTCCAAACTGTGGGTTAGATTTCTGGTTTGTTCCTTTTTGTGACCTTTCTCTTGGTTTTCTTTTATTCTTTTTCTCTTATGTCCTACGTAGGGTTGCCACCCGGACGGTATTTTACCGGCCTAGCAGGTAAAACACCAGCCAAGGCCGGGGCCGGTATTACAAATTTACCGGCAATGTAGCTGCCGGTAAATTTGTAATACCCCTTAAAAAAGGCCCTTGCCTTGCCTTGAATACAATAAAAACGTCACGCCCCGCCCCCTTTGACGTCACGTCCCGCCCCCTTTTGGCCCCGCCCCTGCTGGCCGGTAATACATTTTTCAAAAGGTGGCAACCCTAGTCCTACGTTACATTTTTTAGCTTTGCCCCTTGCCCGTGTGTATTGTCTGTTCCTCCATGCCTACTGTATGTTTATTTTTATTGTTTTTACTTGTCCTGTTATATCTGATGCCTTAGTACAACCTTCTGTAGCAACTTACCATTGTGCACCATCTGCCTCTGTATGGACTGACACAATGGCTCTTTATTGGGTGCCGCATATATGAATCAATAGACGTAGTACTGTGTTAGCTACGATCTGAACAGTTCTGATTCCTGGTGACAGTTAACACGATGGGTCGCTGAATGTAAGAGCTATTATCCAATAAGCTTGATATTAGTTTTGATTGTTTTCTTATTTCCCACTCAGGTTTTTAAAATAACTTTTTGGCAGTGTTTTATAAGCACTTTTGTACTGTTATATATACTGTAAATATTTTGCAGAGTGATTTTGCAATCTTGAATTATGAGTTGTATGATGTGCTACAATGTTTAGTTGCTATTTTTTTGTTTACTTTTGAATTCGTAAATCTTTAGTGGTTTAGAGTTTATTAGTTTTTCCCACATCGCTTTATTTTTTTTTTTGTCTCGTTTTTATGATGTCATCCACTACCCTTTTACCATCCCTACACCTGTAAATAGAGTGTTTGCTATTCACTCAGGGCCGCCATTAGAAATCATGGGGCCCTGCCCACCTGTCCACCCAAGCCCCTCCCACTCCAAATCAAAGTTAAAAGACCACACAGACATCAGCGCTAAAAAAGTAACCCCCTCAGGGCTCCCTCATAAGTTAAAAAAAAATTGGTGCCAGGGCCCCCCAAAAAAGTTTTTTTTTTTGTTTTTTTTTAAAAAGCATTGCTGCCAGGGCCTCTCATACAAGTTAAAAAAAACTGGGGTCCCAAAAAATATTTTCTTTAAAAAAACATTGGTGCCAGGGCCCCACATAAAAGGTTTTTTTTTTTTTTAAATTGTTGGTCAGGGCCCCCCGACAAGTTAAAAAAAGAAATTGGTGACCAGGGCCCCCCTGTAAGTTAAAAAAAAACCTTGGCACCAGGGCCCCCTTACAAGTTAAAAACCAGGCCCCTCTAACAAGTTAACTTGCAGCAAATAGTTTTTGAAAAAACTTTGTCGCCAGGGCCCCGCTTACAAGTTTTAAAAAAATGGGGCCCCATAAAATTTTTTTTAAAAAAATTGGTGGCAGGGGCCTATAGAGTATTAAAAAAAAACCCACATTGGTGTCAGTAGAATTGAACTCGTGGCTTCAGGACTTCAATTGAAGCTGTTTTCATGACTTCGGTTCTTTTCGCCGTTTCAGGACTTCAGTGTCGGCTCCTTTCGTGACTTTGGTTCTTTTCGCCGTTTCAGGACTTCAGTGTCGGCTCCTTTCGTGACTTTGGTTCTTTTCGCCGCTTCAGGACTTCAATGTCGGCTCCTTTCGAGACTTTGGGTCTTTCCGCCTCTTCAGGACTTCGTATATGTTCGGCACTTCCGCATTCTGCCTCAGGACTTCGTAAGGAGCGCAAGTTTCTGCGCTCGTAAGGGGGGTCCGGCTCTTTGAAAATTGCAGCACTGCTCGGCCCCCCTTCATCCCTGGGACACTTGTCCCCATTGTCCCCCCCCTGATGGGGCCCTGCTTTCATCTGTGAGAGAGGCTACTACTAGGTACTAGCTGAAACGTCAGTCTCCTGATATTAAAATTCTCAGAATTCGTAAGACCTGCGAGTGCAATTCTTCTACATTTAATCACAATTCAATCTTTGAAGATTGTGCACCCAGGCACATGTGGACTTCCGTTACGCGAGTGCCAATATTCTTTAGGTATATATATCTCTACATATATGTTCCTGTATACCTAAGTTAATTATAAATCACATTTTGTTTTTATTTGTTTTCTGACTATGGAGGAAAAAGGGAATATTAACAGTTCTGTTTTCTCTATGGAAAGAAATAACTCACAGAGCTTAAAAAAAATGTACTTTGAAGACGACCCTCGGGGTGATTCAAGACACTACAAGGAGAGATTCTAATTGGGTCGCTATGTCCAACAGAGGTATTTATTAGATGTATAAACATCAAACACTTTAGGCATATGGAATACATTCATGGCAAGGTTTGGAACATATTAGATGTTTTGGTTTAATAGGATAGGAAAACTAAATCAGTGACTGGCACTTGATTCTCCCTACTTTTTTTGTTGAGTTGAACAACGGAGAGACCGATTTCATCCAGATACAAGGTTCTTGGAGGTCATTGGTGATAATAATGTGGACTGGATCCACCTTCATATTGACGCTCAAGATATGATGGAAATGATGTTAGACATGTGTTCTTAATGCAGGGATGCCCATACTTTGTCTACTCTTGCCACTTGCCACCACCATAAGACCTACCTTAAGAACTCATAGCAGGATGGCACAGAGGCAATTCCATGTATAAATACCCCCAATTTGCCATAATACACCGAAGTCTATGGGCGAGTTCTATGCGTAACAATTTTTTTTACGATCGACAATTTTTTTAAGTGTGATCAATTTTTTCCATGGTCTACCAGGAACCTTAAAGTGAATACAGAACTGGCTGCATTCAGCAACTCTGAATTCATGATTGCCGCAGAATATCCCCTAACTTACACATCATTCAGACATGCAAGTTAAAAAGTACAGGTGAGGCCACATCAGGGCCATGTACTTACTTCCTACCCTATAGCAGGTGGTAAGTACATGGTCACTTTACATCTCACTGTCCCTACAGCCCCCCCCCGCTAATTTTTTTTTATTTAGCATGGGCTACAGAGCACATGTCCCTACTGTCCCTTCAGCCCCCCCCCCCCGCTAATTTTTCTTTATTTAGCATTGGCTATAGAGCGCAGCCAACAGAAGTACTCTATGAATGAGCACTATGCTTTTACTTCCAACTGCATTCCTTGCACTTGAATTTCAAAGCTTTAAAGGCCACCCAAGGATATTTAAGCTAATGAAACATTTGGATTTTTTGCGTTTCTAGTATAGGAGCAAAGCCCCTGAAGGTGCTACCACCCATTGAGTTAATTGTGAACTCATAAACATTAGAACTTGAGGTTGTCAGGTGCTTTTTAGCATGGAACTGTCACTGGTGTCTTCAGGCCTTTCACATTTAAATCCACTGGAGGCAGTAGAGGGTGATTTCAGGGGTTTAGACAATGTGCTGTAAAACAAGCTGAGCACACAACATACAGTATACCCTGTGTGCCATAGGCAATGCAGCCTTCAGAAATCACGGGGCCCCATACGGCAACATTTTCTGGGCCTAGGGTTGCCACCCGGCCGGTATTTAACACCAGCCAAGGCCGGGGCGGGTATTACAAATTTACCGGCAATGTAGCTGCTGGTAAATTTGTAATACCCCTTAAAAATGGCCCTTGCCTTGCCTTAAATCTAATAAAAACTTACCTTTCTCGCGTCTTCAGCCGATCGCTCACGTGGCTCCACCCCCTTTGACGACACATCACGCCCCCTTTGACGTCACGTCACGCCCCATTTTGGCCCCGCCCCCCGCAATAAAAATGTTCAAAAGGTGGCAACCCTATCTGGGCCCCGTTCCCATGCCCCACCCCTTATCTCACCCACCCCTCACAGACAGAGTTAAAATATTAAACCCCCTAAGTTATAAAAAGCTATTGATAGCCAGCCCCCTCCACACTCTATAAAAAGCCATTGGTGATCAGTGGCCCCCTGCAAGTAAAAAAAAATTACTGATGGCCTGGGCCCCCTACAAGTTATTAAAATCCACTGGTGGACTCTCTTTTAAGTTAAAAAAAAATTGGTGTACAGGTCTCCACAAAATTTAAATAAAATTGGTTGCCAGGGTTAAGGGGGGCCCCAGCCATGCTTCCCTTACTCCATAAGCCCCTCCTGCTGCAAGCTTCAGAAGAGAGGACTAGAACTAGGGTTGCCACCTATTCTTAAAAAAAAAACCGGCCTTCCTATCTGATTATCTTTTTCTCCTATTAATAACATTGGGATCAGCCATCAAAAATACCACCCAGGCTGGTAAAAAACCGACCAGGTGGCAACCCTAACTAGAACCCCCATACGTTCATGATTTTTCTTCTGTTCAGTTCTCTTTATCCTCATTGGTTGATTAAGTTTATGTCCCGGTAAAGCTGCATTGGGATTGGATAGGTTGGAGGGAATATCCTACTTCACCAATCCGATCCCTGTACAGCTTAATCAACCAATGAGGATACAGAGAACTTAAAAGGAGACTGTCATAGATGCACCGGAGCTCCTGTGCTCTTTTCTGAAGAGCTGACAGCGGGGGGCCCGGCTAATAAAGTAAGTGAAGCATCGCCGGGCCCCCCCTTATACACAAATACCTGCGGGACCCGGGACAACTGTCCCCCCTGATGGCGGCCCTGGCCATAGGCCTTCAACAAAAATATTAATATTAATCTAACCTTTCAGCCTGATCCCAGTGTAGCTCCATGTTTCTCCTGCAGGCCCAGGGAACTTACTGACATAAATCCTTGTTGGTTATTTATTAGATGGAGTACAGTTACCAACCATGCCAGAAAATGTCAAATCTTTTTTTTTTTTTTTGGAGATCAGACTTCGCTTGTAAGAACATAAGCTTTACCCTTAGGTAATAAAGTAATTACTTATACTTTTGGTATTTATTTGCTGTCAGTGCTCCTGTGTTCATCTTGAAAGTCCTTGGCAATCGCAGTCAGCCATCATCTATCAGTCAGTCAGGATTAATTTGATGACATTTGATCAACCTTTCATTGTCTTGGATGCCACGTTCCCTTGAAAGTATCCGAAACTATATCTCATGTTACTAGTCCTTGCTTAGATCTTTGTATTGACGGTGCAGCAGTTGACACCACAAAGGAATAGGAATCACAGCTTGAAGGAACCTGTTGGCATTAGTCCCAGTGTTTATTATTCTTCAATATCTCCTTTTTCTATCCGAATTTCTTAATGAGCTGCAAAAACTATTTCAGATACAGATTATGAAATCCACAACATATTTTTGTTGCAAATTACAAAGATTTGCAGTGCCCAGAGCATGGCTTCAGGAGACCATCCAATCCAAGCTTAACAGCTGGAAACTGCCATTGATTACATTCCAGAAACCTCCATTTATTTAAAATAGCTTGAGATCGGGAGACAGATGACTGTGATATGTCCCAGCATCATTGAAGTGAGTCATACCATTGCCAGGCCAAGGAAATATCATTACATTTCTGAAGAGCAGATGAGAAAATTAGGTTGTAATGAGCTCTGTTGTTTGTAAAATGTTCAAAATGTTGATTTCAGACAACGGGATGTGATTCTGTGATAGGTGCACCTTCCTTAATCTTGGTCAGCAGTAAAGTAAAGGGAAAAGAACAAAACTGCTTTATGTTCACATAAGGGAATTGAGTAGAAGTTGAGGGAAATTGATACGGGCAGCGTGTGTGACTGTGAGAGGGTCAGTGAATGTATTATACACTTACAGCAATTACGTGCATATGGTTTCCCTTTGTTTCATCATCACGTTGAAATTAGTAGGCAACACATAGCAGTCACAAAGGGGGGAAAGTTTCCCTCGCTTTGATCTTCGCCAATGTCAAGATCTTTAATACAGATTGGTCAAACAATATCCAAGGTCATGAACTCTCACTCCTACTCTCACTAAACATTGGAAGTAGTTCATTGCTCTTTTTGTGATTTATAGCCCAGTTTTAGTCTAAGGTTCATCCCTTTGTCAGAGAGTTTACAATTATAACTAAGAAAATTATTGATTTGCACTGGATGGATGTTCAGAAACTGAGCCAAGCAGATATTTGTCTATGATCATATAATTTTGTTCAAGAGTCAGTGTATAATGATTTCAATTGCATATGCTGTAGGCATCACCATAAACCTGAACAGGGTCTGAATGTTGGGCCTGAGGCCCACCGGGACTGCTGTCCAGGGCACCCCCTCCAGACCCCCTGGCCCCTCCTCCAGACCCCCTGGCCCCATCCTCCAGACCCCCTGGCCTCATCCTCCAGACCTCCTGGCCCCCCTACCAAGACGCTGCTGGAGCCACAATGAGCCAGACGGCGCATGCATGCATGGAGCTGCACAGCGCTGCGCCACAATTTTTTTTTACAGCCAGATCGGGAGAGGGGCTCTGGCCTGGCGGGGGCCAACCCTGAACCTTAAACTTGCTTGATGCCAGAGGGCTCAAGTGCAAATGGAAATCACCAGTCTTGATGCAAAATGTAACAAATTGGAGCTATTTGCATCCTAGTGACCTGCAGGAAAACTCAACCCACACCCAACCCTAACCTGCACCTGCCTGACCCCTGCCTGCCCCATCAAGCTTCCCCACCTCAATTTACAGGCCCAAACAGACCCGCAGGACTGGACTTGGATTCAAAATAGGCCCTGCCATTCCTACTACACAGAGTTCCAAACAGCCCCCACTAGCCCACTTAATAGTCACTTTCTATGGCAACTTAGAGAACCCACAGATTTCCAGTCTGGGCCAGCGACCCGCCCCACCAATGACGTCACACAAGTGGGAGATGCGCATCAATAAAACCTAAAGCCTGAAGTCAGCAGTGTTAGGTTGCAGGCGTTAGATCTCAACTCGCACGTAGTGAGCCAAGTTCAGCAACAACCCACCCAGTCCTCAGGTAAACCCACGCCAAGGCGGTCTGCCCGTACATCACTTTTGCATCCATAAATGCTCAGTGGGGCAGTCTTTCTGCTTTCCTGCATGTGTAAAATGCTCAAAGGGAAGAGACAAAAGAGCTGAGTGGTGAGTTCTCTGCCATCTAAAGGGGTTGATTACCATTAAGCAAACATTTAGGGGCCTATTTGTAATACATTGGCAAAAAACATAGCAATAAACTAAATTAGCTTTTGTTTTCTAACTTGTAGGTGACTTTTGAAATCTAATTGCTGATTGGTTGCTATGGGCAACATCCCCAGTGATGTTTTTCTTCAATGTTTTACACAGCATGATAGATATAATAAGTATGCCGTGAAGTGTCCTATTCTTTGCACATTTTTAACTGATCTTCATCTTTTATTGTTAAAAGTTTCTGAACAATTCGATGGAAAACGGACCCGTTTGATGGAAAACTGATTATTTTTGGTCAAACAGGTCCGTTTTTGATCGAACAGATCCATTTTCGATCGAATACGAATTGTAAGAATTGTACGATTTAATCGTTCAATTCAAACGATTGCCTCCGAAAAAACTTTGACTCCTCAAACTTAGCCAAAAGACTCCATAAAGGTTATAGTACAGATACAGTCACTTGGATTTGTAAGTTAAATGCGTCGTGACTCAGGGTTAATTGAAGAAACTGTGTTATCTAAAGTTATCTTAACTCATTTAATGCATTTAACCTTTTCATTAGCATACCAAAGCCCCATTGTTTTCAATGGTGAACTCTTTAATTAGATGGGATGCTGTGACACAATATTCTGTGATAAGTGAGATAAATGGGATAAATGAGTTAAGTCACGACGCATTTAACTTACAATCCAAAGTGACTGCATCTGTAGGTCCCCCGTAGGCTAAAACAGCAATTCGGCAGGTTTAAGGTGGCGAATAGCCGAAGAGAAAATACTTCGAAATTAGAATATTTTTATTTGTGAAGTATTTTCACTTCAAAACTGGACCCTTGATAAAACTGCCCCTAAATTAGGGTTTCCACCTGGCCTGGCCGGTGAAAATGATGGCTGATCCCAATGTTATTAAAAGGAAAAAAACCTAAATATATAGGAAGGCTGGTATTTTTTTCAGGAAAAGGTGGCAACCCTACCCTAAATATATTCTTTAGTATATTTGCAACCTAGAATCAGTATTATTTTAAGCAGTTGCTATGACAGCTAGTGATGGGTGAATTTATTCGCCAGGGGCGAATTCCTGCGATTCGCCGCTGGCGAATAAATTTGTGGAACGCCAGAGAAAATCCACCTGTTTTTGACGCGATGAAAACGACGCGGCGTGCGTCAAAACCGTGACGCGACTCATTTCGCTAATTTTTTGCCAATTCACGAATTTCCCTGGAAATTCGAGAATTTTTCGTCAAAGCATTAATGTTGCATTAATACAATTGCATTTGGTCTGTGGCCCCACACTGCTGTAGTTTGAGATGTTGGACCCCAGGCAGCTAATGTTTATATATGGGGAGGGTTAATGGTCCTGTGTACTTCTACTGACTGATGCATTATTAAGTTTCTATTTATGCAACTTCATTTTCTTTGGCAACTTTTATGAGCCATGCATGTGGTTTAAACTTATTTAATCACTGCCTTTCTATTACTTCTTCAATAATGCCCATAAAAACTTTATAGAAAATCCGCATGTATGTATCCTGCAGAAAAAGCAAGCTGTTTTGGTTTTTTTTTTTCATTACTCTAATCAGATGGCCTGCAAATGTTTTCCTAATATTTCACCAAGAAGTGGACATTTTAAAGGGCCTAAATACATATAAGCTGCAGGTATTCAAAGGCTTAGATCTCAGCCTCCTAATATAGAGATGCTCCATACCCTTATTAAAGGGATCCTGTCATGGGGAAAACATATATTTTTTAAAATGCATCAGTTAAAGGGGTGGTTCACCTTCAAGTTAACTTTTAGTATATTGTAGAAGGGCCAATTCTAAGAAACTTTTCAATTGGTCTTCTTTATTTATTTATCATAGTTTTTTAATGATTTGCAATTTTCTTCTGTTTTTTTGCAGCTTGCAAATGGGGGTCACTGACACCTTCTAAAAACAAATGCTCTGTAAGGCTACAAATGTATTGTTATTGCCACTTTTTATTACTTATCATTCTATTCAGTCCCTCTCCTATTCATATTCCAGTCTCTTATTCAAATCAATGCAGGGTTGCTAGGGTAATTTGTATCCTAGAAACCAAATTGCTGACACTGCAAACTAGAGAGCTGCTGAATAAAAAGCTAAATAACTATAAAACCACAAGCAATAAAAAATGAAAACCAATTGCAAATTGTCTCAGAATATCACTCTCTACATTATACTAAAAGTTAACTCAAAGGTGAACAACCCCTTTAATAGTAGTGATGGGCGAATCTGCCCAGTTTTGCTTCGCCGAAAAATTCCAGCGAAATTCGCGAATTGGCGGAAAATGAGCGAAACGAGTCGCGGCACGTTTTTGACGCGCGTTGAGTCGTTTTCGTCGCGTCGCATCATTTTCAACGCGCGTCGCTTTTATCGTGTCGCGTCAGAAATGACGCGCAACTCGTTTTTTTCAGCGAATTTTTATTCGCTGATTTTTCGCTGGCGTTTCACGGTTTATTCGCCGGCGGCGAATCGTGGGAATTCGCCCCTGGCGAATAAATTCGCCCATCACTAGTTAATAGTGCTGCTCCAGTAGACTTCTGCACTGAAATCCAATTCTCAAAAGAGCAAACAGATTTTTTTTTATATTTCATTTTTGAAATCTGACATGGGGCTAGACATTTTGTCAATTTCCCGTCTGCCTCGGTCATGTGACTTGTGCCTGCACTTTAGGAGGGAACTGCTTTCTGGCAGGCTGTTGTTTTTCCTTCTCAATGTAACTGAATAGTACGCAGTGGGACATGGGTTTTACTATTGAGTGCTGTTCTTAGATCTACCAGGCAGCTGTTATCTTGTGTTAGGGAGCTTTTATCTGGTTACCTTCCCATTGTTCTGTTGTTAGGCTGTTGGGGGGGAAAAGGGAGGGAGTGATATCACTCCAACTTGCAGTACAGTAGTAAAGAGTGATTGAAGTTTATCAGCGCACAAGTCACATGACTGGGGGCACTGGGATATTGACAATATGTCTAGCCCCATGTCAGATTTCAAAATTAAATATAAAAAAATCTGTTTGCTCTTTTGAGAAATGGATTTCAGTGCAGAATTCTGCTGGAGCAGCACTATTAACTGATGCGTTTTTTTAAAAAAAAAAAAACCCCATGTTTTCCCATGACAGTTTCCCTTTAAATAGTTGTTTTTATCCCTCAAGCTGGTGTGGGACAGCCTAGATCTTTTTTCTGTAACTTCCGAAGCTGAGCGGAGTGGATTCCAGAAGTCTAATTACAAAAATATTATGGCGGAGCCTTTTACTAATGATAATTGCTTTCCCTTTCCTGGTGCTCATGTTTGTGATTGGCTCCCACAAGGAATGCATTTGCAAGCACCGCATAGGCCGCCTGGGAACACCTTTCGGCAAGGTAGAGGGACAGACAGATGGAGTCTGAGGGCATTTATCTTCACCGGTGTTGAATATCTGTTGAGACAGGTATGATTTGACATATTACCTACATTCACCGACGTGCACTCATCTTGATTAAGTTACAGGGCTAAGGTGACAGACAGAACGGACAATCTGAAAAAAAAAAAAAAGAAAGAAAGAAAAAGCGGAGTTGTTAAAAATAAATTAATAATATGATAATTTTCCACTGTCCCAGAAGGGTAAACTAGGCCTGACCCGGAGTCACCTTACACAGAAGGAAATGTGCTAAAGAATATATCCTGTGTGCAGCTAAGCAGGACGATTTCATTAGATAATGGAGCCGACCTTAATGAATGCGTCTCCTCATTACACAGCTTTGCAAATAGGACTGAAGCCTGGCAAATTAATAGGAAACCAGGCCTAATGTATTCTTTAGTCAAGGGGTTTTAAACCCACATATAAGTACATTTAGGGCCAAAATCCGAAAATCTTGAATTGTTTTCTGAAAGCTACTCTGGCCAAATCCGCACAGGTTTTTTTCCCCTTTATCTATACATTTTTCCGAAAAATTAGAATTGTTCAAACGTTTTTGATTCGACGCCCAAAACCTAGGAATTTTCAGCTTTTTTTTGCCAAAAACTAGTGATGGGCGAATCTCCCGCGATTCGCTTTGCCGAAAAATTTGTGAATTTCCAGAGAAATTCGCGAATCGGCGAAAAATTCGCGAAACGAGTCGCGGGACGCTTTTGACGTGCGTTGCGTCGTTTACGACGTGTCGCGTCATTTTTGGCGTGTCGCATAGTTTACGACGCGTGTCACGTAATTTTCGGCGCGTGTTGCGTCGTTTTCAACGCATCGCGTCAAAAACGACGCGCGACTCGTTTTTTTGCCGAAATTTCGCTTGGCGAAATTTTGCTGGTGATTCGCGAATTTATTCGCCAGCGGCGAATCGCGGGAATTCGCCGCGAATTCAGCCCTGGCGAATAAATTCGCCCATCACTACCAAAAACCACCAAATCTTCGGATTTTGCAGATCAGGATATCTTTGAGACTTCTCCCATTGACTTCTACATGAACTCGGCAGGTCTGAGTTCTTTTTTATTCTGACTTTTAACACCCTCTGGGTTTAATAAATTGTAGGGGTTTTTTTCCCACTAAAAATTCCTATTTGATAGTAAAAAAAAAACAAAAATATTTTTTTGGCATTTTAACCCCCTTACCGTAATGACAGCAAATGTAATTGTAAACCGCTTTCAAATAGAGACTTATTAAACATTTGATGATTTTAAATCTGTTTGGAAAAAGAACTTGCTATGAAAGCAGTTTCTGTTATTGTTGGTAATGGAAATCTCACTACAGCCAATCAGTACAAAGTACAAGGCAATGCATTTACATGAATACAAAAATAATTTTATTTTTATTATTATAATTATTGATTGACAGTGTTGGGCAGGTTTAAAATATGAAAGCAAGGACATGATTGGTTTGTTCCACTAAAGTACATCCAGGGACGCTGCGCCAATGAGGTGAGTTTAAAAACTTGCCTTAGATGGCTGCGTACCTCCAAACTGTCCCATTTTTAGAGGGACAGTCCCCAGATTTGTACAGGAAAGTCCCTATTTTCTCTGCACTGAACCGCCAGAAAAAGAAACAAAGTTTCTAACTTAATGGTCTTTTGGCAGAGAGCCCATAACTGCCAGGAGGTTCAGATAAGATACATTTGTAACAATTTCTAGATAAGCAAATAAATAATTGTAACAAGATAAGCTAACAGGTCCCTTGGGAAAAGTTAGACTCGCAGCTCAAATAGCAATTCACCTTCATTAGTAAAACTGTAACAACTGGAAAAAAAAAAATCACAAAAATATGTTCAAACTTTCACGGCGAGGCAATTTTGAGCGACTTTAAAATCCCGCCGCTGCGTGTGAACAAGCGCAGGCGACTTTATGCCTAGCAAGTGCGCAGCGCTGACTAGCTAATCGGGGAGATTCGAGGGAGATTTGTCGCGGCAAGAAATTGCCAGGCGACAGATCTCCCCCGAATCTCCCCGTCTGGCCTTGCCCTTAGGGTTGCCAGTCCATCACCTGAATGAATTCTTCTTCATCAGTTTTACTCATAATTAGCCATTTTAATGCACTCAGCATGGCTAAAGTCAGGGTCGGACTGGCCCAGCGGTACACAGGGAAAAAACCCTCTAGGCTCCAGGCCTCGTGGGCTCCCTCCCGGCCAGACCCCTCTGCCGATCCTCTGTCCCCCCAAAAAAAACCCTGCATTCCAGTGTGCACCATACGTTCCAGAGCGTGCACACGCCTTACACAGCTCTGTGATCCTCCATGAAGAAGGGGGGGCCCCCGGTCAGCAGTCCTGGTGGGCCTCGGGCCCCCAATCTGACCCTGGCTAAATTGGAAACAATGCAGTCTGTAACATAGATTTAATGTGCCCGGGTCTATTCAGGCAATGTTATAAACAATTTGCTTTGATTGTTGTTGTAAAGATAAAGAACTATCCCTGCAATCTACACTACCGTTATGTAGATAGAAAACTGCCATTTGTCAATATCTAATAATCTAATTCTCTAATATCTAATAATCTAAGAGAGCTGCAGACCTAGTCCAGTTCTGATCTAGAATGTAGTGCGCTCCGCCCCCAAGTAAAAAGGAGACATGGCGCATGGGGGTAACAAGTGTTGACTGACTTCAGGTGCCATTACTGGTGTGGTGGCCAGGGGACCCAAAATTGATGGTCCTGGTGGGCCCCTCACCCCAGTCTGACACTGCCGAAATCTGCACCTTGAGTGTATTAACTGCCAGCCTCTTGTCAAACCCTTTATGGAGAAATTCAAGGAGTGTATTGGTGGAAGATAATTAATTCCCAAAGACATGCTTACCCCACTTTTGAAAGATTTTCCAAATACTTGAGTAAACTCTATTCGTAGATTTTTTTCTGGACTGAATCAGTCCCATCACCTCAGAAGACAGCCCCTGAGTTTGTATGGACCTATCAGTCTCCAAGCAGTCATCTGAAGTAATTGCAGATTCTGGCACCCGAGGACCCCCTGCATCAGAAGTGAGGGAATCTGGGGCCAGAATGGTGCTATAAGGGTAGCATTCCCCTGTTCATGTCTGATCTTCTGCAAGACTCTTGGGATCATGGGCAAAAATGTATACTGGGGAAAATCCCACCTGAATAACATAGTGTCCAGGTTATTCAGCTGATCTCTCTACCTTCCGATTTCAGTGCATAGAAAGTTGGGACTTTTTAGTAGAAATGCCTATCAGGGGGGGCGTGTCCGGCCATGATCTGAGGAGGACGTGAGGTTGCGGTGCTCCTGGGCTGTTTGCTGTATACAGCCAAAAAAAAGAGAGTAATCCCCCTTGAACTTGGGCCGGAGGGGCAGAGACATTCACCTTCTGCCATTCCGAGGTCATAGCTGACCTCCAGG
>CM044444.1:92213735-92224680 GCA_024363595.1 Xenopus borealis
AAAAAAAAAAAAAATGCCTATCAGGAATCACCAGGAAACAAACCCTGGTCCTTTGTGTTTGGACACTCTGCACTATCCTAGTGAGCCACTGGAGAATCTATGTGCTTATATTGGACACTGCTCTGGACAGACTTTCAATAATGTTCTTTCTATCTTGCCTCGTTAACAACATATGTTTCTCATTTCTAATTAATGACCCTTTATAAACCAGTCCCTGCCCTGTGATCCTGGCTTGATCATCTGAGCTCGTGAGCCCGATCCAGCCCCTCTGTGATTCCTGACCCTTGATTCCTGGTTCCAGTATTCACTGTCTGTTTCCTTGCTCCTGTTCCCACCTGCTTCCTGATACCCATCTTCTGTGGATTCCCTGGTTTGACCTTCGGCCTGTTTTTTCGACCCTGCTTGATTGCTGCCTCCCACTGACCTTGCCTACCATTCAGACCTTGCCTGCCTGCTGCCTGCCCAGACCATTTTGCCTGTTCTTGGATTTTGCTTCACCTCTACCCAGGCTTGTATTTGATTTTTCAGTTTTCACTCCAGTTCATTATAGTTTTCATTCTTACAATAAAACCTTCTTCACCATATCATGGATATCCTGCAGTAAATGTGTGTCACCTGGGTTATCCAGCATATAGGCTTCATACTGCTGAACATTCACCAGCACCCAAACATGACAATGCGTGACTGAAGGTTGAGCTGTATTGGTCTATTTCTGAACTTTGCACAATGCGTGGTACACTGTAAACAATCCCTAGTAAAAGAAAAAGTAAAAAGGCCTTCCAAAAATAACTCTATTCTTACTCAGGAAGCACCAGAGAACATTACAATGTTTCCACCTTTTGCACCTTGAAAGAGACGGAGAGACACAAGACTGATTAGTTATGAAAATGACAAATTTTGTCTGGAGAAACGGGGCTCCTGAGGGGAGGTTACAGATACATTTCAGGTCAACATGAAGAAAGGGGTCTTATTACTCACAGGAATGTATAAAGAACATGAGGTCATCTCTAAACTGGAGGAAAGCAATGGGAGATAAACTGACCCGCCTAAGGTCCTTCAATGTGAAACTATTGAATACCTTAAAGGGATAATGTCATGGGAATTTTTTTTTTCTTTCAAAAACTCAGCAGTTAATAGTGCTGCTCCAGAAGAATTTTGCACTGAATTTTTTTTCTCAAAAGAGCAAACAGATTATTTTATTATTTCATTTTGAAATGTGACATGGGATTAGACATATTGTCCGTTTCAGCATACAAATAAACTCTGGAGAACCATATTATGTATCATGTGTCTTTCTTTATTCGCACAACATGTTTCGGAGAGAAATCTCCTTCATCAGGTGCTTGTTACAAAGTGTCAGTTTCCCAGCTGCCCCAGTCATGTGACTTGTGCTCTGATAAACTTCAGTCACTCTTTACTGCTGTACTGCAAGTTGGAGTGATATCGCCACCTTCCTTCCCACCCCCAGCAGCCTAACAACAGAACAATGGGAAGGTAACCAGATAGCAGCTCCCTAACACAAGATAACAGCTGCCTGGTAGATCTAAGAACAGCACTCAATAGTAAAATCCAGGTCCCACTGAGACACATTCAGTTACATTGAGTAGGAGAAACAGCCTGCCAGAAAGCAGTTCCATCCTTAAGTGCTGGCTCTTTCTGAAAGCACATGACCAGGTAAAATGACCTGAGATGCACCTACACACCAATATTACAACTAAAAAAAAATACACTTACTAATTGTTTTGTTTGCCGTGACAACTCTCTCTTTAGATCTCAACTCTTCTTCTCTCCACATTTGTTTACCAGTGAAAACGAGAGCCGATAAGGATTAAAGTATTTAGCACATGGTCCTGTGTGGCCTGTAAAGATAAAGTGACAGGATACTTGTTTCACCTTGTTGGAACATGTAATTAACTCACTAGATCATTAGCAGCTCCCTAGACTGGATTCTCTTTGCATGGACTGGAATGAGCCACGTAATGCAGCAGTGATGGACAGGCTGGGATTTATTCACCATTAGAATGTGTGCTGCAGGCCTGTAAGCTTGATATATGTAGTAATGTTTAAGGCGCACTATGCATTACTGATTGAATGGCATCTGGCTCTGTGGAAAAATCTGGAATTGAATTAGGAGATAAGCTTTTCTCATTAAACTGAATCTGATCCAATGTGTCTATATACTAAGGAGCAGATTTATTAAGGGTTGAATAGTAAATTAGAATTAAAAAAAATTTTTTGAGTGTCAAAATTCACACATTCTACACTACTATAAAATAGGCAAATACTTTAATTGCACTTCCAAGGGGGTGGTGTATTTAGTGACGTGTCTGTGGGCAAAACGATAAGAAAAGTGGGTACTCAATTTCTAGAGGATGTTTTGTCCCTTACAAGAAGTGATTCGAAATCAGCGGTTGCGAAAATATAAAGGATTAGAATAGTGGAGATATGAATATTTATTTTCAAATAATAGATGAACCGAAGTTGGACATACGGAAGGGCGATTGTGACCGTATATTATTGATGAGAATATTGGATCTATCATTTAAAAACTATAGATACTTATGGGGTTGTGAATAAACAATGGGAGGTTTCCTGCTTTTTTTGACTTGCCCCTTAGGTTGTCTATGGAATGGCTCATTATTATATAATTATAATATTTCTATTCATCGGTTGTATTTTGCATTTTTTGTTTTTAGTATATAATCGTTATTGTATTCTTATTGTTTTTTGCTTATATCTTGCCAATATGCAAAATAACTATATGTTTAGTGAAAAAAAGACCATGATGTGCCTTGATATGAGGCACTTCAAGTGGGGATATATGGTTTAAGTGACCTTACTGGCTAGGTTGGAGTTAATTATTACTGTTTTGGTGCAGGGGTTAATTTAAGGAGGCTGATTTAGGGCTGTCGGTTGCTACCGATGAAGTAGTGGGAAGCCACGAAACGCATAGAGTGGTCAGCCCTTGTGATGTCTGGGCACACTAATTGGCAGATTTACTAAATTCCCATGAATAATTCGAAATTCGATCGAATTTTCAAAAAGATTTGAATTTCAAATAACTTTTTGGAGTACTTCGACCATCGAATTTTAAAAAATTTGAACGAATGATTTGAATAAAAATCTATTCGATCATTCGATGGTCGAATTACTTCCCCTTTAAAAAAAAAAAATTGATTGGCCAGCTCGCCAGATCAAAGCTACCAAATTGCTCTAAAACCCTATGGGTGTTTTAAAGCATTTTAATAAAAAATATCAAATGGTTAAAATCGTTCGATTCGAACGGTTTAATCGTTCCATCAAGTTTTTTTTTATTCAATCGTTCGAATTGCGGTAGAAACCTTCAAATTCGACTGGTCGAATTTGAGGGTAGATTCATCCTCGAATTCGACCAATAGTAAATCTGCCCCAAGTATGGATTTTTAAAGAAGACTTAATAAACATTTAATGTTTTAATGAATCAATTGTATCCTCCTTTGGTGCTCCATGTTCTACAGTCTTGAAGAAATATTTTGGCTGCATGGGATTGCGGCTTCCACGAAGTAGCACATTGGAGGTTGGCGTGTCGGTAAGTGTTCCCACTTTTCACAGCATTTTTGAAAATTCACACATTTTTGAAAATTCCCCCAATTCAAAAGTAAATTACAACGTGAGATTTATCACACCTTGACCATGGAAACAGTTCTAATTCGAATAATCGCCACCTACAACTTGGCCAGTTCATGAACAAGTCAATAGAAGAGGTTGACCCATTTGAAGATGTTAATGCTTAGCAACATTGTATTTTTTTCGGAGGAAAAGTTGATTATGTTTATACAGTAGGTAACCTCCCAGTACATTGGAAATTATTGAGTAGTGGGTCTAATTATGGGCACTCTCATCATGAAATTCCCTGATGAAATTGGTTAAGGCTCATCTACAAGGACAAAGAGCAAAAAAAACCAGGTGCAATATATTCAATGAGTGACATACTTGTAGATTTCAACCAAGTGGACTGACAGATTCAAACGTAACACAACAGGAGGTCTTTCCGTGCTCTAAAGGCGGCTATAGACGCACAGATAATATAGCATAAAAAAATTTTCATATGATATTCGGTGCGTGTATGGTGGGAAACCAGCCAACCAATATCGGCAGAAGACTTGGATATCGGTTGGCTAGAAGATCAGGCTGGACAGAAAAATTCGGGTGTCTTTGAAGGCACCTGAACATTGCCCATTGTTAGTGCTAAATTGTCAGATTCAGGCATAATTCTGTTGTTTATACCTGTATATATATATATATATATATATATATATATATATATATATATATATATATACTCCAATTCAGCTCTACACGTGTGTATTGAAACGAACGATCTTTCTTGGAAAGATTGTTTAAAGATCGTATCCAAGAAAGGTCGTAATTGTTACTTCTATGGCCAGCTTCAGTTACCTGATTCTATTAAAGTCCTGTATCGCCTCCCTTCTGTGCCATGTTCAACTGCAGAACACGATTAACCAACGTTTGTGTATTTTAGAGTAATTTTTTTATTCCATATATCCCCAACAGGGGCGCTCCGCCAATGAGGCGAGTAGAGGCACTCACCTCAGGCGGCAGCACCCCCCTGTTTACCAGGGGCGGCAAAAAAGCCGCTCCTGGTAACCAAGAGCCGAATTTCCGGTTTTCAACCCGGTAAGGAAATTCGGCTCTTCTAGTGCGCTCTGCACTAGTGCCGTGGACCCCCCCCCCTTCCCCTGTCCGGCGATGAAAAAGTGAACGCGGATATCATCTGGATCGCCCCTAATCCCAAGGTAGGGGAGAGTTCTAAAATATGTTTGGGGTTGGAATAAAACCTATGTAATGTGTTTAATATCCTTATAGGGAACATTTGAGACTTTGAAATGATCAGAAGCAACACCTGGCTCCAACAATGAACAGTTTAAATATCAAAGGAACTGCGCCGAGGGCTTTGGATCTCATATAACAGGTGACCAATATCACAGTGACATGATATACATAACATTGCCAACATTAACTTGTTCTCCAATAACTCCATTATGAGCTGAAACTCGTTCTGTTGGTGGCTCGGGTGTAGGCCACTGAAACACTAGAATTCTATCCCTGAATTTCTCCATAGGAAACACTTGCTAAATCTGTTCCAAAACACACTCAGATTCTACATTTTGGAAGACTAGAACCTTATCTGGTCCAGTCTTGGCACTTAAAGGAGAAGGAAAATAACCAGCCTGGGGTTCATCCAGCGAGCACCATGGAGCAATCGTCTTCATGCTTCTTTGCTTTTCTAATTTCCCTGGGCAGACACATGCGCAGTAAAACTAAATAACCAGCTTTGTGCTCTACTGGGTGTGAACAGAAGAAGCAAGAAAGTGATCGCTCCATGGTGCTTGCTGGAAGCTTGGTGTCAGGTAAGTAAATATAATCACTTGAGGGTGCTTAACTTTTGGCACCCCAAGTATAAAATTACTTTCCTTCTCCTTTAAGAGCAAATGCACAAACCCTTGTGGACTTTTGCCTTCCTATTTGTGCCTCCATGTTATCCATCCACTTAGCTTGCAAGCTCTAAAAGACAGGGACCTCCTTCCTATTGTGTCTCTTTTCACATTGTACTTAATCTCTGTATAGTTATAGGGGTCATTGACACATTAGGAATAGTGATAGTGGGCAAAATTCTGTTGTAAAAAAAAGTTTTGGTAAAAAATTTGTACATTTTCCGGAACGGCAAAAAATTAGCTTAATGGCAAATTTTGACGCCAGAACAAAAGTTTTGTCGTAAAAATGTTTGTCGCTGGCATCAAAACTTTTGATGCCTGCGTATTTTCACAAATGTATTAGCCAGCAGCCCCATGCGAATAAATTAGCCCATCACTAATCAGGAACTGATCCAAAGAGAGTAGCAGTATTTTAGTTCTGTATAAGTGTGCATCCATAGAACAGTCCCATACAAAAATGGCTCCCTTTCTGTATATTTTTTTCTGGAATTTTTAAGAGGTCTTGGAGATGTAGAATAGGGGCTGAATTGTAAATAACACCAATGTTTTGTGCTTTTTCAATTTCATTATCCCCTCCAATCAGTTAAAATGGTAACGAGCATCAGCAAAATCTTAAGCCTTGCCTTATACCAGTCTCAGAGCATTTGTTCTCAAGAGACGTTACTAAATTTTGTGGGTGAACAATCCATAGCAGCCACTAGGAATCTCTCGGAATTCATTGCTGTTGGTGGCACTGTGCTTAGGGGGAAAATTAATCTGGGCTGGTTTGTTTTGCTCTGCTCACAGCATGCTCTGTTTTGTCTACTTTGAAGGGATTAGCCCAACTTGCATCTTCCTAAAAATCCATTGCTTTAGTCACCTGGTTACAATACAGCACCCGTACAATAAAAGCTTAAGCATTTCATGCCATATTTTCAACAAAGTGTTATTTTGACAATAGTTTCCCTTTGAGGAAAATACTAAGCTAGTTTTATAAATACTAATAGCCTAATATATACCTGTCACCTCTTCTAGTTTTCCCAGGACACCCCCTTGCCAAGACTTCTATCACTAGATGCCATTCTCCCTGGCTAGGTTAGAAGTTTGCTTGTAAAGTGACATAAGAAGAGCCTCTACACGAGTAATGAGCATTTAGTGATGCAGAAGGTCCATGTTGCATGCGCAATTAGCATCCAGTGACATCAGATTCCCCAGCCAATGAGCACTGAAAGTTGACATTGGTGCCAGTGTTCCATGGACTGCTCCAGGTGCTGTTTTGAAATCTTATTTGTCCAACTGCCACATGAGAGACAGCTTTTCACCCTCTTGATAAACTCAATGTTCCATAGGAAAATTGCAATTGTTCTCTCTCTGCCCAATCCTAACGCATTTCACGCAAAGACACAGAGTAAAAATACAGATTGTGGGAAGAAGTGAACTGCTTAGCGAGTGTCATTTAGAGGCACTACCTGGCGTATTGCACCTGAGATGAGATTTCTGTTGCTGCTCCTTGTGGAGGAGATCTTGGCGGGAGTCGAATTACAGGTTGAGTCGTGAGGATACGTTATTACAGCGTTGGGCAGGGTGCCAGATGGCTCACGGGCAGCACCCATTCCTGTTTCAGTTTGACTTTGATCATTAAGATTTCAGGCTGGTGCAAATCCCATTTCAGGCAATTGACACGGCTCGTAGATTCCAGTGGTGGGGAAAGGCAGGCATCAGAAATAGGGGGGTCTCATATTTCTCACTATACATTGTAAGGAGGGGCACTGATTTTCTGAATGCTGATTACATAAATATTCCCAGCTATTTTCCATTTCACATCACAGAGAGAATGGCTTGGGGCTGCCCGTTGAGAGTTTTCTGAAGAATTGCACCAGACCTTCCTACATTCTTGTTTTGCTACTTATGGGAAGCTGGTACCTTGTGTTCGCCAGCCGGCTGGAAGTAATGTTTACTAGCAAGCTTACATTTGCACCTGTAATCCCTCAGCTGCCGGAGGAGTTCAGAAGACATTGCTCAGCAAGTAGCAGCAAATTTGTATCCGAGGAGTGAAATGTCTGCAGGGGAGAAATATCTGGTTTAAATAAGAATCTTGAATGCAAAGCATTAAGTAACCATTCCAGGACACCGCTGCACACTCATCCTTTAGCTGAAATAGTAAGGTCATTAAGCAGCTCTTGTGCTTACAGAACCACAAAAGGGTTACTTGTGGTGACAAGCTTGATCCAACAGCCTCATCTTCCTTTAGCCTCTTTAAACACAAGGATATAGTTTGGACACAAGTATTACTATACATTATTCTTATTATATAATAATAGAAGAAGTTTGGGTAGACAACATAGTAAGTTAGGTTGGAAAAGACTCACGTCCATGAAGTTCAACTTTTTTTAGTCTGTATAAATCCTTCCTAACTGCTAGTTGATACAGAGGAAAAGAAAAAAAGCCCAATTTGAAGCGTCTGTGGACCAGTCCCTGGATCAACTTGTAATATGATCTTCCATAACCCTGTATTCCCTCACTTGCTAAACACCATCCAACCCCTTCTTAAAGCTATCTAATGTATCAGCCTTTACCACCGATTCAGGGAGAGAATTCTACATCTTCACAGCTCTCACTGTAAAATATATGCGGAAGGAACACCAACTTGGCCAGTCTTTCCTCAAAACTGAGGCTTTCCTTACCCATTATCAGCTAATCTTACTTCATATGCACCTTCCTGCTCGACTACATCTTATTTGCCAAACTGTCTCCTAACCAATGCATTGATCCTACAGAAAATCAATCAAGCCCTATATCCCTTACCTAACTGTTAGCAGGTAAACGATATAGCAGTCCAACATCAAATTCCCAATCAATCACTGTTTTTGATAGAAATTATACTTCAACATTGGTGTAGTAGAGTAATAAAAACCCAACAGTCATGAGATGCATGTTGCTGATTCTATGCAACTGAATCATTCATTGAGGTTTGTTCCAAACAACAGCAGTGTTCAAATTAATAGATTGTTACAAATATTAGCAGTGTGGAGTTCAGTTACTGTGGTCATTCATTCCAGCCCTTATTTAAGGAAGGAAGTGATGCTCATTCCAAACATTGTTCAGATCAGCGTACTTTGATTAAAAAGTTGATTGCAGAGGCAAAAACATATGAAGTGCAGAAAATGATCTCAAATGCTTTAAAATGACAATCAAAAACCTGAAAGATGTGGAAGAAAATGTAAAACTACCATTGGAATGGGTAGAAGAATAGCCAAAATGGCAAAGACTCGGTCAATGATCAGCTCCAGGAAGATGAAAGAAGGAGTAAAGTTACCTGTGATACTGTTATAATTAGAAGGCGCCTACGTGAAGCCAAGATATCGGCAAGAAGCCCCCGCAAAGTCCCATGTGCTGAAGAGCTTACAATCTGCCAAAAAAAACCACACTGACTGGCTTAAAGAGAAATGGCACAACATTTTGTGGATCGATGAAAGCAAGATTGTTCTTTTTGGGTCTAAGAGCTGCAGACAGTTTGCCAGACGACCTCCAAACACTGAATTCAAGTCACACTACACTGGGAAGACAGTGAAGCCGGTGGCACTAGCATCATGATATGGAGATGTTTCTCATAATGTGGTGTTGGGCCTATTTATCACATATCAGGGATCAGTTTCAATACATCAAAATACTTGAAAAGATCATCATGTTGCCTTATGCTGAACAGGGAATGCTCTTGAAATTGGGGGTTGAACACCAAACACACCAGTAAATGAGTAATATCTTGGTCCCAGGCCAACAAGATTGATGTTATGGAGTGGCCCAATCCTGCACCTTAATCCAATAAGAAATGCTGTTTCTGAAGCAAAACCAAGAAATGCAGAAGAATTGTGGAATGTAACAGGTTGTGGTGGACTCCATGCAATACTGACGTGCAGCAGTTCTCAGAAACACTGTTTATACAACTAAATATTAGTTCAGTCATTCAAAGGAAAGCAAAAGCTTGAAACATGTTTCAGTTTATACAGTGAAATGTTTGAGTTTGTAAAGAAGAATGCAGATACTGCTATTTTTTGGAAGAGCCTAATATTCCCTTTTCTGCACTGTAAAGGCATAACAGAAATTTGATAAATCTTTCTTCATGTTTTGATTTGGAATAGAATGTGCAGCGTTCACAACACATCTGTATGGAAATAAAAGCTATTATAAGGATTTTATTCACTTTTTTAAACACAGTTTATATTATTGATATTATTATTCTGCACACAACTGTATATACATAAAGAATGGTTACTGCACTCATCGTCCAACGCTTATTGCCTTGTGGTGCTCTCCAGGGGAGAGTAGTTGTTCCTAAATTATGGGACTGCCCACCTAGGTGACCAAAGCAGTGGCTGGTGATCAGAGCCTGACTAGAATTATAGTTATAAACTTTAATACTTTATATTTAACACATCACTGATCTGCTCTAAAAGAGGTCTTGTGGATCGCAGAAGTGGATTGAATCAGAAAAGTTCACCAAGATGCCAACATTTTCTTTTTTTTAAAAAAAGTTCTATCAGTATCTATGGTTCATCCAAATACATAACTAAATTTCAACCCAAAATGTAACATCAAAAAACCAACTGCATTGCATTTGTAGCAGGGTGTTGGGTGCAGGACTGGGCCAAATTAGGATCTTGCTCATAAATCGCTGAGATTCAGCCATATCCCAGAAGCAAACCTGCACATATTAGTAATAGTTTTCTGCAGCAGAGGAGCAGTATGCTTTCCCTCCCTCTACTCTAAGGTTTCCAGCCAATGAGAATCTGATGGAACATGGTACAAGGCATTGGTCTCATGGGACAGCAACTTGTATTGAAGAATTACAAAAAACAAAAGTGCAAAAGAATTAGTGTTAAATGGTAGAGAGGTTAAATACATTGAGACTATAATCCTGTTAGGTTGCATGTAAAGCAAAACACTTTATGGCGATTTAGAATTTTCATAATCCCTAATAACTACCTTCCCAGGCCAGATAATCGTGTTTAGGGAAAAGCCAGTGCAAAAGTTCTCACCAAAACCCGACAACAGGAATGAACTAGTTTGTTAATACTGGAGGCAAAAAATCATTTCAGGTACTTTGCATCACTACCCTGTTTGTTTGATGCTCATGGATGTGTAAACACATGTTTATACTTTCTGACCGTTCTAAAGGGAATTGTGAAGACAACAGCTGCCATCATGATTGATTAGCTGATGCTCGTTGTATGTCAAGAAGATTCTGAGGAAATGGCGTGAGGCCACGAAACGCGTTGAGCGTGGGGTCAGATACACTGTTGCGAAATTATGCTTTTATTATGGGACTATCAATAAAATTGGATATTTTTTAAAGGACCCTTTTGCTGCCTGGTGCTTCATGAATTAGATATAGTTTGACACACTCATCAATAACATGGCTGAAATCTGTAGGTATGTTCCACACGCTCATCTGAGGGCATGGCTGAAATCTG
>CM044444.1:92228854-92245234 GCA_024363595.1 Xenopus borealis
AGGGCATGGCTGAAATCTGTAGGTATGTTCCACACGCTCATCTGAGGACATGGCTGAAATTGATACAGGCCCCATTTATACCTGATCCCCAAAAATCCCACCTGCAGCACGCCCGTACCAACTTATTTTGCAGGTACTCGACACAGCATGGCAAACAACAAAACTACTACCATGTTTGTAGAAACATTTTTGTTGCTGCTGTGGCATTTCATGTCTGTGTCTTTCATTTCCTCTAAAAACACATTGTCCAAGAGTAAGAATGGGATCCAGACATCTATTAATAAGAAATAAATTGCACTGGGTGCAGTAGGCTTTATAATGAGACAGAGCAGGAAATAATTACACCGTGAACAAGGCCATAATCATTTTTGTGGCTGAGCTACATGTGAATAACACAAAGATCTGAAATCCAGGCTGAGCTTCCCATTGCCGCAGTCCCCCAGCGAGCAAATGTAGGACGCTGAGAAAGCAGCAGCAGTAAAAATAGCAGGCACTAGGGAGGGAAAAAAAAGGCTAAAACTAATTTTCTTTAAAAAAAAAAAAAAAAAGTGGGTTTTATTACAAAATCTGTACATCTGTCTTGCGTTAACGAGTAATACTAGTAAAGGGGAAGGGATGCAGATGATATGCAGCACCTTATAGAATATAAAAACCACACGCACAGCCCCTAGTGTCCAGCACTTTATGAAACAGAAATCACGCCCGAGTTATTAGCAGCTCTTTAGCAGTCACGAAAATCGCAGCTTCTGGGAAAGCCACAGGCAACACGAGGAGTCACCTGCAGGAACAACGCCAATACATTCCACATAAACGTAATAACTTTACCCAAAGGCATTGATAAGTAGTTCTAAAACTTGCTTGGGCGAGGCTTTTATGGTGAATAACTGCACCTTCATCAGGCACCGAGGTCATGAGCCCCATAGTGGTCACATTGTTCTGGGCGAGTATGTAATGCAAAATCTTGTGTGGAGTAAACTGGTATATTTCAAATACTGAATTAAGTTGGCCATATACTTTGTCTAATCAATGGCTTGAGCCAGAGAGCAGCTTTCTAAATACATTATTTATATATTCTTTTCAGACCAGTTTCAGCTTTACATTCTCTAATTTCATGAATATCCTCCTTCATGCCAACACTTTGGATATACAGAAAATCATATCATACTTAGAGATTTTCGTTTCCTGGACAGTGGACAAATACTGAACCTGGTGCCCACTGCCACATGGAAGGTACAGAAAAAACAGAAAATCAGATTTTTGTTTACTGGACTGGAACATGGCAGTGGGCACCAGGTGCATTGATTTCCCATTGCCATGTGGAAGGTACAGGAAAACAGGATGGCGCTTCAGTGTGAAAAGGGCTGTTTCAGGTGCTCTGAGTTTCAGCTTTTTCAGTAGTCCATAAATGCATCATTAGCTACACACAGACTAACAATGTAAGTGTATGTCCAGATAATGCTCGTGTGAGCAACTGTCTGGCAAATGCAGCGATAATTTGTAGGGGGCCTATGTGCTCTGTTTTTGGGACTAATTAAAAAAGATGTGCTGAAAAGGCTGTGCCATGCACCATAAACCTTATCTGGGATGTCTGTTAACATACCATAAACATCTTATTTCCAGTGTGTAAAGAGAACATACAAACACTCATGCATTTTCCAAAGTGGCAGGTGGAAATGGATGGCAGATCCCTCTGCCCAAACAATTTGCCCAGGGCAAGCTCACTTTTGTTGTGATTTTAAGCCTTCGTGTGTTGGTAGGTACCCCAGTTCATTATTTCAAGAGGCATCATGCACTTAACGAGAGAGTCAAACTAAAATGGAGAGCGGGTTGTTTTAAAACCAGTGAGTTTGAAAGGTTCATCACTTGAGCACAGCAAGGATGAAATACCATTAGCCATTGACAGAGCAAAACGCCAACACCTTATTTGGGGGGAATAAAACCTGGCATTGCTTGGTCAGACATATATTCAAAATTACTTGGGTGAAGCCAGACACATGAAGCTCTTGATCAGTATCATAACTTCATGTTCCCCAAGGACAGGTCTTCTGCAAAAGGGGGCCCAAAAGGGACACTGAAGTAGAAATTGTCTCTCAGTGGGGCCTAGAAACTCCTAGAGCCACAAGTTCACTCCTTTCTGCATTTGACTTGAACCCTTTCATCCCTTCCCATCCTGCCAAAACAGATTTAAAAGGAACAGTTTAGTGTAAAAATAAGATAGGCTGTGCAAAATAAAAAATGTTTCTAAGAGAGTTAGTAATGTAATGTATAAAGGCAGGAGTGACGATGTCTAAAATAAGAGAACAGAACACTACTTTCTGCTTTTCAGCTATCTTGGTTTCCACTGATTGGTTACCAGGCAGTAACCAATCAATGACTTGAGGGGGGCGCACATGGGTCATAACTGTTAATTTTGAATCGGAGCTGAATGCTGAGGATCAATTGCAAACTCACTGAACAGTTATGTCCCATGTGCCCCCCCCCCCACCTTGAAGTCATTGACTAACTCAGAGTGAAGGTGGCCATACACGGGCCGATAAAAGCTGCCGACAGACCAGCTTATCGGCCCGTGTATGCGGCCCCGAAAGTCGGCCAGATGTCGATCGGGTGGGACAAAAAATGCCGTCGGATCGCGGCCACATCTGTTCGTTGATGCGGTCCAGCGATCCGACGGCCCATATGGCCCCAGTTATGATCAGATTGTTGGGCCCTAGGGTCCACAATCGGATCAGCCCAATATCGCCCACCTCCCCTTGAGGTGGGCATATTAGGGAGAGATCCGCTTGTTTGTCGACATTGCCAAACGAGCGGATTTCTCAATGTATGACCACCTTTAGAGAGCTGAAAAGCAGGAAACAGTGTTCTGTTACGCATCTAGTTAAATTGAGTTGAAAAAAGACAAAGTCCATCAAGTTCAACCCCTCCAAATTAAAACCCAGCATCCATACACACACACATACACACACACACACACCCCTACACTATTTCACACAAACCATATATGCCCATAGCTATACTAACTGTAGAGTTTAGTATCAAAATAGCCTTTGATATTATGTCTGTCCAAAAAATCATCCAAACCCCTCTTAAAAGCATCAACAGAATGAGCATCACAACATCACCCGGCAGTGCATTCCACAACCTCACTGTCCTCACTGTGAAGAACCACCTACTCTGTTCCTTTAAATGAAAGTCCTTTTCTTCTAGTCTGAAGGGGTGGCCTCTGGTGCGGTGATCCTCTTTATGGGTAAAAAGCTCCCCTGATATTTGTCTATAATGTCCTCTAATGTATTTGTAAAGTGTAATCATGTCCCCTCGCAAGAGCCTTTTTTCCAGAGAAAACAACCCCAACCTGGACAGTCTCCCAGTCTCATAATTTAAGTCTTCCCTCATCCCTCTAACCAGTTTAGTTGCACTTAGTCTCTGCACTCTCTCCAGCTCATTTATATCCCTCCTAAGGACTGGAGTCCAAAACTGCACTGCATACTCCAGATGAGGCCTTACTAGGGATCTATAAAGAGGTAGAATTATGTTTTCATCCCTTGAGTTTATGCCCTTTTTTATGAGACAGAACTTTATTTGCTTTAGTAGCTACAGAATGACACTGCCCAGAATTAGACAACTTGTTATCTATAAAAACCCCAAGATCCTTCTCACTTAAGGAAACTCCCAACACACTGCCATTTAGTGTATAACTTGCATTTATATTATTTTTGCCAAAGTGCATAACTTGCATTTATCAACATTGAACCTCATTTTCCAGATTGCTGCCCAGTTTCCCAACTTAGACAAATCACTGTGCAAAGTGGCAGCATCCTGCATGGAACCTATAATTCTGCACAATTTAGTATCATCTGCAAAAATAGAAACCGTACTTTCAATGCCCATATCCATTAATAAACAAGTTGAAAAGCAAGGGACCCAGTATAGAGCCCTGCGGTACCCCACTAACAACACTGGTCCAATTAGAAAATGTTCCATTTACCACCACTCTTTGTAGTCTATCTTTTAGCCAGTTCTCTATCCAGGTACAAATATTATGTTCCAGGCCAACATTCCTTAATTTAACCAGTAACCTTCTGTGTGGCACTGTATGAAATGCTTTAGCAAAGTCTAAGTAAATCACATCCGCAGCCATCCCAGAATCGAGGTCCCTGCTTACCTTCTCATAAAACGAAATTAAGTTAGTCTGGCAAGATCTATTACGCATAAAACCATGCTGGCACACACTCATAGTAATGCCATTTGCTATGAAGTCCAGTATCCTTTCCTTTATTAATCCTTCAAAAAGCTTTCCTACCACCGACGTCAGACTAACTGGCCTATAGTTTTGAGGCAGAGAATGGGATCCCTTTTTGAATATCTAGTCACTCTAGACTTTATACATTACATTTTGGTAACTATACTGAAAACATTTTTTATTTTGCACAGACTATCTATTTACCCAGTTTTTATTTTCTATACTGAACAATTCCTTTAAGCTGCTCACATACCCAAACAGTGATTCTAATGTATAGGTGGCTGGTCCAGACAAAAGCCCTCGATAGTTTCTCAAACACCTCCCCTACCTTTACAAAGCACAGGTCTCTTATTAAATTCTCCATGTAAATGACGACATTGTTTAGACAAGAAAACAGATCCTGGTAAACAGTCACAATAAACATATATATATAAGAAGATTAAAGACATAGAAAGATATTGAACAGCATACATCAATTATATATAGTTATGTACAAATGCTAACTATAATAAAAACATTAAAACAGATTTGATAAAAAAATAATAGGTAAAACTATCTATTTATATTGGTAGAAACACATTTATACCCCCTATGTGACCCTCCCTAGGAATGTTAATAAGAGAATGATGAGCCAGTTCCAGCTAAGGAATTAGGGAGCTGTTTTTGTGCAACATCAGGTCACCACGCACCAATGCATCATTAATCAATGTTCCATAGAATTTTTTGATTGGAGGGTGAAGATCAGATGGTTAATGACCTGTGCAGTTACTGTCTTGATGTCATGAGTCAAAGGAATTTCAAGTGAGGATGTTACAAATGTATAAATCTGTTATACCAGCTTCTTGAAACACAGAAAAAACATAATCAGAGGATTCAGTTCAATTGGCAAGCTGAATCTGAACCCTTAAAGGAAATCAAAACCCTTTAAACAAATTACATAACTGCTCAATTTTCTTCTGCACCTTTTCAGCTTACATGTATTACTAACTTTCAAGATAAAGTGAAACCTCAGTTTTACACTCCCTGATTTTAATTTTTCCCTTATTTTACATTCTTGTTTTGTGGTCCCACCTATATATTATACATGATATATATTTCCTGGATTTAACACCGTTTTTCTCTGGTCCCCTGAAAAATAGTAAAATGGGGGGGTTCTACTGTATAAGCAATTTTTACACTGCCATCATGAAGTTGAAACAGGGCCACCTGTTGTTGACTTTTCCAAAAGAAGAAATGGAATGGAACACCAAAGAAACATCAGACATCTCCTCTCTGCTCTTTTGGAAATGGAGAAACATCAGATGACTTTACATTGTCAGGTCAGCAAAACTCACCTGCAAGTGCCGATGTTGCGTCTATTTTATTATACTGGCAGTGTAAAATTGCTAATGTCTTGAAATCTAGAAAAATAAAATTAATGTAAATTGCATTCATTTGTTGTGGGAGTTTACATTCTCTTTAAAAAGCAATGTCCAAGTTACTGAACGCAGCAATTTTATGCTTAAAATGTAAGGAATTTTTAAAATTTCTTAAAATTGTGCAAATTAGGGTGGTGGCACACGGGGAGATTAGTCAGACAGCAAATCCCCAGCGGGACGGCAGCTTCATTTTCTGAAGTTGCCTCGTGAGTAGTAGTAGAATTATTCGTCCGCAGTAGAGAAGATTTGTTGCTGGGTAACTAATCTCCTCTGTGCCACTACCCTTAGGGTTCAGATTTTTGGATTGGCATATGGCCAAACATTTTGACCAAACCAAAGAATTATAAATTTAAATTTATAAATCTTTAAGTAGGACTCGTTGTCCTTTGGGGTAAAGTCATTTCATTATGCAGACTAAAAATAATTAATAAGCATTAACTATTCATAAAACACCTACTACAGTCACCAAGGGGCAAAAAAAGCAGATTTAAAGGGAAACTGTCATGGGAAAACATTTTTTTTTTAAATGCCTCAGTTAATAGTGCTGCTCCAATAGACTTCTGCACTGAAATCCATTTCTCAAAAGAGCAAACAGATTTTTTTATATTCAGTTTTGAAATCTGACATGGGGCTAGCCATTTTGTCAATTTCCCAGCTGCCCCAGTCATGTGACTTGTGCCAGCACTTCAGGAGGGAACAGCTTTCTGGCAGGCTGTTGTTTTTCCTTCTCAATGTAACTGAATAGTACACAGTGGGACATGGGTTTTACTATTGAGTGCTGTTCTTAGATCTACCAGGCAGCTGTTATCTTGTGTTAGGGAGCCGTTATCCGTTTACCTTCCCATTGTTCTGTTGTTAGGCTGCTGGGTGGGGGAAAGGGAGGGGGTGATTTCACTCCAACTTGCAGTACATCAGTAAAGAGTGATTGAAGTTTATCAGAGCACAAGTCACATGACTTGGGGCAGCTGGGAAATTGACAATATGTCTAGCCCCATGTCAGATTTCAAAATGAAATATAAAAACATCTGTTTGCTCTTTTGAGAAATGGATTCCAATGCAGAATTCTTCTGGAACAGCACTATTAACGGATACATTTTGAAAAAAATTTTTTTTCCCATGACAGGATCCCTTTAAGCATAAATATCTAATGGGAGAAAAATAGCAAAAAAATATACAAGTAAACTGGGTGCCATAAGATATAAAATTTGCTCAAATTAAGCATTATTTACTCATAGATACTTAGATACTATATAATAATAAATAATACTATCTGAGGTTCAATCAATCACATGGTTTCACTCCTAGGCACTTCTCATGGAGAAGAGAAATGTCCTTTATTATTGCTACATGCCCCCTGCAAAATGTAGCAGACACAAGTTGGAAACTAGTATATATCTAAATATATATTTCTATATCTATCTATATCCATCTATATACTGTAATAAAATGTACAGCATCAGCCATTGTAGCAACCACAACTCTGGTGGCACTTACCTTTCTGCAGCATTATCTTTTAAGGCTTTATGAAAACAAGGATTCTTCTCAAGGTTTTCTCCTTCTAGACTGCTGTTTAGTGGTGTTTGGTCCTAAAATGAGTTAAAAAAAAAAAAAGACTAAGTGACACTCTGGGACCGTGAAAATACTAATTTTACAGCTCCATAACCTACCCTTTATCCTTACCCTCTGAGCCAGGATTTCCCTGCCCCCTCCTACTCTTTTTGTACAATTACGACAGAAGACATATTATATAGTTTGCAACCAGTTGTAGCTTGCTTCTTCCTTGACAACATTGTTCGGGATAAAGGGACATATGGAGCCAAAGGATTGGTCTTAGATGCTTCCCAGTGTAATATGCTATATTATTGGCTATAGGGGTGCATCTTATACGGTGTAGATCCTAACCGGGGATTACAAAATAAGCACCTTCTTTGAGGCCACTGGTAGCAACATCCAAGGGGTTGGTGAGCAACATGTTGCTCACGAGCTACTGGCTGGGGTTCGTTGTCCATAAAGAATCCCTCAGACAAGGGCAATCAGCACAAGCTTCCAACCATTAAGGTAGAAATGCCAAAATGGAAATTTTGAGGACTAAAAGGATTTATTTTGCTGCAGGACACCACACAGCTATGCTTGCCAACACTACCTTTAATAATGGACCCTTCACAATTCTGCATAAGAGTGTAGTGGAAGAAGCTACACTGGGAGGACCTAATTATGGTGAGATTTGGAAAGTTCTGCTGAAAGAACAGAAACAGAAGTAATTCTAAATGCCTCCTTTGATTTCTCTTTTATATACTGTTCTTTAAATATCTATACTGATTAGTCATGCAAAACCCTGGGGATCTCTATTCAAGATTGCACTTAAAGGGCAAGGAAAGTGTAAAATAGAATAAGGCTAGAAATGGTGTATTTTGTATAATAAACATAAACATGAACTTACTGCACCACAAGCCTAATCAAACAAATGATTTATGCTTTCAAAGTTGGCCACAGGGGGCTGTCATCTTGTAACTTTGTTATACATCTCTGCAATATCAAGACTCCGCACATGCTCAGTGTGGTCTGGGCTTCAGTTGGGAGGGTTAAGCTTAGGGATCGTCGTAAATGATCAAAACAGCACAAGTCAAATAATATCTGCCATAGAAGCCAATACAGCAAGACTGATTAATAATCAGAATATACAGACTGCACTGGGTCTATGGATACAGATCTCTACACAGTCATTGGCTGTTTTACAGGGAAAAAGACAAATCTGCTTGAGTTCTGGGAAGTAAGGTGGGGGGGCCCCCCCTGCTCTTTGAAAGTATGATAGTCCCTAACTGCTCTGCAGGCAAACAGGAAAATTCCTATCCCCAGCAGTAAATGAAGGGCGAATTTCACTGCATACCTGGTACCCTGGGCAAATGCCCTTAACTTTCTACTTACCCCTCCTTGCAGGTCCTGTCCAGCGGAATTCACAGCAGCCATCTTGTCACTTTCGGTCAACTTCCTGTGGTTACTGGCGTTTTGGGAATTTCCGTGACTTTCAGCGCATGCGTAGTAGATCCACACTGGAAGATTACTCCAACTGTGCATGTGCCCAGAAACACCAGTCACTACAGGAAGAAGACCAGTAGGCCAGGGGGAGGATAAAAATTAGGGGGTTTGGTTCTCCTTTAAAGTGATTCTGACACTAAAAAATTACTTTTTAACATATGAATGAACATTAAATGTTACCTATAGGTCATGTTGATCATTTTGCGGAGAGGTTTCTAAGTTCCTAAGTCTGACTCTCTGACTTTGCCAACCTGACTATCCCGTCTCTGCCTGTTAGTTACAGTTTCTAATGCTAACGGACTCCTGGTGCACAAATATGGCAGCCCCCTCATACAGGAACATGGGGGATCAGACAGGTAATGTAAAAGCATCATGCAAATACTTTTTGGCAAAGTTAGAAGTAGCTTTCAAAGCCAATATTATAATAGATGTAAAAAAAAAAAGAGTTTAATTTCAGGTGTCAGTATCTCTTTAAGGGCAGTGGTTGATAAGGAGGTTTGTTGCCCCGTACAAAAAAAATCATGAATGCGGGCCAAAAATGCATCATTGCCAGTTGATGACCAACATATCCCTTTCTTGCTAGTTCGCGATATGTAGGTTTTATTGCCGGCGATTTCAGTTATTTCCAATGGCGACATTTTCAGGAGATAAGTCGCCTGCCATTGTGCATAAATAATCACAGGCAACAAATCTCCCCGTTGGTCACTGCCCTAAAAGAGGTGTGAATGGTACAGGTAAAAACGTGTGTGTTATAGGGGGTGATATAGGAAATATGTACAGTTCCTTCACTTTGGAAAAACCATCTATATGGAAATAACTGTACATATTTCTCCTGCTTCAGGCAAAACAGCCTGGAGAATATGAACATTTCTCATTTACCCATTTCCTGTGGTTCTTCTGGGCAGTCTGGCGATCCTGACTCTGGCAAGACAATGTGCTTAGTCGATGGACTTTGGATCCTTGTTCCGGACTTCCTGAGTCAGAGTGTTCTTCCAGCCTGTGGCAAAGAACCAAATAAAAGAATGTTGCAGCATTACAGTATATTTTCCCTCCAAAGTTAATGCTTGGAAAACTGTACAGCAACACGCTGTCAGGTACAATAAAATGCTTGGTAAAATGCTTTATAATGGGGAAAAGCCCTAGAGTTGATGTTAAAATTCATTATCATTGGCAGCAGTGAGAATTCTTGCCCTGTTCCATGGCGATGATAAAAAATACATTCAGATTTCAAAATTGAATATAAAAAAAAAATCTGTTTGCTCTTTTGAGAAATGGATTTCAGTGCACTATTCTGCTGGAACAGCACTATTTTGAAAAAAAAAACAAAAAACATATTTTACCATGACAGTAACCCTTTTAGTTATGTCATCGGTTATAAAAACTTGTGTATTATAATAAATAAAGGACCCCTTGTTGGAAAATATGAAGATATTAGAAGTAACCTTGGAGTTCCATGACCTGTATAAAAGCACTTGGCCTTGTGCTTTTATATGCTCATGGAGCTTCACGGTGACTTATATCATCATTATATTTTACAGTAGAGGGTAGGTACGTAGTTATTTGCCTTTTTCTTCTGACTCTTTACAGATTTCAAACGGGCGTCGCTGACCCCATCTGAAAAGCAAATGCTCTGTAATGTTACAAACTTATCATTATTGCTAAATTTTATTTATTTTCTTTCGAACAAGGGCCACTCCTATTCATATACCAGTCTCTTATTCAAATCAATGCATAGTTGCTAGGGACATTTGGACCCTAACTACCAGATTGTTTATAATGCCAACTGAAGAGCTGCTAAATAACTAAAAAAAAAAAACACAGATAATAAAAAATTAAAACCAATTGCATATTGTCTAAGAATATCACTCTCTACATCATACGAAAACACAAAAGATGAATAACCCCTTTAAGAGAAATGGTGAAACGGTACCATTGTCATGTCTGGCACAACTGTTAAAGGGTTGGTTTACCAGCTTTTAGTATGATGCAGACAATTTTGCAGTTGGTTGGTTAGCTTTTTTTATTTTCAGCAGGTCTCCAGTATGAAATTTCAGTAGCAATCTGGTAGCAAGGTTCTATTTAACCTAGCAACCAGGCAGTGGTTTTAATTTCATATTGGGTGATGGATAGATCAGTTTTTGAGTAGAAACATAAGCAATAATATAGCAGCCTCGTGTAGCAAAAGTTTTAAAAAGTGGCTAAGAACAGGATTTTTTAGAACTAAAACTTAATAGTGAACTACCCCTTAAAGGGGTATGAAACCCTCCAGGCGCTAACTCCCTCCCCCCACCCCCCTGTAGGCCCCCCTCCCACTCGGGCTACCTCCCCCCCTGGCCTATTGCCCCATAGTCCCTACTTACCCCTCCTTCTTGGTGCCGACCAGCGTAGTTCACAGGATCCAGCTTCTTCTTCAACGTCTTCTTCCTGGATCGAGCGCCGTCGCGGCGCATGCGCAGTAGGACACATTTGCCGGTTGGTCCTACTGCGCATGCGCCCAAAGTTCACGAAGTCTTCTGATTCCAAATTCTTCGTGAAATCGGAAGACTTTGTGAAGACGTTAAAGAAGAAGATGGATCCTGTGCTACGCTGGAGGGCACCAAGAAGGAGGGGTAAGTAGGGACTATGGGGCAATAGGCCGGGGGGGGGGGTGAGTTAGTGCCTGGGGGTTTCATTCCCCTTTAAAAAAAGGGGCCAAAACCTACAAGCCTGGAATTAGAGACAGAACTATCAATTTGGCTTTATAAAAGTCAAACAGTATTGTGCTCTTTCACCTAAATACCAGATATATAAAGTGAAAAATGTCTCCTTTTTGGCTACAGCTCATTTGGCTTGACTTGTGGAAAAAAAAAAAGTGCACAAACATGGTCAACTGTAAGAACTTTGACAAGCAGAAATTGGTCAGTATCTGTTATCAGGTAAACTTTTATCCAGAAAGCCCACCTCCCATAGACTCACTTTTATACAAATAATGCATATTTTAAAAAAATATTTCCTTTTTCTGTGTAATAATAAAACTGTACCTTGTACTTGATCACTACGAAGATATAATTAATCCTTACTGGAAGCAAAAGCAGCCTACTGGGTTTATTTAATGTTTACACAATTTTATAGTAGACTTAAAGGGATACTGTCATGGGAAAAACATTTTTTTTTTCAAAATGCATCAGTTAATAGTGCTGTTCCAGAAGAATTCTGCATTGAAATCCATTTCTCAAAAGAGCAGATTTTTTAATATTTCATTTTGAAATCTGACATGGGGCTAGACATTTTGTCAATTTCCCAGCTGCCCAAAGTCATGTGACCTGATAAACTTCAATTACTCTTTACTGCTGTACTGCAAGTTGGAGTGATATCACCCCCTCCCTTTCCCCCCCCCCCCAGCAGCCTAACAAAAGAACAATTGGAAGGTAACCAGATAACAGCTCCCTAACACAAGATAACAGCTGCCTGGTAGATCTAAGAACAGCACTCAATAGTAAAACCCATGTCCCACTGTGTACTATTCAGTTACATTGAGAAGGAAAAACAACAGCCTGCCAGAAAGCAGTTCCCTCCTAAAGTGCTGGCACAAGTCACATGACTGGGGCAGCTGGGAAATTGACAAAATGGCTAGCCCCATGTCAGATTTCAAAAGTGAATATAAAAAAATCTGTTTGCTCTTTTGAGAAATGGATTTCAGTGCAGAAGTCTACTGGAGCAGCACTATTAACTGATGTTTTCCCATAACAGTATCCCTTTAAGGTATGAAAATCCAAATTATGGAAAGATTTGTTATCCAGAAAACCGCAGGTTCCAAGCATTCTGGATAACAGGTCCCATACATGTAATCTGCAGGTCTGACACTGCACCACTGTAATATATACTGTAGAAGGGACTGTTTGTGTGGCAAGGTCTGGGATAGGAGCAAAACAAATCAGTTACTTCCAGAAGGCACGCAATAATCTCACACATTCATTCAACAAAATCCAAAGCCCCGGCAGGGACAATGAAGCGTGCGGATAATATTAGAGAAAAACATGAAATAACTGGAAATGCCTGGACTTGGCAGCAAGTATACAAGACAAGCATGAAAGCGGGAGGCAAACATATTGCTCAGCTGGGATTACTGAAATGAAACTTTTAAAAGAGAACAAAGCCGAAGATTGAGGAAACCCCCCTATTTTTTTTTTAACTTCTTGCAGACCTTAACGGTGAGAAATAAGAGAGAAAAAGACACAAAGCTAAAAGGAGAGAATGTTTCCGATGCCCTGCAGCAGGCTGAGCACATGTAATGAATTTGAATTAATCAGTTCCAGACTCCCCGGGCATGCTGGTGCCGTTATAGTGAGCTGTAATGTGTTGGGAGTAGAGTGCAATATACAGCACAGAGCTAAAGATAACGTCTTGTTTGTCAGCACAGACTAGAGACTTGCTCTTCCATCAGCAGTGACCAATCACCATCATTTGATTTATACCCGTTTGGCTGTAAATACGGTGGACAGGGGTTGTTGAAAATATGTAAGTATATAACAGACTATACTATTGTCAGTAACAGGCAGGAGGAAATGGGAAGGATGGACAAGCAATAACCTAATGAGAGTCTGGGCAATTTTTAGTACCCCCCAATTTACAATAGGATAAACATGGGATTATGTTAAAGGAGAATTTAACACCTTTGCTAAAACCCCCCAACCCTACATAAACCCCCGCCCCCCCAGCCTACCTGCTACCCCAGGCAATAGCCTCTAACTTTTTACTTACCCCTCCATGTATATTCTGTCCAGCAGAGTTCACGGAAGCCGCCATCTTTTCTTCGGAATGAAAGAGGCGTTTCGGTGCATGCGCAGTTGTTCGGGAACGGAAGATTGCTCCAGTTGCACATGCGCCAAAATGCTGCTTTGATTCCGAAGATTACCTAAGGAAAGAAGATGGCTGCCATGAACTCCGCTAGACAGAATCTGGAGGGGTAAGAAAAAGGTTAGGGGCCTTTGCCCAGGGGTAGCAGGTAGGCTGGGATGAGGGGGGGGGGTCTATGTAGGGTTGGGGGTTTTAAGCATAGGGGTTGAATTCTCCTTTGATGTTAACTATATTTAAATGAATGTTAACAAAATTTAAAATCTTAGTGGAAGGAGCTCTACTCCCTTGGCTATCCCTTTACTGATGATCTGTCACTATAGAATGGTTCCACCACTCGGGTGTCTTTCAGATATAAAAGGTCCTCTCCACACATCATAAAGCAGCGTGTCTCAATACCAGCTAACAACAGGTAAAGAATAAGGATAAGTACCTAGGGGACGTCTTGTCTTCCGGACTGTGGTTTCCAGGCTGCTCTTTCATTTCATAGAAAAGAATCTTTGCTTTCAACTCTGCCACCTGTTTAATCAATCAGCATCACAGCAGCTTAGACTTGTCAATTCCCTTCCATGCCCAGGGTGATCATTCAGATCAGCTACAGCCAATGGTTGCTTACCTCAGCCTTCAGCTCCTCACACACAGCTGCAGTGAAACCTCAATTTTAAGTTTTCCCTGCACTTTACATTTTTTTTATTTATGGACCCCACCAATTTATAATGCACTTCAATGGGTGCATTTCCCTGATTTTAAGTCATGTTTTCCCAGATTTTAAATCAAAATTTTGTCCCGATGTTCCCAAAAAACAGCTTTTTTCCTCCATTAAGGTTATTATTTGTAAAATAAAGAAGTTTAAAATAAGAACCAGATGTATATTTTGCCATGGTTGTGTCTGTAAATGGTCATGTCCAATGAGTCTGCCCCTTATACAGTCCTGACTCCTGCACCAATCACTTATTGCTTTAGGTTGTGTGTGTGACTGATAGAGAGTCTTGCACACACCCAACATAGTTTAACATTAACACAGCAATGTTTAACCCTTGTTATTAACACAGTAAATATTGTAGGGGTGCACCAAATCCTCTATTTTCGATTTGGCCGAACCTCCGAATCCTTCCCAAAAGATTTGGCCGAATACCGAACACGAACCCTAATTTTCTTATGCAAATTATGGGTGGGAAGGGGAAAACATTTTTGCTTCCTTGTTTTGTGCCAAAAGTCACATGATTTCCCTCTCTGTCCCTAATTTGCATATGCAAATTAGGATTTGGTTCGGCCAGGCAGAAGGATTCGGACGAATCCGAATCCTGCTGAAAAGGCCGAATCCTGGCTGAATCCCGAACCGAATCCTGGATTCGGTGCATCCCTAAATATATCTCAAAGTAAAACAGACTCCTGTGCTTATATCCTTTCAGTACTTGACGAAAAATTAATTTTCCCGGATTTTACATAATTTTTTCCTGGTCCAATGAAAAACATCAGAGCCTTCTCCATAATAGGTTTATGGATCATAGATCCCATGACTTTATTTAATATAACACCCTTAAATAATGTATTATATTTTTAAAAAATGTTTATTCCTGAACTTGCAGGGCTCATTTATATAGATATGTGCAACGCAGCACAAGTGCAGTTGCCCATTACTAGTGATGGGCGAATCTCCTGCGTTTCGCTTCGCCGAGAAATTCGCGAATTGGCGAAAAATTCGCGAAACGAGTCGCGCGTCGTTTTTGACGCGCGGCGCGTCGTTTCCGACGTGCGTCGCGTCAATCGCATTGCGTCGCGTAGTTTTCGCGTCAAAAACTACGCGCGACTCGTTTTTCTGGGCGAATTTTTCGGCGCCGAATTTTTGCTGCCGTTTCGTGAATTTATTCGCCAGCGGCAAATCGCAGGAATTCGCCGCGAATTCGCCCCTGGCGAATAAATTCGCCCATCACTACCCATTACTACCAATAAGCAGTTATGCTTGATCAGTCTATCAGTTAGAAAAGGAAAGCAAATATTAGACTGGTTTCTATGGGAAACTGTAGTTGTGGGGCAACTTGCTTTATAAGTAATCAAGAGTGCAATGCAGAGAAAGGTATAACAAGCACTTAAACCAAAAGGCAAAGTATTTAAAACAAAGTTTTGTCCATACTGAAAAGAGAATCTATTCAGGCTTAACAGCAGAGCTACACAAACACATTAACACATCTGGTTATATTGAATGAAGATTTTAAATCAAACCAAACTATAACAGCAGTATACAATTTCATTAAAGAGTCATTATACTGATCAGTGATGGATTCTAAAGGCAATATAGGCTGTGCTTTGTCTTTTTATTATAAGTCCAAAAGTCATCATTGAATAATGTCAGGCAAAAGAGTGACAAGCTTTAGCGATTACTTGTGTAATGGAAGCGCTGTTTTACTAGATTTCTATAATAAAGAACACTCTGCCGTGCATTTCCAGCAAACATTTATAGAAAACAAAGTTAAAGTAATCCCTAAACAAGAACCATATCCCAGCTTAAATCATAAAACAGGAACTTGTCATTTAGCTGCATTTAAAGTGATACAATACGTTCTAAAAATCATAGGAACATGTCTGTATCAAGCCCCTTCCAAACCTTCCTTAATCCGACGCTCTGACACTGCTATTGGATCTTCTGTGCTGTTTCAGTGACGCTGGGCTGGGGGCAGAGCCATCCTTCCATGGGCTAATTACAAATGAAAACAGGACACTAGCCTATGGAAGGATAATTCCCCCTCCCAGCATCACTGAACAACCACAGAAGATCCGTTAGCTGTGTCAAAGGGTCGGCTTAAAGAACAAGTAAACGTTTTTTTTTTCTATCTCTAAATTTGCTCTAAACAGCCC
>CM044444.1:92247653-92282042 GCA_024363595.1 Xenopus borealis
AACATTTAATGTACATTCATATGTTAAAAAGTCATTTTTTAGTGTCAGTATCACTTTAACTCAGAGTTAGAGAGCTGAAAAGCAGGAAGTAGTGCTCTGGCTATTATGTTATACATTCAGTCACTCCAGCCTTTATACATTACATTTATGCCTAACTAACTATATTAGAAACATTTTTTTTATTTTGCACAGGCTATTTATCCAGTTTTTATTTTTACAGATCCTAAAAAGATCCCTCGCCTAGCCTGGTAACCGACTGTAACAAGTAAAGCAGTTGAGTAAATTTCCATGTGTGAATAACATTAGGCAATCGGAGGAACTTACGGAGAGCTTTTTTTCCTTTGCACGGTTGGCGTACTTTAGAGTGTTGTAAGTGTCATCATAACTCAGAGAAGATGGACTAATGGCAGCAATCATGACAGTCCGACAGTTTCCACCAATGGAGTCTTTCAAAAGCCTGGTCAGCTTGCTGTCTCGGTAAGGGATATGAGCCTTCTTGTTCTGCTCAGCATCAGAGAAAGTAATTAGGAATTAAAGGCCTTTTCAACATATGAACATCAATCACAGTCAAGAATGTATTTATTTTACCTATGGACAACTCTGCAGATGTTACAAAACAACAGCAGTGCTCTGGGACCTCACATCATAATTATTTGGGGGTTGGAGTGATTAGTGATGGAACAACATTAAAGGAGAACTAAAGCCTAACTAACGAAGTAACTAGAAATGTTGTACATTTTGTTTTGTGCTTCTCTACCAGCCCAAGGCAACCACAGCCCTTTAGCAGTAAATATGTGTCTCCAAAGATGCCCTAGCAGCCCCCCATCTTATTTTTTGCTGATTAACTCTGAACTTCAAACTTGTCACAGGGGGTCACCATCTTGGGAAGTGTCTGTGACACTCACATGCTCAGTGGGCTCTGAGCAGCTGTTGAGAAGCTAAGCTTAGGGGTCGTCACTAATTATCCAGCAGAAAATGAGGTTGGCCTGTAATATAAGCGGATGCTACAGGGCTGATTATTAAATTGATGTTAATTGCACTGGTTTCTGCACTGCTATGTAGTAATTATCTGTATTAATGACTAATCAGCCTTATATTGTGACATTTCTATTCTAAGTGTACTGTATATTGTGAGTGGGTCCCTAAGCTCAGTAAGTGACAGCAGCACAGAGCATGTGAATCAGTGAATCAGCAGAAAAGAAGATGGGGAGCTACTTAAGCAACTGTTGCTTAAGTATTAATTTTGGGGGTATTGTTTTCTTTAGTGAATGCATCACTTTTTCCTCCTTTGTCCAAATGGCAGTAATGTTAGTCTACAGGACAAGGAAAATAAAGGGATTTGTTTGGGTGGCAGAAAATGAGAGGTTTCAGTGCATCAAAGTTTCCAGTTTTTAGATCACTTAAAAGACTACAATGAAAGGACATCATTACTAAATACAAAGCGAGACAGCTCTGCACAAAACAAAAACATCTGTCACGATCATGGTTGTGATTGCTTTGGTGAAACATCTGCCCTGAACCGTTTGTGAATTTTATAATGTAAACAAAGCCAGTCTGTACCCAAAGCATCAGATGTCCACAAAGAAAGCCTTGTGTTATTGAAGAAGAGATGCCTTACCTTTGCATCAGCCAACGCATTGATGACATTGATGAGGGCCAGCAAGGAGCGGTTGATGTTGGCCCCTTCTCGGAGTCGCTCTCCTTTAGCATTTGATGTGGAAGCTCGTTCTGAGCTAGCCAGATCAATAAGGCTCATTTTGGCTACCCGATTATCCTGACTGGCAGTACGATCTTGCTGCTTCACATAGATCTATACAAAGATGCAATAATAGCGAAGACTTTAGCCCTTTTTTTTTTAAACGCATCAGTTAATAGTGCTGCTCCAGAAAAATTCTGCACTGAAAACCATTTCTCAAGAGAGCAAATATTAATATTTAATTTTAAAATATGACATGGGACTAGATATGTTGTCAGTTTCCCAGGTGCCCCAGTCGTGAATTGTGCTCTGATAAACTTCAGTCACTCTTTACTGCTGAACTGCAAGTTGGGGTGATATTACCCCCTCCTTTTCCCCCCAGCAGCCTAACAACAGAACAATGGAAGGTAATGAGATAGCAGCTCCCAAACACAAGAGAACAGCTGCCTGGTAGATATAAGAACTGCTCTTACGGTAATAGTAACATCCAAGTCCCACTGGGACACATTCTTTTACATTGAGTAGGAGACGCAACAGCCTGCCAGAAAGCAATTCCATCCTAAAGTGCTGTCAAGGGATGACAGAATACCTTTAAGATGGCCATAAACAGGCAGATTAAATTTGCCCATAACGTCCTTTACACTGATTCGGCAGTTTATCTGCCCCTTTGTGTGGGCTTCTGACGGACCCCGATCAACATCAGGCCAAAAATTGGCTAAATATCAATTGGGCAAGTTTGAGTTATTTCTTCGATCCAGGGCTGCATCGGCTAGTTGATGTGGTTCTGCCACCTGTTGGCGCCCATTCGCATCATTGTTCGGCCAATAGTTTGGCCCCAGAACCAAACCTTCAGATAAACCCGGAATTGAGCTGCCGTTAGTGGGTATATTGGGTTAAGATCTGCTCGTTTGGCAACTTTTACAGCAGATTGGCAAGATGAAGACCCGAAGAATACCAAAGCGACAAAGATGACGCCCGTGAGCTCTGCTGCGCTGACTCTGCATGTGTGTCCAGTAATCCTACAGGGGACACAGGGAGGGGCGCAGTGAGGGGCGCAGTGAGGGAGCAGTGGGGACTTTTGCCTACAGGAGGGTTGAATTCTCCTTTAAGGAAAATTTATTTTTGTCTTAAAGTGTTAGTTTATCTTTTTTGTAGACAAAAAAGTTTTATATACATAAAATACAATATTTGTGTTTCAGTAATACCTTAGCATTAAGATCCCAGGAAAAATGTAGCTCAGATCACCTACCTGGAACACAGCATGTGAGCGTGAAGATGATGCATTGGCATCTGTGGGATGCTGAGTGCGATTAAGGTTACCACTGGCCAGCATTTGCAGCAACTGATCTGCGGATTTGGGCTGGATGGACGATAAAAAAATATGGTTAAGTAGTGCTGTCCCCACTAGGTAAAGTATTTAATTAGCATACAACTCCCAGAATCACCCCAGCCTTTGTTTGTCACAGGACTGTACACTGTACATGACTTCAGTTCTTCTTCCACGTGTCACCTCTATGAAGGCCCATAACTAAATGTACATAGTTAAATCGGGTTGAAAAGAAAAAGTCCATCAAGTTCAACTGCTCCAAATGAAAACCCAGCATCCATACACACCCCTCCATACCCTCACATAAATTATATATATATTCATATCTTTATTTACTGTAGAGTTTAGTATCACAATAGCCTTTGATATTACATCTGTCCAAGAAATCAACCAAGCCACTCTTAAGGGCTAGGGCAGACGGGGAGATTCGGGGGCATTTTGTCGCCTGGCGACTTGTAGCCGCGACTTGTAGCCCCCGAACCTCCCCGAATAGCCAGGTCCTGAGGCGCACCGGCGTTACTTGAAAATGCCGGCGCCTATTCACACGCAGCGGCGCGATTTTTGAAATCGCTCCAAATTGACTCGCGAGGCAATTTGGAGCGATTTCAAAAATCGCACCGCTGCGTGTGAATAGGCGCCGGCGTTTTCAAGTAACGCCGGTGCGCCTCAGGACCTGGCTATTCGGGGAGGTTCGGGGGCTACAAGTCGCGGCTACAAGTCGCCAGGCGACAAAATGCCCCCGAATCTCCCCGTCTGCCCTAGCCCTAAAGGAATTAACAGAATCAGCCACATAGTTTCTAGTATAGAATTCTTCCTGTATCTGACGATTAAGTACTAACAGTGGCCTTTGCCAACCTTAAAGGGGTTGTTCACCTTTGAGTTAACTTTTAGTATAATGCAGAGAGTGGTATTCTGAGACAATTTGCAATTGGTTTTCATTTTTTATTGTTTTTGGTTTTTGAGTTATTTAGCTTTTTATTCAGCAGCTCTCTAGTTTGCAGTGTCAGCAATTTGGTTTCTAGGGTACAAATTACCCTAGCAACCCTGCATCGATTTGAATAAAAGACTGGAATATGAATAGGAGATGGACTGAATAGAATGATAAGTAATAAAAAGTGGCAGTAACAATACATTTGTAGCCTTACAGAGCATTTGTTTTTAGATGGTGTCAGTGACCCCAATTTGAAAGCTGCAAAGAAACAGAAGAAAATTGCAAATCATTAAAAAACTATGAAAAATAATGAAGACCAATTGAAAAGTTTCTTAGAATTGGCCCTTCTACAATATACTAAAAGTTTAAGACAGCCAATGGCGCGGGAGAAACAGGTTTCTCACCAACCCCTGGGATGTTGCTTCCAGTGGCCTCAAATGTGTTTATTTTTGAATTATAGGCTTGGAGGCAAGTTTTTGTTGCATAAAAACCAGGTGTACTGCTAAACAACCCTCCTGCAGGCTGCCAGTCCACATAGGTGTTACTAAAGACTGTCACCAGCTTTGTCAGAAGCTTTCATACGATTGCTGTCAGTGGCAGAACATCAGCTGATCTGTTGTTTAACTACTTTATTTGATCTGAATGGTTAGTGGCATGTCGGGAGATGAGGACGTATGATCGTTTGTCCGATATTGCAGGTAGATCTTTGCGTCTATGGCCAGCTTAAGAAGTCGATTGGGTACAGTAAATTGCAGGTATACAGCTGCCCACATTGGGTGATTTTATTGATACCTGGCTAGTTAATTATTATACATCATTAGGTATATTAAAATGATGTGATTGACTATGCATATGGAACTGACCCACCATTGCGTACTTGCTACATTAGAACTGTTAATTGTCTAAAATACATTGCATTGTAACTGGCATGTAAAAAACAATAAAAATGTAAATGAAAAAAGGTTTTTAATATGATAGGATTCTCAACCCATTTTTAAATCTCTCTTTAATATATTATGCACTTCTAATTAGTATTCTCTGAAATCATCCAGTTTACACAAAATTATATTTTTTATTTAAAAAAAAAGTAGGTATGGCAAAGATCCATTCAGATAGGTAATTATCAGTCTAACAACTGAAAACATGTAGATACAGGGAAATTCTCCAGGGGAATACAGGGTTTTCACAATGTGAAAAAGTTACATGGACACAAGAAAATAAGTTCTCCGGGCATTTTTATTCCTTGAAATCAACGTTCTACATAAATAATTTTTTTTATTTAAAGTGAAGCCTCTTTAGATTCATGACATACTCTCTAAACAGGTGGCCAGAGGATGGGATATAGAAAGCTTCCTCTGCTATTTGCTTTCAAAAAGCCTTTCTAGATGTGTATCTGACCGGAACAAATCACATTAGCCAGATAAAGTGTGACTTATGGATTCAGTGCCGTGGATAAATCAACATAATACAGTAATTTGCAGCAGATGAGAGCTAGGGGAAAACAGAGTGACATATGTTTGTGAATGAAAACCTTAAGTAACAAATCATGTTCCTAGCCTTGGCAACAAATCACTTCCACACCTCATATCAACCAGTCCAATAAATGCTATTCATGGGGATGATGTTCTGCCTCTCTTGGTTTCTCTGCTTACTAGCCGATACTGCTATACAGAACATACAGGAAGGGCGGCTCTGCTTTGAAGCTCCCATATAGTATTTATGATGTTTTAAATAAAAGAGGAGGGTTTAGCTGTAGATTGAGCACCAATCCAAGGATAAAGAAAAAAAATACTTTTCTACACCCATCTTTGCATTGTCACATTAAGCAAATGTAACCTTAGTATAAGAAGTTCCCCTAGAGGAACCAGGTCTACAGTATGGGCTCTGAACTACAGCTGAGTTTTACCCACATCTAAGGTGCATCTTAAGGAGCATAGCTGTCCTTCTGTGTTAATGGAGAGGAACAAGCCTCTCATTATTTCAAATCAAACTTTCCTGCCCGATTTATTGCGGGAATCAATGCTGCATTCATTTGCTTTCCACCACAAGCTTTCCTGTAAGAAAATAGTTCTGAAAGTGTAAGTTTTACTAAAATGCACCAAGTGTATAATTTTTGGAGTATGCTTAATATTATTATTTATTATTATTAACATGTATTTCTATAGTGCCAACTTGTTGCGTAGCGCAATAATATTGAAACCTCAGCCAACTTCAAATCATCAAAACTGCAGCATCAGTGAAAGAAGAATTTATTGTTCCAGTTTTTCAGAACCTAATTGACATATGGAACTAAGGGTTTGCCAAACCCAATGGCAATTCCTGTAAAGGAACAGTTCAGTATAAAAATAAAATCCAAGTAAATAGATCGGCTGTGCAAAATAAAAAATGTTTTTAATATAGTTATTTAGCCAAAAAATGTATGTATAAAGGCTGGAGTGACTAGTCTAACATAACAGAATACTACTTCCTGCTTTTCAACTCTCTTGGTTTCCACTGATGGTTACCAGACGGTAATCAATCAGTGACTTTAGGGGGGGGGCACATGGGTCATAACTGTTGCTTGTGAATCTGAGCTGAATGCGGAGGCTCAATTGCAAACTCACTAAACAGTTATGTCCCATGTGGCCTCACTTTAAGAAACTGATTAAATCTGAAAAGCAGGAAGTAGTGTTCTGTTCCACATCCATGTACTCCAGCCTTTATACATTACATTTTTAGCTAAATAACTATATTAGAAACATTTTTTATTTTGCACAGCCCATGTACCTAATTTTTATACTGAACTGTTCCATTAATGAATCTATATATTCACGGGAACCAAATATTACACAAAGTCAAAAAAAAAAATCATTAAATATTAGTGGAGAAATAGAAAACGTTTACCTGATGAAAAGACAGCCCCTGAACAACTACACCCTTCTGGGGATCCTCCCGGATTGCTAGAGATCCTCTTGGTTCCAGCAGGTCCCGTATCTGTTCATTATACACCTAGATAGCCAGGAGACAGGGGTAGAACAATCAATCATTTATAAAGGGGAAAAAACATCTTAAAGAGGGAGAACAATTATACCAGATCATTAGTAATGGATGGAAGCTAAAGTGAAAGATATTTCTAAAATGCACACAATGAGAGAATCTTAGGTGATAAAACTGGTAATCGTCCCACAAAGCAGTTTGTATCCATTTTATCTCTGCAGCATTTCTAGAGGAAAACCGTTTTAAAGGGCAAGTAAAGTGTTAAATAGAAGAAGGCTAGAAATGGTGTATTTTGTATACTAAACATAAACATGAACTTACTGCACCACAAGCCTAATCAAACAAATGATTTATGCTTTCAAAGTTGGCCACAGGGGGCTGTCATCTTGTAACTTTGTTACATCTCTGCAATATCAAGACTCGGACATGCTCAGTGTGATCTGGGCTTCTTAGGGATTGTCATAAAAGATCAAAAAACAAAGCTGCTTGAGTTCTGCATGGCTGGTAAGTAAGGCAGGGGCTCCCCCTGCTGTTCATAAGTATGATTGTTTCCCTGCTAGAAGTTAGGGATTGTCTGCAAATTCCTACCCACATCACTAAATGAAGGGAGAATTTCACTGCATACAGTCAGGTTTCTTATAAAAACAGTACACATTTTTTAATTAAAGTATATTGGAGATAGATTTCTTTTTCATTAAAGAAAGTAAAAATGGGATTTTATTTCTTTGCCTTTCCTTGCCCTTTAAGACTAAAATGCAGTGGGAGAGTATGGAACATGTATTTCAAAATTACCTCAAAATGTAGGGGCTTCAGAAGATAATAGCTCCACTATGCCATATTCATGGGCTTTTTTTATTTATTGTGGGAAGTGATCTGAGCACATTGTGTCACCAAAATATTCCCTGGACAAGGTCACAGACATATCAAATCAGAGACAAACTGGCAGACGTAGCACTATCCTTGCACATCTGTGTTTTGTTCTCTAAGATCATATTATATGGTATAAGTTACATTTTTAATTTATAAGAAACCGTTTGGTCCTTATAAATGTGAAATGAGAATCAATGCAATACAGAAAGTCTTTCCCCATATAAATAATGTCATGCACATAGCACCTAATACCTTGTATCTTGATAGAATATACTGGTATATAAATACATTCTCTACACAATATATAACCTATTTAAAAAAAACTACCTTGGCACAGTATTATACCAAAATGGAATGGTCCAGGACTCACCTCAAGGTAGGAGATAAGAACCTCGCATGACTTCTCTTCTTTGATTGCCTCAATTCTCCTGTAAAGCTCAACCATAGTAAGGTACATAACGCCAGGGTCAGCTTCACTGCCCAGCATTGTGTGGGTCTTCCCAGAACCTGTAGCTCCATAGGCAAAAACTGTATAAAAGGAAGGGTAGAGTTTAAACCAGAGTACGGCCCAACACACACACAGAAATGTCATGGTATATTTAAAGGGGAACGATCACAAAAATTTGAATTTAAAATAAGTTTTCTAAACAAAATACATAAAAAATTCTGTACCATTTCTGAAATATCAAGTTCATCTTCACTATTCCTCTCTCAGCATCTATTTCTCTTCATTCTCTCCTCATGCAGCAGTTGCGTGCCAGATAATCATTGACAGTTAGATCCAATATATCTTATATGTGGCTCCTTTTGCCTAGAAGATGTATTAGAGCTCACTATTAAAATCACCAGACATCAGGTCTCTCTACATGCAGGATTTGTGCAAAAGGCAGTTATTTTGTTAGATTGTGTTTTTAGTGGAATGAGTTTTTTGAGCGAGCCTTCCTTTAAGATTTATTGGATCATTCATTGGACATCCAGCTGCTGCATGGAGAGAATGAAGACAAACAGATGCTGAGAGAGGGATAGTGAACATAAACATCACTATTTCAGAAACAATGCAGAATATTTAATTGACTGTTTCTAAAAAAAAAAAAAAAAATTTATTCCAGTATGAAAAAGCTTATATTACATTTTCAGTTTTGCGATGGATGGTGGGAAGCATTCCGCTCAGATTCAAAAGCAACAGTTATGACTCGTGCCCCCACCTCAAGTCACTGATTACTGCCTGGTAACCAATAAGTGGAAACCAAGAGAAATGCATAAAGTAGTGTTCTGCCCATTATGTTACACTTACAAATACACTTATGCAGTAACGGACAATTAAATGTTTCATGGCAGCTGTTAGCAAAGAAGTGACAACTGAAACAGCTTATCTGGATCAGCTGTGAGAAAAGTTTCAGATGGAAAGGGCAAATGCTCAGGTGGATATTAAGTTGGTCATTGATGTAACAATTACGATCTTTCTTGGAAAAGATCTTTCCAAGAAAGATCACTTGTTTCAATACACGTGTAGAGCTGAATCGTCAGATATACAAGTAGAAACAATAGAATGCTACCTGTGTGACAATTCAGTATTAACAATGGCCAATGTGGTGCCCTCAAAACCACCCGATTTCAGACCAGCCCACTTGACGAGCTGACCAATATCCAAGTCTTCGTTTCCCACCATGCACGCAACGAATATCGTACGAAAATTTGTTTTGTACGATATTTGTGCGTCTATGGCCAACTTAAGTCGAGGACCAGAATGAAAAGCTACTTGTTGGTTTCTTTTACATGTGACAGCCATTAATCTCATGACAAAAAGTCTCCCCAATTTGTGGCATACCAGTCATAACAGAGGTTGCTTTACTAAATATATATAAAAGTTTAAAAGAACAGTTCAGTTTAAAAATAAAACCTGGATAAATAGAAAGTATGTGCAAAATAAAACATGTTTCTAATATAGTTTGTTAGGCAAAAATGTAATGTATATAGGCTGAGTGACTGGATGTCTAACATAACAGAATACAACTTCCTGCTTTGCAGCTCCCTATCTCTGAGTTAGTCAGCGACTTGCACGGGCGCCACACGGGACATAACTGTTCAGTGAGTTTGCAATTGATCCTCATCATTCAGCTCAGATTTAAAAGTAAACAGTTATGATCAATCAGTGGAAACCAAGAAAGCTGAAAAGCAGGAAGTAGTGTTCTGGCTCTTATGTTAGACATCCAGTCACTCCAGCCTTTATATATTACATTTTTAGCGAACATATAATAATTTTTTATTATACACAGCCTATTTATTTACCCAGAATATATCTTTACACTGAACAATTTATTTTACTTGATTGGTTACCAGGCAGTAACCAATCCAAGACATGAGGGGGGCCACATAGGACATAACTGTTGCTTTTGAATCTGAGCTGCAAACTCACTGATCAGTTATGTCCCACGTGGCCCCCCTTCAAGTCACTGACTAACTCAGAGTTAGAGAGCAGAAAAGCAGGAAGTAGTGTTCTGGCTGTTATGTTAGACATCCAGTCACTCCAGCCTTTATACATTACTAACTAACTACATTGAAAAATTTTTTTTATTTTGCACAGCCTATCTATTAAACCAGTTTTTATTATAACACTGAACAATTCCTTTAATCCAAGCAGCCAACCACAGCAGCAGTAAAGTAGCGACCAGGCTAAGTAAAAACATTAGTAATGGATATTGGGCATACACCCCTGATGCTTGAATACTTGTCAGATATAAAATAAAAACATTTAAACACCAGAGCAGTTGTATCCATTTAGGACGCCATCTAGAATCTCCTTTGTTGTTTGCTCAAACACATCCTGCTGTCGGGAATTTTCCCCAAAAACACGATCAAAAATAAACTTCATGTCCTTTCCTTTGCGCTTTGGTCCATCGTTCCCTCTGAAGCTGGAAAACACTCCCGTTGTCTCTGGTTCATCAGGGTCAAACACCAGCATATTGTGATCCACAACTTGCACCACCGGGTGATGGTTTCCTTCTTGTTCACGCTGATTTGGGGGACGCGCTCGGACCACTACGGATACATTGCCTTCCTCTGTTGTTGTTGATGATGAAGCGGTCATGGTTTTTGCAGAAGAGATCTGCTTTCCTAAAAACGGGGAAGATGATAAGGTTTTAAAAAAAATATTTGGCATCAACAGAAAAAAAACACAATTGCTACACATATTTGTTATGGGAAGAAATATAAAAAATATTAAAAAAATGAATTTCAACTAAACAGATTGGATCTTTTACCTGCAATGCTTGCACTCTGAATTGTTCCATTTTATTCTTGAGATTGGAACAGCACGCTTCTTATATTACAAAAACACTCTAAACATCAAGAGTAGTGGCACACAACGCTATTCAGGGGAGATTAGTCACCCAGTGACAAACTGCCTCTTTTTTGGGCGACTATCTCCCCGCAATACCTTCCTGCCAGCGATTTACATTCTAGCCAGTGGGAAGGCATTAGGGGAAGATAGTCGCCCAAAGAATTGGCGATTTGTCGCTGGGCGACTAATCTCCCCCGAATAGCATTGTGCGCCACTACCCTTTAAACTCCAGTGCAAAAGTATTGCCTTTAATCATTCTGGTTAACAGGTCCTTAACCTGTAACATATTTAAAGGGCAACTCCCCCAAAAAAGGGTTTTTTTCCACAGTGAAAATATAATTCTAAGCAACTTTTCAAAACATTGTAATTAAAATGTTCAGCAGAGCAGCACTGGGGAATCACCCAACTAACGGTCTAATACAGGCATGGGATTGGCTAGAATGCTCGAGACTTAGGGTTTCTACATAAAGGGTCTTTTCCTAATTTGGATCTTGATACCTTTAGCCTACTAGAAAATCATGTAAACATTAAATAAACCCAATAAGCTGATTTTACCTCCAATAAGGATTAGTTATATCTTAGTTTGGATCAAGTAAAAGGTACTGTTTTAATATTATTACAGAGAAAAAGGAAATCATTTTTAAAAATTTGGATTATTTGGATAAAATCAATGGGAGACTGCCTTTCCTTAATTTGGACCGTTCAGTATACTAGATCTCATACTTGTGTTTCTGATGCTTTAAAGGAGAATTCAACTCATAATAAAAAAAAACCCTCCCTTTGGTAGACCGCCCTCCCTCCTCAGCCTACCTGCCCCACGTTTGAACGCCCTTAACTTTTTATTTACCCTTCCTGCAGATTCTGGCCACGGGAGTTCACGGATGCCATCTTCTGTCTTTTTCGTAAGTAGGCTGGTGTTTTCAGCGCATGCGTAGTTGGAGGAAATTACCGGTCCTAAACAACTGTGCATGTGCCAAAACATCTCCGCAATGGTTTGGGACTGGAAACTCCCTCCGACTGCGCATGCTCCAAAAGTTATGAAAAAGACCGAAGAAAGAAGATGGCAACCGTGAACTCCTGTGGTAGAGTCCTGCGTGGGTCCATTTTTTGGGACCCGTACCCGACCCGTACCCGCGACCCGCATTTTTACCCGCTTGGACCCGCGACCCGAACCGTACCCACAACCCGGACCCGCTGACCATCAAGAATCAGGATGTGCTGTCATTGTGAACCGGAAGTGACATCATCGGATGTAGCCAAGATCAGAAAAATAAGGAGTAAAACAGGAAGTGCTGTCATTGTAAACCGGATGTGACATCATCAGTAGTAGAAGGAGAAGGAGTAAAAATTGCTATAGCGAGGATCCGCGACCCGACCCTCAACCCGCCAACCTGCAGAACCACCGGCCCGCTTCTATACCCGCACCCAGAAATTCTACAAGCAACCCGCAGGGTACCGCGGGATTTTGCGGGTAACCCGCGGGTACCCGACCCGCTGCAGGACTCTATCCTGTGGCCTGAATCTGCAAGAGGGGTAAGTAAAAAATTAGGGGCATTTGCTCAGGGGGGATGGCATGTAGGCCGGGGGGGGGTTGGTGGTGAGGGTTTTATTATTACAGGTTGAATTCTCCTTTAAATGGGGGGGGGGCAGTGTTGGACTGGCCTGGTGGAAAACAAGGAAAAAACCTGGTGGGCCCAGGCCAGACCCCCTTTCCTGAAAAAAAAAGTCAGTGAACGCGGTCACAGGGGGGGGGGGCCGTGGACAGCAGTCCCAGTGGGCCCCCTAGTCTGACCCGGGGGGAGGGGGGCGGACTCAAGCAACCTTTGATGCCATACACTTTTTAAACTGCGCCCATGTAGTTTAAATGTTTTACGGTTAACGAGGCTCTTTGCCAATATTAAACATATTTTGAATCAAATCTTTTCCTCACCATTTCTGTTTCCAAAATGTTGAGCAGTATGTCTATATAATCCTACTGCCTCTGGCATCCACCCGTGTAGTAAGTATAATGTGGAGACTGGCAAAGTCCACAGCACTGTCTTTATCTTATAATTGCATACCTCCCAACATTTTGGAAGTAAAAAGAGGGACAAAAACTATTTTTTGCACGTAGGGCGGCAAACATTTTTGACCACACCCCCTAATCACCATGCTCATTTTACTAAATTTGTCAGGTTATTAAAGTTTGAAAATATTCCTCCTTATCTAAACTATTAGGATTGCTTATTTTTCTTATCTCAAAATTGTTGCAAAGTATATTACTTGCGACTGTTTGCTGCTCTGGGCTCTCTGCCAAAAACCAATTAAGTTAGAAACTCTGTTTCTTTTTTCTGGCTGTTCAGTGCAGAGAAAAGAGGGACTTTCAAGTACAAATCAGGGACTGCAAGTTGAGCCGTCAAAAGATAGACTGTCCCTCTGAAAAAGGGACAGTTGGGAGGCATGTAATTGGCAATGTATATATTTAGTCACATTGGCTTATAAACACCCTTCTTTGTTCAGTCACTGGGGAGGCACCTCAGTTCCACACTCAGGACAATCAGAATATAAATCAGAGAAGTGCAGTCTGTGGGGCTCCAGCCATTGCTGTAGAACTGGAGCGTCAGAGACTGGATATTCCCAGTGTAAACATGTATTTATACAGAATATACCGCTTAAACAATGCAAGGCAACACTGAAACTCCTGAGTCCTCTCAGAATGACTGTACCGAGTCCCAGACAGACAGACAAATATACACAAGAGAAAGTCTCCATGATGATCAGTGTCGGACTGGGATGCCAGGGGCCCACCAGAAAACCTTAGACCAGGGGCCCAAGAGGAAACCTTAGACCAGGGGCCCAAGAGGAAACCTTAGACCAGGGGCCCACCAGGAATCCTTAGACCAGGGGCCCACCAGAAAACCTTAGACCAGGGGCCCACCAGAAAACCTTAGACCAGGGGCCCAACTTTCCAAACTATTATTCCTTCTCTCCTTACTTAAACTCTTTTTTTCTCCTATTCTTTTATATCTACTTGCTATACTCTATTCTTCCATTATTAAGCCTATTTTTCCAGATAAAGAAATAGGGAATGAACATGAAATATGCCAAATTTTTAGGAGCAAGAGGCCACTGACACCTGGGCCCACCGGGAGTTTTCCTGGTATCCCTGTGGGCCAGTCCAACACTGATGATGATGACACACGTCAGATCCCTGGCAAGAGAGAACGTACCAGCAGAATAACAAATATCCCATTACATACTGGGAGATGAAGGGTATGTTTCTGAGGGGAATGACGTTATACGCGTAACATTACTCGATGTTATTATCAGCGGATGTTATTAGACCCTTTCAATGGTCCCTGTCTTCCTTTCCAAACACTTCCGCCAGCCTTAGTTCAAAACACGCGGGTCTTTCTCACCGGAAGAGCTGATTGGACGGCCCAGCGTCACTCCAATTGCTTCAGGAAGTGATGTCAACCATAGCGCAAGGAGGTATAGGGAGTTGTAGTTTTAGAGAGGTTGCAGCAGGGTTTAAACGTATCAGGGATTGTGCGTGGGGGGGAGTGGGGTATAATTGAACTGTCAGTCGCGTGAATCGTGGGCTTGTTGCTGCTGAGCAGGGTTGCTGGGTGTTTCCAGCCAAATTGCACTACTAATTTAAAGGGATACTGTAAAGGGAAAAATGCTTTTTTTTTCAAAACACATCAGATGGCATCCTGTCATGGAAATTTTTTTTTATTTCAGAATGCATAAGATAATAGTGCTGCTCCTGCAGAATTCTGCACTGAAATCCATTTCTCAAAAGAGCAAACAGATTTTCATTTTGAAATCTGACATGGGCAGTGTCAGACTGGCCTGGCGGGACACCAGGAAATAACCCGGTGGGCCCCAACCCTCATTGGACCCAGCCGGGCCAGACCCCACCTCTCTCTTTCCTCTTTTCCAAAAAAAAATCATAGTTGAAGAGCGGCATGCAAGCGCAGTGATGCGTGGCACCCAGCGCAGTATACTCACGTCAGCTGCCTGGTGGAGCCTTTGTTAAAGGTGAGGGGGGGGTCGGTGGGGGACCCTGGATGCAGTCCCGGGGGGCCCCCCACGACCCTGGACATGGGGCTAGACATATTGTCAATTTCCCAGCTGCCCCAAATCATGTGACTTGTGCTCTGATAAACTTCAATCACTTTACTGCTGTACTGTAAATTGGAGTGATATCATCCCTCCCCTTTTCACACCAGCTGCCTAACAACAGAACAATGGGAAGGTAACCAGATAACAGCTCCCTAACACAAGATAACAGCTGCCTGGTAGATCTAAGAACAGCACTCAATAGTATAAACCCATGTCCCATTGCGTTCTATTAAGGTACATTATGTAGGGACCTATGGGTTTTACAAGCACCTATAGAGTTAAATCCCTACCTTCCTTAGTTGTCAGGCAGAAGCCTGTGTTGCAATTTAAGTATTTGCATGCCTGTAGTTATTGGTCAAAGGGTGTGGTGAACACATCCTGCCTTACACTGTATAGTGCTGGGAAGGGAGGGGCAGCTTCCTCTTTGGCCTCTGGATGGTGATCCAGCAGGGTGTGTCCAGGGGAGCTTGAGTGCAGAAAGGCCCAGAAAGCATGTGTCCAAGTCGGGACCAGGCAACCCCGTGAATGAGGAATAGAAAGTGGCAGGTGAGCTCCCAGTAGTACATTCTAGGAGTGTAAGGTAGTCAGGGTGAGCTAAAAAGAGCAGTTCTGAGCTCCAACGCAGGAGTGAGAGTTTGGAGGTATCTTTCCCATGCCATATTACCTGTAGTATAGGGATCCCAGTGGAGAGGGAATCAGGATAGAGGATTTCCCTGAGGTTGATCCAGAGACCACTACTGGAATATGTTGCTGAGGTGTGCATGTATAGTCTACATCTACCCTGGAAGTTCAGTGTGAGCAGGGTTGTGACTATATGCCCAGTGTCGGACTGGCCCACCAGAATACCAGGAAAACTCCCGGTGGGCCAAGGTGTCAGTGGCCCTCATGCTGCTAAACTTTTGGCCTATTTCATGGCCATTCCCTATTTCTATGAAAACAAAGAGGCTAAATATATGGAATAATTGATTATAGTATGTAAAGGAAACACACTAGGAGAATAGAGGTTGATTGAGGAGATGAAGAATATTAGTACTGAGAGTGGGACCCTGGTCTAAGGTTTAATGATGGGCCCCTTGTCTAAGATTATTGGGTGGGCCCCTGGTGCCCCAGTCCAACACTGTATATGTCTGCCAAATCTGTCCTAAGGGAGTGTCAGCATGTGAGAAACTGCATGTGATGTGACTGCACAATTTTCCTCTGATGTGAGTAAACCTGGGGACATTATCTTCGGATTAATAAAAAGTTTCTTGTTTGCATCATAAAAACCTCCTGGCGCCCTGTCATTTTTTGTATGTTTTGTATGCACAGTAGCCTGAGGGTGGTAGTTGCACTACATCTTAAAGGGAAAACTTCCACATGGTGAAGGCCCTGACCCTGTTGTGTAATTCACATGTAGCAAATGCTCTATCCTGCTATTGGGTATTGGCCTAAATACAGCTACAATTGAACAAGCTTCTTTAAACAGGTGGGTCTTTAAAGAGCGTTTGAAAGTTTGGTAAGAAGGAGAAAGTCTCAGCTCGAAGCAGAGAGTTCCAGAGAAAAAGCAGAAGCCTGAGAGAAGTCGTGTAGACGAGAATGGGCTGAAATGATGAGAGGAGAGGCAAGGCAAAGGTCAGAAGCAGAGCAAAGGTTGTGTGTAGGAGTTGATTTGGAGATTAGAGATGAAATATAGGGAGGGGTTTCACTGTTAAGGGCCTTAAATGTAAGTGTGAGTAGTTTGAATTTGATTCTAGAGGAGATTGGGAGCCAGTGAAGAGACATGTATCTGGGAGCAGCTGATGTTGAGCGGTTAGATAGATTAATGAGTCTAGCAGCAGCAGTTAGAACAGCCTGGAGTTGTGAAAGGCGACTTTTAGGAATACCTACGAGGAGTAGGTTGCAGTATTCAAGGCGGGAGATGATAAGAGACTGAATAAGTGTCTTGGTTGATTCTGAACTGAGATATGGTCGTATTTGGGCAATGTTGCGCAGTTGAATACAAGATTTTGCAAGCGTTTGAATATGTGGTGAAAAAGACAGATGTGAGTCTAGGATAGCTCGTAGGCAGCGTGCCTGTGTGGTGGAATGAAAGGTAGTGTTGTTTACTGTGAGTGAAATCTGAGGGACGGGAAGATCTTTATTGAAATTGTATTTGTATAAGGGCCTCATGGGGTTCCTATACCTAGGGTTGCCACCTGGCCGGTAAAATTGAAGGTTGATCCCAATGTTATTAATAGGAAATAAAGCTAAATATATAGGAAGGCTGGTATTTTTTTCCAATAAAGGTGGCAACCTGTATGGATCACTTACCCTGGTGGTCTAGTGGTCTACGCTTTGGCATGTCTCCAGCGGGGACGCCTGCCGCATGCGTCTGTCTCCTCCTGTTGCCGGCTCCTCTATGGCGCACGCCAGTGCACTTCTGTTTTTATGCGCCAGCATGATGACGTCACACGCGTGAAATTCAAATCTACAAAAAGGGGAATTCATTCTTCAGATCCTTGCCCATTGTTAGGTTCTATTTAGAAAGTTCCTGGGTGTTTAATCCTTGTGATTTCCTGCCTGATCTTCTGATACTGACCCTTGCTTTGCCTGACTACTCTGATTCTCTCCAATCCTGACCCTTGCCTGTTTGTGACTATTCTGATTATCTCCAATCCTGTCCCTTGCCTTCCTGTTTGACTATTCTGCTTTCTCCAACCCTGATCCTGGCCTGTCTGACGATTCTGCTCTGCTTGTGCTGGCCCGGCCCTTCTGTTTCACTCTGTGGTGTCTGGTGTTGTTCTTGAATCCAGTATCCTTGGTGAGATGATCGTGCCCCTTTGCTTGTCCAGAACCTTTTAGCTTTCCTCCTCTCTCAATTAAGACCTGGCAGCATCCAATTAGCCGAGGGCTCCTCCTGAGATGAAAGGCGGCGGTTATAGGCAAAAGTGAGAGCTGAGACCAGGGAGCTTAGCTTAGGTTCTGGATTTAGGGTGCTGTTCATGACACAACCCTACCTATACCTCCTGAGCCCCCCTCTGTAGTTACATCCCAGGTGAAGAGGGCAAATCCGATTTTGCATCATGGAAAAGTGTGCAAATCAGTGAAAAATGAAAAAGTTATATTTTCATTTATTTCACTTTTTTCACTGCACATATTGTGCTATTCTTGTGCAACTTTTGAAGTGCCTCTTGGCTAGTTTTGGGCTGGTTTTGTAGCTGACTTTGGCTGGTTTTTAAAATTAGACCCGGAAACCCTGCTGCTGGGTGTTATTGGGTTAGGGCGGGTTAAAGTCGGGGAAGGTTCGCAGGAAAGGCAGAAAAATATTTAAAGTATTGTTGGGCTTCATGAATGGAACCTTATATAGAAGTACAAATGATGTATTCTATACTGAAGAGCAAGTGTTAGCTATTGTCTCTTTACTCAAAATCATTATAAATATATCTCATGAACTATGGAAGAATGACCAGTAACAATTTTTTTTTTAATTAGTTTGTACATAACAAAAAAAAACACCAAGACACATTTAACTTGAAATTTGAATACGTTTTTATTAAGAAATAATTTACCGGTACTCCGCTTGCGCACCTCTACAGAAAGGGCGGCGCTCGATTTCTCCTCCCTGGCTATTTCCTATAGAAGACAGGGAGAAGAACTCCCGCACCCCGCGATGGACCGACTCCCTGTCGCCTTTTCTGAAGAGGAGCAGAAGTATAATATTGTTAAGTTATTTCTTAATAAAGACTGCGAATTTAAGTTAAATGTGTCTTGGTGTTTCTTTTTCGTCAGGCACAAACAATTTTTAAAAAAAATTTTTATGTCACTGGTCGGGGCTGATAAAATTTGGGGACAAACCCAGTCCGTGGGGCCCTCCGCCAGGCTTCCCCGATCAATATCTGGCCGAAAGTTAGCCAGATGTTAATCACGACCGTATCTGTTAGTTGATGCTGTCCCGCGATCCGACCGCCTGTATTGCCTCCACTCTGATCCGTTCAGATGAGCCCGATATCGCCCACCTCGCCAAACGGGCGGCTCTCCCTGTGTATGGCCACCTTTAATCCTGTATTGAAACTGGTTATCTGCAATTTGAGGTCCAGCAGGGTTCATATTTGTATCAAAATCAGAGCTGATGTTTTCCAGGTACAGTGGCTCTCAATGTGCAGTGCTTGGCATATGTATTTGATTAACAAATAATGTCCTGAAATTTTGTATTTATTTTCAAGCCACTGACACTCAATATGTTTTTTTTATGTGATGTTTTATGTAAGAAAACAAATCAGAACTATGCTGTTTGCACGAGAACCCAGGCTTTTTGCAGTAATAACAAAATCATTTTTGTGGAATGTACATACCAGTTTTGCATTATGCATTGGCATGTGTCCTTGAAGATTTGCCCCAGGTTGCTCCGCTTAGCTGGATGACACTTGTGTATTTTAAGTAGATCCACATATCCTCAGTTACAAGGCTGTAACTGGGTTGTAGGACCCACTCTGTTATTTCTGCCAAAAGCCTAACCAGAGACCCACAACTACAGGCCTGGGTGCGAAGGTTGCACCCATGTTTCCACCTCAACTAGGACCCACTTTATCTCTCATACCCTATCTTCACTTGCTCTCAAGCCAGTGCTCCAGGCCTTGAGCAGTTACTGATAACCAGACATGTAATGATTGGAGGTGCCATGTATAGATTCAAAGAAGGCTGTAATTATTTAAATGGAGGCACATGAGACCTATTATTTTTGGAGCTGATGTTGGGACCTACAAGGGGATGGGGCAGGCGAGTCTCCGGTCAGCAGGGCCGGCCCCCCTACCCCTGATGGTGTGAGCAGGGCCCCCTTCCCCCTGGTAGGCATGGGAGGGGGGAAAATAAGGTGGGGACGGGGTAGGGTTGACACCTTTTTTAAAAAAAAAATTACTGGCCAGTGGTGGGGACAGGAACTAAAGGGATGCAAAAATGCGCTGATCGTGATGCAAAAAGGGGCAGAACCGTAGTTGTGTTACAAAAGGGTCGGGGCCACATCACAAAATGGCCAGAAGACAAAGAAAAGTTACGTTTCCACCGGAGGGCCAAGGGCTTTTGTTACAGTTATTAAAAATTACCAGCAACTACATTGTCAGTAAATTTGTAATACTGGCCTTGGCTAGGCCGGCAAAACACAGGCCTGGTGGCAACCCTAGACGGGAGGGAAGGGGCAGATAACTTTTTGGCTCTGTGTTTTTCCCACCCTCCCAATCCACAAGTGTTAGGTTGCTGCTACACAAAAGGACAGAGATCAGAAGCAAAAGCTGCCGAATGTACTTTGGAGCAGAATGCGGCAGGAGAAAGAAAGCGCTGTGATCGTATGATCAGGCTTGTGTGGAAGCTGGAGACCTGGACCGCCAAAGAGCGCTGTGAGAAGCAAAACTAAGAAGAGCAGTGCAAGGGGCTCTTCATTTGAGGATAATATGTTAAAATTACATTGATGTAATTGGGCCACATTTTTGGTGACAGGGACTTCTAATTGTTTAATAAATCTGTGACCTCTGGTTCCTCAATTTTTCCATTTTCATTAGCAACATGTATTTGTCTGTTACAAGCAGTGCGGGAATTGGAGAAGGATGCACAGGGATGCCATCCCTTCAGAACTTTCTTTTCTCCTCTTCACTTCTGCATGCAAATAAAATGCAGAGGCAAAATATAATATACAGTAGTTAAATATATAGAGTTTAAAAGGAGAAAAAAGATAGAGAAATGTTAAAGGGGTGGTTCACCTTCAAGTTAACTTTTAGTATATTGTAGAAGGGCCAATTCTAAGAAACTTTTCAATTGGTCTTCATTATTTATTTTTCATAGTTTTTTTTTTAATGATTTGCAATTTTCTTCTGTTTCTTTGCAGCTTTCAAATGGGGGTCACTGACACCATCTAAAAAATGCTCTGTAAGGCTACAAATGTATTGTTATTGCCACTTTTTATTACTTATCATTCTATTCAGTCCCTCTCCTATTCATATTCCAGTCTCTTATTCAAATCAATGCAGGGTTGCTAGGGTAATTCTTACCCTAGAAACCAAATTGCTTATGCTGCAAACTGGAGAGCTGCTGAATAAAAGGCAAACTAACTATAAAACCACAAACAATAAAAAATGAAAACCAATTTCAATTTGTCTCAGAATATCACTCTCTACATTATACTAAAAGTTAACTCAAAGGTGAACAACCCCTTTAAATAGGTAAAGAAGGTTGAGGCACCAGAAAGGGAGAAAAGAAGAAAACAGGAGAAACAAAAAAGGAAATGAAGGTATTAAACAGCAGCATATTAAGGAATAGTGAGAAAATGATATATATATGAAATCATTTTGGGTAATATAGAATATGATGGGGATGTGCTATGTTATGACACAATAAACAGAATAGGTGATGTGTTTGCAGAAGCTGTATTGACACAATTTTCATTTTGGGGTCCCTACTGGTCACATACATAAATCTATGCATACTGGGCATCAAACTGTGCATTAGAAAGAAATACCAAACAAGGAATAGACTAATGGCTTTGCTTTAAAGTGGGTGAAACCAAAAAGTATTGGTACGTGAGGTTTTTTATAACAATGGGTGTGGCTTATGGTTGTGGGAGGGGTTTATTTTAGCACACCACGCTACATTGACCACACAGAGCATCCCTCCATTTTTTTCACTCCAATTCAAGTGAGAAAACGAGGGCAAAGATCTTATAGATTTCCATGGGTAAACATATTGGGGCATTTTATCACCCCCTTTAAGTGAATTCATTTATGTCTCTTCTGTGAATCTTTGTCTTAGTGGCCAGTCCCCAGGCTGACCGTGTCTCATTGGATTAACGAGAGAAGCTGCCAAAGCACACAAAGTAATCCATGGCTTGCAGCTATAGAAAGCCTATCAGTTCCTGGGGAATGTCCGGTTTATGTTGCATGCCATGGGGGTACTCTTGTAAAAGGTCAACTCAAAAATGTATTATATCCGTTCAGAAGTTTGCTGTTTTCCTGGCTGATCATATTCCTGCACAAATATTTAAGGGATATCGTCTTGTGCTTTTTCATCACCATACTTGATCTCTCTATCCGACACGGGATATTAAGTGACCAATCAGAGTCTCGAGTTACTCCTCAGCATCCAGAGAGCTTCTGATGTTGTGCGGCTACAGAGAATAGAAACACTGCTGAGTGAGCAGAGGCTAGAATGGCACTGATAGACCTTCCATCTGTCATCATTGAGCAGCTCTGGGACGCGAGTGAAGATTGGATAAGAGGGTGCAGACTACACAGAAATCATTCCTGCTTGTTCAATGGCAGGGATCTGCATGGGGTTACTTGATCTAGTTGGGTAGCCATCAAGAGCTTCAAATGTGCTATCTAGTATCTCCTTATTACTTTTTTTGCACATGTTTTAATAAGCCACACTAACACTTGAAAAAAAGCCAATTGTTATTTGCAGATCATGTAGAAGAATATGTCTGTAGGGACCCATAGGTTTCTATACAGCACCTATGGAGTTAAGTCCCTAATCATCTGGTTACTAGGCAAAAGCTTATGTCCCACCTTCTAATATTATCAAATGGATATAGCTCAAAGAGTTATGACCACTTCCTGCCACACAGTTTTATAGTGCTGGGAAGGAGTGGCCACTTCCTCTTTGGCTGCTGGTACCGAACTGGCTGGTTGTTCCACTGAGCCTGGGATCAACAAGGCCCCAGTAAAGCCACGTGCCCTAACAGGACAAGCACTGTTAGAGGATTGAGTCGGGAAACAGGCAATCCCGTGAATGAGGATTAGTAAGAAGCAGGGCAGATACTTTAATAGTGTCTCTAGAGGGAGAAAGATAGAGAGTTTATGTAGTTGAACAGTTCTATGTTCCAACGAGGAGAAGTAGAAGGAATAGAACTCCTACAAGGCTTCCCCGTAGGCCTTGAGAGTAGGGACACCAGTGAGTAGGGTGTTAGGATTAGAGCAAAGCCTGCCTGCCCCACCACTGGCACTGGGATCCTATATTCTGTGGATACACTTCTTGAAGGGTACACTAATCCCAGCCATACCAAGAGTGTGATTACTGACTGATAAATCTGCATCCGATACTCTGTGAGTATACTTAAAACCTGTTGTAACCTGTGTGCTAAATAAAAGTTACTGTTCCTTTAAGAATCTCCTGGCGCCCATTATCTTTATTGTACAGGTCTGCCTGGGTATTGTAGTTATACTACCTCTTAAGGGATAGCTTCCACTTGGCGAAGGCCCTGCCCTGATGTGTAGATGTCGCAAATGTAACCCATGCTCTACTAAAGCTGGACACCATACCTAATCTGGTTGAATAGCCCAGAAAAGCGTTACATGTCTACACTAGATCACCAGCTAAAACAATTCTCTCTTCATGTACAGTGCTATTAATTACAGATAAGACTCCGGAGCTGGTATCAGTATCTCATTAGATTTAAGCTCCGTGAAGCAGCTGGTGTCATCCTCGTGTTTCTTGTTTGTTTTACTGTATTTCACTGGTACCACGTTCTATTTTTTTTTCCATTGGATATATTTCTGTAAAGCTTGCAAAGTGCGTATCACCCTATGGCATTATAAAAATATATAAAGATAAATATATAAAGATAAATATATAAAGATAAATGCCTTAGGCTGCACTTGGAAGACCTCAAGATAGGGTGGCACAGGTAATCAACTGCATAAAACGTCATCATTCCAGGGCCCCAGGGGTTATGAAGGCAGTAATTGGCACAATTGTTTATTAAACTGCAGGAGAGCCCACGTTAGAGCCCTGCAGCAGGTCGGGTATATGCTGGTTACCAGCAAAAACCTGTGTTACCCTTCGGGTGGCAGGTAGAAGTTTCAGGAGCAGGTGTAGATGCAGGTCGGTGTTTCTCCAATTTTGCATGTGGTGGATCGGGTCGTGGGTCTTCTCAATAGCAAATTTTACTCTTGTTTTTCTGCTCACACCTACTTCGTCCGACTTCCAAAGATGTCACTTCCAGGTTTACGGCAGCACTTCCTCTTTTTTCTGATCAACCTACTTCTGATGAAGTCCCTTCCGGGTTACAGCGACAGCACTTCCTGATTCTTGATGGTCTGCAGGTCGTAGGTCAGCTTGCAGATAAGGTACTTGCAGGTTAGGTAGCGGGTCTGATCAGGTAAGATCAGGTTGTGGGTCCGGGTACAGGTCAGGTATGGGTTCCGAAAAATGGACCCGTGCAGGACTCCACGTATCATTTTTGCTGCATGCAGGGTTGCCAGGTCTAATTTTCAAAACCAGCCAAAGTCAGCTACAAAACCAGCCTAAAACAAGCCAAGAGGTACTTAAAAAATTAGCCCATAAATAGCACAATATGTGCAGTGAAAAAAGTATAAAAAAATTTATGAATATTTATGAAACAACTTTTCACGGTTTCGCAAATTTTTCCATGAAGCAATACACTACAGATTCACCCGGAGAGTAACTACAGAGCGGGGCCCAGGAGGTATAGTTGCCCCATAAGGCTCTAATACATATACAACCTCTGGACATTTTGTTGACCAGCAGATTTTTGCCCCAAAGTTGTCTGTATTCAAGGAAAGTCATCGGAAAATGTGAGAATGTTTAAGAGGGACTTGAGACTGGGGTACAGAGCCCAAAATCTGGTAACTCCCCACTTCTACACAAGTCAGTGCCATTGCATGCTGGGTGTTGTAGTCTTACATTAAACCTGGTAGTCGGCAAATTGTTAAAGGGATACTGTCATGAATTTTCAAAATGCATCAGTTAATAGTGCTGCTCCCGCAGAATTCTGCATTGAAATCCATTTCACATGGGGCTAGACATATTGTCAATTTCCCAGCTGCCCTAAGTCATGTGACTTGTGCTCTGATAAACTTCAATCACTCTTTACTGCTGTACTGCAAGTTGGAGTGATATTGCACATTTGAGAAAGGGCTCTATCCCGAAACATGTAGTGTTTGCACTGCTAAATTAAGAAAGCACCTGTAGTTTATAATTACTGCTTTTGTAGCTGTTTATTCCTACTTTGCTATTACGCTGATTTCTTTTGGGAGTGTGGCACAAACTCCAGGAATTTTTACAGCTGAAAGTATTTTGAATTTACATACTGGTACCAAAATGTGTTATCACCCCCTCCCTTACTCCCCCCCAGCAGCCTAACAACAGAACAATGGGAAGGTAACCAGGTTACGGCACCCTAACACAAGATAACTACTCCCTGGTAGATCTAAGAACAGCACTCAATAGTAAAAACCCATTTCCCACTGCGTTCCATTCAGTTACATTGAGAAGGAAAAACAACAGCCTGCCAGAAAGCAGTTCCCTCCTAAAGTGCTGGCACAAGTCACATGACCAGGGGCAGCTGGGAAATTGACAAAACGTCTAGCCCCGTGGCAGATTTCAAAACTGAATATAAAAAAAAGTTTGCCCTTTTGAGAAATGGATTTCAGTGCAGAAGTCTACTGGAGCAGCACTATTAACTGATGTGTTTTGAAAAAAAATTGTTTTCCCATGACAGTATCCCTTTAAACAAAAACAACATTACCCAACATGCATTGGGAGACCCAAGCTTGGCACATTAGGGCAAGAAAAAAACTGGCTGGCCGAAAAAGTAGCCCAAATCTATACCTTGGTTAGTTTGTACTTTCAAAAACTTCCCGGGTTTTAAGTTAGTTGCCCAATTTTGCTGGAAAACCTCCAACCTGAACATTTTAAGTTCTGCAAGGGACAAGCCTGGAACTTAACCTGCAATCACTGGTCACTAGGCATGAATCACCCTAGCAAGCAGGCAAAGAGAAAGACTGAAAGGCAAGCAAAATAAATTAAGATATTATATTGACAACAAGGCCAAAGCCTAGTGGTGAAACTATTCATGGTTGCTGGGGTCAGTGACCCCCAAAAACCGAATAGGAGTAGAAAGGCTTGCAAAGTTGCATAGAATAAGTCTATGTATAACATCATTAAAGTTACATTTATGGTGAAATCCTTAATGCACATTTTCACTTCAGGCTACTGCTTTAGAAAAAGGAATAATATTACATTTGATACCCAGCTTCTTTATAATGATACAATGTGAGACACAGGTTTCTCTTACCAATAACTTCATTTTAGTTGTTTCAGTGAATGGAAATGCCAGTGTTTTCTTTTTTTGCATAATAAGAATAAGAAAGTATAAGGAGTGTATGTTATAGAATGGCCAGTTCTAAGCAGCCTTTCAATTGGTTATCAATATTTTTCTTTTATAGTTTTTACATTATTATAAATACCTTCTTCTTCTCAGCTTTCAGATGCTCTGTAAGGCTACAAATGTATTGTTTTTGCTACTATTTTATTACAGCCTTGATAAAGCTTTCTTGCGAAACGCGTGTCGGCTTGCTTCTCTCTGATCTCCTTTGTTTTTAAACTAGCAGATCTTTTACACTTGAATTTTTAATCTACATTTGCCCTTAATCAATTTTCTTCTTTTCACACGAGGTGGGGGATTTGTGGTTTTTTAGGCAAGCTAGAATGCAATTCAGTAAGGGCCCTTACACACGGGTGTTTTTACCTGCGCTCCCCTGCTTTCCGTTTTGCTGCGTTCAGCTGCAGGGGAGCGCAGGTATAGACGCACTCAATTATTTTCAATAGGGCTGTACTCACACGAACGCATGTAGGCGCCAAATGCAGGAAAAATGCAGCATGTTGCGTCTGAATCTGCATTCGTCGCTTAAACGCGTCTCGTGGGTACAACGCGTAGACCTGCGCTCCCCTGCGGCTGAACGCAGCCAAACGCAACGCAGAGGAGCGCAGGTCCAAAACGCCCATGTGTAAGGACCCTTAGGGAAGGTAATTAACGAGGACACACTCCCCCTTTCTCTGCCGTCTCCGCTTGTGGTAATCCCAGGGCTCAGAATCAATATAATCTACAGGATGACTCCACCACTTTCCTTTTTTCTAACTTGTTTCAATTAATTCTTAATGGGATGAAGCCTGGACAAGTTGATACAAAGTCAATTTGCTACATTGCTGATTAGAATTGATACACCGTAAAACTTCACAGCAAGTTCATCCTCAGGGAACCTGTGGGTGTTTTTTCTTAGGGCCCTTATACACGGGCGTTTTGGACCTGCGCTCCCCTGCGTTGCGTTTGGCTGCGTTCAGCCACGGGGGAGCGCAGGTCTAGACGCACCTCATTCTTTTCAATGAGGTTGTACCCACGAGACGCGTGTAAGCTCTGAACGCAGATTCAGACGCAACATGCTGCATTTTTCCTGCGTTTGGCGCCTACATGCGTTCTTGTGAGTACAGCCCCACTGAAAATAATTGAGTGAGTCTATACTTGCGCTCCCCTGCGGCTGAACGCAGCAAAACGGAACGCAGGGGAGTGCAGGTAAAAACGCTCGTGTGTAAGAGCCCTTAGGGTAATTGGGTCATTTATTGTACGGAGTGCGCCAGAACCCTCTGAAGGTTATTTTGCAGGGTGGCCCAGTGCACTCAATTACACCACTGACTTGATATACAGAACCAAAATAACACTGGAGTAGCTGGTTAAACAACTCCCTCCAATGAAGCTGATAAAGCCAAAAAAAAACAAGCTTGTAATGAGTTATATTCATGTCTACAGTACCGGTACATAACAGTCTCACTGCTGGAAGGCTTGGGTCATATGGGTTCATGGCAATATCTGGTGAGACAGTCTGGTCAGCCGTTGCTTGATCTGGTGAGTCATTTTAGGAGGTAAAGAGATGGATAGCAGACTTAAGGTGACCATACATGGGCAGATAAAGCTGCTGATATCAGACGTTTAGACCAATATGACAGCTTATCTGCCCGTGTATGGGGGCTTCTGATGAGTCTTCCCAATTGATATCTGGCCACGATATCAATCGGGAAGGTTTAATTTCCTTCCGACCGACCCGTCAGAGCCCCTTGGTGTCATCGTAATCTGATCGTTCCTCCATATGGCCGAACGTTTGGATTACCCCGATATAGCCCTGCCGTTAGTGGCATATTGGGAAAGATCAGCTTGTTTCACAATGTCGCCAAACGAGCAGATCTTTGAGTCTATGGCCAGCTTAAAGGTGGCCATACACGGAGAGATCCGCTATCCCTGATATGGGCGATATCGGGCTGATCCAATCATGGGCCCTAGGGCCCAACGATCCGATCATAACGATGGGTAACAATGGGCTGGTCAGATCACAGGGACAGCATCAACAAACAGATGCGGCTACCATCCAATGGTATTTTTAGTCCCATCCGATCGATATCTGCCCGACATACATGGGAATCCTCTACAGCAGTGATCCCCAACCAGTAGCTCGTGAGTAACATGTTGCTCTCCAACTCTTTGGATGTTGCTCCCAGTGGCCTCAAAGCAGGTGCTTATTTTTTAATTCCAGGCTTGGAGGCAAGTTTGGTTGTATAAAAAACAGGTGCACTTCCAAACAGAGCCTCATTGTAAGTTGTCAATCAACATAGGGGCTACCAAATAACCAATCATAGCACTTATTTGGCACCCCAAGTACATTTTTCATGCTAGTGTTGCTCTACAACACCAAAGGTTGGGGATCCATGCTGTACAGTCTACCTGATGGAGAAGGGTTGAGGCTGAATTGTTTTTGCCTGCTACAAAGTTTTTTTATCAAAAGCCCTATTCTTTGAACTCATGTTGAACAAGGGGCTCTACCCCCACCCTTTTATGTATACCTCGTTTCAAAACCAAGAGTTCTATCATACTTTATGGCTGAGATTGTAGCACTAACAGTTTCAAGAATGTCCTAATAAGTGTTTGGTAGTCCCATTTTCAGGTGATAATCACTTGACCAGCCCCTTTGCTAGCCCTGTGAGTAATACTCATTGATGGCAAAGGAGGGTGACTATTGTGTTTAGACACCCCATATTTACCAGTAACAACTTAGCAAGCAAAACAGGCTCTTACCTATACAGGTGCTATTATGGCCATTCCACTGTGGAGCCCTAGAGCTACTACCATCTTGAGCAGTGATCCCCAACCAGTACCACGTGAGCCACATGTTGCTCTCCAACCCCTTGGATGTTGCTCCCAGTGGCCTCAAAGCAGGGGCTTATTTTTGAATTCCAGGCTTGGAGGCAAGTTTTGGTGGCATAAAAACCAGGTGCTCTGCCAAATAGAGCCTCAATGTAGGTTGACAGTCAACATAGGGGCTACTAAATTGACAATCACAGCCCATATTTCACACCCCAGGAACATCTTTCATGCTAGTGTTGCTCCCCAACGCCTTTTACTTTTGAATGTTGCTCAAGGGTTCTAAAGGTTGGGGAGTGTGGCATAAATCACAGGGTTCCTACAGCAGGTGAGAGGCACTACAGTCTTGCACCGAAATAATCCCATGCAAGCATCACTGTGACATCACTTAGCATTCTGCATTTTCATAAGTAAATGAATCCCAGGTTATTAACCCTTGACAAGCTGCTGTAGAAGTGCTTTCAGGCAATTATAAGTTAATGGCAGTGACATCAAAGTAATCTGTATGCCACCAACCTTATGGCCTTTTTAAATTTACTCTCATTCATTTATCACCCGTTTAATCAGTAATACAATTAAGAAAGAGAAGCAGATAATTATACTGCATTACATCTACTGTATGAGCAGCATGGACTAAAGAAACAACAAACCAGTTAGTAGATATAGGCACTAACTATAACGATCTGTTTACCCCGGATCCCGGAGGAAGGTAGCTGATCCAGGAGAACTGATGGTAGCAGGAACCTCTCTATGGCTCCATAGCCTTTTAGGGGCCCCGGGGTTTCTGCTGCGGAGGTGGTAGAGATGCCAGGCGAGTTACCAGGAGCGAGGTATCAAGGAATCAGGCAAGGTGTAGTCAAGTGCAGGCAAAGGTTGGTTCCAGAAGTTGGGTTTCAGAGAAGCGAAGTACCAAGGGGTCAGACAAAGGCGAAGTCAAATGCAGGCAGAGGTCGGTTTCAGACAACGAAGGTTCGGAGGTCAGGAAAACAGGCAGAGGGTCAAAACCAGGAAACTCGGACAACCAGGGCTTTAGCAGGAACAGTAGCAACTGAAGCCAGCTTGGGCAATGTGAGGAGGAAGAGGAAGGTATTTAAGGGAACAGGAACCAATCTGGAGCAGGCTGAGGAAGACAGACACATCAGGGACCAATAGGAAGCTAGGCGCCCAAATTAGAGGTCATTGCGCCTAAGTATTTTGACGCAAGCGTCCATTAAAGCGCAGGTGTCTGATCTGACGTGAGCGGTCATTTTGACGCCAGTGCCTAAGTTGACGAGCGTCTGCGCTTATGCGCCAGTGCTCAAAACCAGTGGTGGGTGTTACACTAACTTTGGTGCATTTCCGTGGTTGTAATCCTATACACAATGTTTCTAACAGTTTCCCATCCAGTAAGTATATTACAACTTTCGCTATTCACATGTGCATTCTGTCTGACACAGATAAAATCCATTGTATTAAAAGAAAAATCCCTTTAAGCTCTCTGGTGTCAAAGGTTCCTAATGTGTTTCAGAACACTCTGGCTTTCATTAAAACAATCACACATACTTCCACCAATAATCCCTCTATACTTATCTGTCAGCCTTTGATGCTGGCCATGCATTCTATAGAATCCCAACAACTGAAGCCTGCAGTAATCTTTAGCTTTACTCTGTATGTTGGCCCACTGCTGAGTAAAATGAGATCAGGCCACGCAGAAGAAAAGAGCAACACACGAGGCACCAATCGCTCGATATTATTTATTTCTAGCTTTCTTTATGCTTTTGAAACATACTAAATAAACAAAATACTTTCAGTGAAGGAGAACTAAAGCTTAATTAAAAATAGGTATAAATGTTGTACATGATGTTTTGTGCTTGTGTACCAGCCCAAGGCAACCACAACCCTTTAGCAGTAAAGATCTGTGTCTCCCCAGTAGATGCCCCAGTAGCTCCCCATCTTCTTTTCTACTGATTCACTGATTCACATGCTCTGTGCTGCTGTCACTTACTGAGCTTAGGGACCCACTCACAATATACAATACACATAGGGGCACATTTACTAAGGGTCCAATTGAAATGAAAATTCTAATCAAATTCGAATTAAAAAATTTGAAATTAATTTTCGACTATCGAAGTACTGGCCCTTTAAAAAATATGATATGACAATTCGGCAGATTAAACCTACCGAATTGCTATAGAACACTATGGGAAGCTCCCATAGGATTTTTGACCGAATAAAAAAAAATTTGATCAAATGCATAAAATCGTTCGAATCAATCAATTCGAATGATTTTATCGATTGATCGTATTTTTTATATTAGTTCGAAAAATCTAAAAATGTAGGTTTTAATTCGACCTAAATTTGAGGGTCAATAATTAGTGATGACCCCTAAGCTTAGCTTCTCAACAGCTGCTCAGAGCCCACTGATCATGTGAGTGTCACAGACACTTTCCAAGATGGTGACCCCCCTGTGACAAGTCTGAAGTCCTGGATCATTGCTGCTATTGACAAGCTGAAACTTTACGCTGGTGCAATAAGTTCAGTAAATAAAATATGGCGTTTTTAGCCACATTAATTTTTTAGGATTTATTTCTCCTTTAAGAGGCAGATTCACCAGCATTCTATATAATTCTGAATAGGTCCCTGGTACCCCTATCTACATGCATGGCTGTGTAGCAGAGCTGGCAGCTGCTATCATTGGACTCACATGTGGACCCAGTAGGAGTCTACACACTGGAGGCTGTGTTAATAATGGTCAGTGATTGGGCTTGGGAGATAAATAGAATGTGTAGGGGCTACACATATTTGTATTTAGGAAGTGGTGAGTTTCTAGTGGGGATGCCTATGTATATTACACAATTAACTGCGACCCTATTCAGAAGCTGGGGTGGAAGATGGGATAGTATCCACAACTCAGGGTATATGTGTATGGCATACTCAGACCTCATCTGAGCAGAAATTCATGTAAAGATTCTGCCTCTCCCTGTTAACTGCACACACAACAGTGGTGTTAATTCTTAATTCCATGCAGATGCCACAATAGGTTATTGTCATATAGCTATGCTTATTTTTGGGTGAGAATCACATAAAATACCAATAGTTCAATGTCATGTATTGTATGGAGCCAACTCTCCAGTGTATTTACAGCTGTTGTTTGAGCATAGCAGGGATTTTAACGCTTTTACAGTAATATACCATATATTTATGAATTTCCCAAAATACAAAGTTAATGAATTTAGACCACTGTCTAATCCTGATATTAACTGTCGCTGAAGGATGTTTGATTTAGTTGGTCTTAATGCTTGATTCTAATCTTGGCCTTTGTGTCTGTAGAGAGCAAGAGATAAGATTCCATCTCGGTTACCTGGAAATGTATTAATTAATGCTAATGGCTGTTGGACTGATTGCAACACGAGGCTTCTGCTATGAGATCCAGTTTACTAGTAAGTAGCTGCGATGAGAGCTAAGATGGTGCTGATAAACCGCTCAACCCAGAGCTTGAATATAAAGGGTTCTGCAGAATAATTGAGAAGACTCTAGATATGCTGTTTTCAGTGACTTCTCAATACATTGGATTCTGTAGACCTGTTAATATATGGTGAGTCTAATAGACTGTGAGTCAAGCCAATTATGTAGCAAGATGAGAAGGTTGTGGCACAATTTAAAATGGAAAGTCATTGGAAATAGACTTTATTTCTGATGCTCTATCTAAATCCAAATAAACTGGAAAAAAAAAGTGTTTGAAGGCGAAAAAACCCCTTGAACTCTTTTTATTATCAATACTGGTAATAATGTTCTTTTATTTCTGTCAAGAAGATACATGGTGCTTAGCGAAGACAGTCATTTATTAGAAGAAATTTGTTTTTAGCTGTAAAAACACCAGGTGGGCTACTATTCTATCACTTGTCATGGCCGTGCTATTGCACACACAGCAACTTACTATTAATAGTCCACACAACCCATAGGAACGTCTCTCATTACATGCTCAATGATATTAAACACTTCAAGTGAGAAAGGCGAGAGAGCCAGGCAAAATGGAAACCTGGCTGAATTATGAGCCTCATGTACCTTCCTCTCAAGCACAAGTCCTGAAACTTTGCTACAGAAAAGGGGGTTTGTGGGAGCACTCCAAGTAAAATATACAAGTACAATGGAAGTGCCCATACATACTGAAGACATGGTACGGGGACCAGGGCCGGATTTACCTAGCGGGCGCCCCTAGGCCAACTTTCATTTGTCGCCCTGTCACCTCCCTTTTATTTGCTAAAATTTTCATCTTCGGGATGGAGCAATGGGAATTGGCACACAGGAAATTTTAATTTCTGAACCAATGTGGGTGTGGTTGGGCAGCATGCCGCCCCCTAAAATCCTGCCGCCCTAGGCCCGGGCCTAGGTGGCCTCTCCACAAATCTGGGCCTGATGGGGACTGATTAGCCTGGCAGGATGCCAGGAGAAAACCTTGTGGGCCCTGGTCCTGTTGGGCACACTGGCAGACAGTATGGAGCAGAAAGGTCTGATAACTGGTAGTTTCAGTGATAATCATCCAAGGTGTATTGGAGTATGGCATGGGCCCTTAGCTGGGGAGGGGGGTGCAGGATGATGGATGCCAACAGCATGGTGGGCCCTTAGCCTGGATTTCCCATTGGGTCCACCTTCCCCAGTCTGATGGTGACGTGGTATGGTGGCTTTCCAGTTTATGGTGGTGGCACTCGGGAAGATCTTCTCTTCTGTGGGTGACTAACCTCCCCGAAATGCCTTCCTGCCATCAAGAAATCAAATCGTTGGCGGGATGGCATACTGTAAGTATAACTTCAGTTTTCCTAAGTCACCCGAAGCTGCCTATGATCATAACTTTGTATAAAAAACTTTTTATGAAAATACATACACTTGCATAGATGCTCAATTACTAGTAAAAGAGGGCATAACGGAATGTGTAACTCCCTCTCTTTTGTATGCTGAAAGATAACAATGAAAGCACTGTTATAATAAGTAATAGGTATCTATCAATAAGCAGGTGTGCGTCTCACTGGTTGCTATTGGTTACTAGACCAGGGAAAACTTTGTATCCTTTATTATATTGGTCCGTAAGTCAACAAAACAAGTGATCCCATGCCTGTAGGAGACAGTATACAATGATTTATTGTGTTTGCGTCTATCACAAGTCTATGGTATATATATGTCAGTATATTCCGCTTGTAAACAAAGAACGTTGTTGCAAAACAAAACCTTTCTGGTT
>CM044444.1:92301069-92311577 GCA_024363595.1 Xenopus borealis
AAGGAAAACCGGGCAGGATTAGCTTGATTGACGCAGCGATCGGCCAATCAGCGATCGTGTCATCATAGCTCCACCCCATGACATCATGGGCCCGTCCACCAACGTCACGAGCCCGACCACTGACTTCATGGGCCGGCCCCCTGTCCGGATTCAGCCACAGGAAAAGGTGGCAACCGTAAGTTCCACCAGTGTGGCTACCTTACCCTTCACATTCTGTGGAGTTCTTTGACTCTTTAATATCCCAGTTCCATTTCCCTTGTACACTGGTTTGTAGGTTTAGCAACAAAAGCTGTGATTTCAGTAATGTGTATTTAATCGGCCATGCTAATCAGACCTCAGGCACTGCACATTCCTACACTCTTAATGATACTTAATGTAGCAAGTGTAATGAGTTCATTACATGTTAATTAGGAGAATGGCAGGTCACTGAACCCCTGACCTCACCCCAATGACCTTGGCTAAAGTGATTTGCATCATACTGAACGTCCGAATAAATCCGCTTCTTAAGGGCCCTTACACACGGGCGTTTTTGACCTGCGCTCCCCTGCATTGCGTTTGGCTGTGTTCAGCCGCAGGGGAGCGCAGGTCTAGACGCACCTCATTCTTTTCAATGAGGTTGTACCCACGAGACGCGTGTAAGCGCTGAACACAGGTTCAGATGCAATGCTGCAGCGCTGGATCTGCCAAAAACGGACCTGAACCGTCCGCGTAGTTCTACCCTATGGAATTGCTAATTAGCCATGCAGGCTGTGCATTCCTATCTGTTCAGTTTTACAGGTGAGACGTGGCAACCCTAAATATGTGGCAGTGTGTAAGTAGCACACAAGTTACATGCATGTACTTATGGGTAGTGAAATTACTAGCAGGTAGGGTTGCCCCTTTTTTTGGAAAAAAATACCAGCCTTCCTGTATATTTAGATTTTTTTCCCCTATTAATAACATTGGGGTCAGGCATACACTGTACCGGTCAGGTGGTCAAGTACTGGCCAGGTGGCAACCCTACTAGCAGGGAGCAAGCCCTGTGATTATATTGGAGCCTGCAGACAAAGGGTCCCAAAGGATCTGTAACACCCCCACCCCATGCTCTCAGCCCCCATCATGTCCCACCATTCCTGTTCCAAAGTCCCCCCTCCTTCCTCTAATAAATGACACATGGAGCACTTTGAATGCTGTTCTTGTCTGGGAGAAGCAGTATTCACCTCAAATCATTGTAGGGAGTGAGTTATATACAGTAGAACCCCCATTTTACATCCCCTGATTTTAAGTTCTCCCTCATTTTACATTGTTGTTTTGTGGTCCCACCTATATATTATGCATAATACATTTCCCTGATTTTAAGTTTTCCCTCATTTTACACCATTTTTTTCTGGTCCCCTGAAAAACGTAAAATGGGGGTTCTACTGTACATGCAATTTGTGGTCTCCACAAGCTTCTGGAAGTTGTGTTGTCATAATTGTGTACACACACACACATACATACACACACACATACACACACACACACATACACACACATACATACACACACACACACACACACACACATACACACACACACACACATACACACACACACATACATACACACACACATACACACACACACACACATACACACACACATACACACACATACACACACACACGCACATACACACACACATACACACACACACATACACACACACACATACACACACACACACACACACATAAACAAACATACACACACACACACAGAACACAGCAAATTCTTATTCACTTGAGACCCATCACCTATAGTGCTGGAGGTATTACCCCACAATGTTTATTTCCATGCTCCACAGAGTAAGTTTATAAAGACCCTGTTCATCACTGACCAAGAGTGTTGGCATTTGTACATGGTGTGAACTTGTCATTCTGACATTTCTCTGAATTCTGAGCAAACTGAGCTGTGTAGCACTACTAGAAGTCAGTAGATGCTACAAATGTATCTTTGCTTATCTTAAATTGTTACAAATGTATCTAAGTGCAGCTGCTTGTGTTCTTGGTTCTCTGGCAAAAAAAAAAGCCTCTTCAGAAACTTTGTATCTTTTTCTGCAGGAGATCAAAGAGAAACTCGGGACACTTCAGTAAGAAACTCGGCACTGTGGGTTGAGCTGTCAAAATAGGGACTGACCCTCAGAAAATGGGATGTAGGAACCAGGTCTGGACTGAGAATTAAAATAGGCCCTGGAATTTCAGGTACACAAGAGGCCCAATCAGCCCACATAGAGGCCCAAACAGCCCCCACCAGCCCACTAAATACTGACTTTCTATGGGACCTTATAGCAGCCCCTCTGTCATTTGCCAGAACCAACAGATTGCCAGTCCGGGCCTGGTAGGAACCACTTTAGACAGCCCCCCTTAACTTTTTCTGTGGGATTCATGGGGGAGGCCACATCTTGCCTCATTGGTGTAACACCCCCGGACAGTACGACCCAATACCATCATTCCAAGAGTGCTCCATTGAATAGGATCCCTATGGACCCCACCCTGTGCATTAGAATAAGGGGGTGAAAAATGTGCCCGCTGCCAACTGAACAATGCACAATGGTAGGGGTCAATACAGATTCAACATTCTATTCCCTGGAGCTGGAGTGGGAGGAAGATATTGTTCTATTGAAGGGGGCATGCTACTGTTTCTCTCCCACTTCATTCTACAAAATACTTCTTTCTTTGGACTTATTTTAATTGATTCTGTTAGTACTTTGAAAGGTAACTAAAGCTGAAGGGAATCAATTTCTAGTACTTTCTAGTGAGTAATGGGTATGGTTGCCACATTTTCTTGAAAAAAATTACCGGCCTTATATATTTATGCTTTTTTCCTATTAATAACATTGGGATCAACCATCAAAAATACCGGCCAAGCTGGTAAAATACCGGCCAGGTGGCAACACTAGTAATGGGGCTGTCGTACACACCTAGAGTTGTAGCAACCCTATTCTTATTAAATGAAATATATAAAGCACTCAGGGCAGGTTTTCCATAGTGGGCGCCCCTAGACCCACTGTCATTTGTCACCTCTGTCCCCCCCCTTTTATTTGCTCAAATTTTCATCACTGGGACAGAGCGATGGGAATTGACACGTGGGAAATTTACATTTCTGAACCAACGTTGGTAGGGTTGCCACCTTTCCCTGTGGCTGAAGCCGGACAGGGGGGCGGGCCCGTGATGTCAGTGGGCGGGCCCGTGACGTCAGTGGGCGAAGCTATGACGCAGCGATCGCTGATTGGCCGATCGCGATGTCAATCAAGCTAATCCCGCCCGGTTTTCCTTATTTGGAAAACCGGGCAGGAAGCATTGACCCAGGCAGCCCTTCAAAATACCGTGCTGTCAAAACCGGACAGGTGGCAACCCTAAATGTGGGTGTGTTTGGGCAGCAAGCCGCACTAGGCCCGGGCCTGAAATCACTGTTCTGCAGAACTCTTCATATAAAGCTATTTCCCTCATATAATGATAAGAGACCGCTGAGCATCATATTCTGCTCTCCACTGTCTGCCCCGTTTCTTTTGAAATTCCTTGGGTTCCAACTAGCCAATAGCAGGGACGCTCTGCCAGAAGGGCCACTGTGACCAAAGCTGGAGTTATTTTAAGGGCCACTTTCTATGTGGATCCCTACAAACATATACAGACCTATAGGCTAGATGTCCTGCTGCTGCCATACTGCCTGCTGCCTGCCTGGGATTCTAAGTCAGCAGAAATCCTTGCAATGCACACTGTGTCTCAGTGCTAACACTCTAATAAATCACAAGGTTGTCGTCAAAGTAAATATAGAAACAGCCGTCAATATAGGAAACAACCAAAACAAAACAATTGGAAATGGAATGTCAGTTTGTCTGTTGCATGTGCCAAATCTTTTTCTTTCTTTCTTTCTTTCTTTCTTTCTTTCTTTCTTTCTTTCTTTCTTTCTTTCTTTCTTTCCTTCCTTCCTTCCTTTTTCTTTCTTTCTTTCTTTCTTTCTTCCTTCCTTTCTTTCTTTCTTTCCTGCTGTCCAGGGCCCCTCTCCGTCCCCAATACTTTTTTAAGAATCCAATATCGGGAGGTCTGTCCCGGCAGAGGCCCGTGAGGGTCAGGGGTCCTCCGACCCTGCCAATACCCCTTATCCAGAAAACCCCAGCATTCTGGATAACAGTTCCCGTTTTCATAGGGGCAGATTTACTAACTTCACATGAATAGATCAAAGTTCGATCGAATTCGTTCGAAATCCGATCGTACGATTTAATCGGATATTCGAATATGCAAATTTGGCCACTTCGATCATCGAATACCCAAAATTATATAGATCGAATGATCGGATAGTCGAATGCTTATCGAATTTCGGCCGAATTTGAGGGCTTTCAACCGTCGAATTGGTGAATAATAGTAAATGTACCCCTTAGGGTTGCCGACTGGCTGGTAGTTTAACGGCCTGGCCGGTATTTTTGATGATTGATCCCAATGTTATATACAGGAAAAAAAGATAAATATATAGGAAGGCCGGTATTTTTTTTTTTCAAGAAAAAGTGGCAACCCTACACGTACTGCATCAGCTTGTAGTGTTTCGCAGCGACCAGAATGATTGACACCTTTTTATATATATAAAAAAATAAAAAATGTGAAATGGAGTGGGATGATTTGTCTGTTTTTTTTTTCTGGATCCTTACTGAGGAATATTCCACCAGCCCATTCTTTTCTCTGCCTCTTTTGGGCCTGTACCAAGGCTGAAAATGTCTCAGGCTGTTAAATTTAGACGGGCCTGAGCCTAGAGCTGCAACTTGTTTACTCTGGGGTTGGTAATTTAGCCCCTGGTTACAGAGCACACACCTGTCATCCCTTTCCACTGCAGCCTAGGGAGGGAGGCAGGGGCAAGATTAGGCTCCATGTCTCACTGAGCTGGAGTGACTCAGAGGGAAAGACATCAGTCTTGCTTCACACACGCTATTACATGACTCTTCCAATTGACTCCAGGTCTCAGGAGACTCATGTGGTCTTTAGAGGTCTTGCCACAATTTGCCTGACAAGTCGAGTCCTTTAACCACCTTGTTGGAATATTAAGGATAGTATAACGGCACCGAAATAATCCGCACCCTGGATTAGCACAGTCTGTGCAGTTCAAAAAGTCAGCGTATAGCTAGGCATTCTCTCGTTGCTTAATAAAGCATAATAGCTGCAGGATATTATACTCTGCAACACCATAAGGAACACTAATGTTACATTTATTAATGCATACCTCCCGTTTTCAGTGGGACAGTCCCGCTTTTGACAGCTCAACACACAGTCACGGGTTTGTACTGGAAAGTCCAGATTTTCTCTGCACTGAACATTTTAAAAAAATGCAATGTTTCAGTCTTAATTGGCATTTGGCAGAGAACCCAGAACAGCAGGAGGTGCAGATAAGATACGTTTGGAACAATTTTGAGATATCAGGTCCCTTGAGAGAAGTTAAAGGGATACTGTAATGGGAAAACATGTTGTTTTTTTCTTCAAAACACATCAGTTAATAGTGCTGCTCCAGTAGACTTCTACACTGAAATCCATTTCTCAAAAGAACAAACAGTTTTTGTTTTTTCATTTTTGAAATCTGACATGGGGCTAGACATTTTGTCCTTCCAAATGTGATTAAGGGATCTATTCCTGAAACGCGTTAGGCATTGTACAGCAATACAAACAAAGTTCCTTCAGCGCTTAGATTGTGAAATCTTCAACTGGTGTAAAGAATCTTGATTGCAGCCGCCCTTCACTGGTCCACTCTGCTGGACTCTCCAATACAAAACAAATCTCTGTAGGGAAGCGCAAAAATGGATACTATGGTGCAGCACCCTTAAATTTGTATATTAAAGTGCCAAGTGCATCACACTGTGCTGTGTTAATTACATAAAACTTGTTTAAAAAGTGCCATGTGCTGTAGACCCTTCAGGTAAGTTAGACCAAGGATGTTAAATCAGCCCACCGCTGGTGAAATTACCTACTCACCAGATTCTCAAAGTACGTACACCCAGGACTGGACTGAGAATCAAAATAGGCCCTGGCATTTCAGGTACACAGAGGCCCAATCAGCCCACATAGAGGCCCAAACAGTCCCCACCAGCCCACTAAATACTGACTTTCTATGGCACCTTATAGCAGCCCATCTGGCATTTGCCCTAACCCATATCTCCCAACTGTCCCTTTTTTGGAGGGACAGTCCCTCTTTTGAGAGCTCAACCCGCTGTCCCTCATTTGTACTGAAAATTCCCTCTTTTCTCTGCACTGAACAGCCAGAAAAAGAAACAAAGATTTTAACTTAATTGGCTTTTGGCAGAGAGCCCAGAACAACTAACAGGCGCAAATAAGATACTTTGTAACACTTTTGAGATCAGAAAATAAGTAATTGTAACAGTTTAGATAAGGAGAAATATTTTCAAACTTTCATAACCTGTCAAATTTTGTAAAATAAACATAGTAATTAGGGGGTGTGGCCACAAAAATGGGCGTGGACACAAATATTTTGCCGTGCTGTGTAGTGATGGGCGAATTTATTCGCCAGGGGCGAATTCGCGGCGAATTCCCGCGATTCGCCGCTGGCGAATAAATTCGCGAATCACCAGCGAAATTTCGCTTGCCGAAAATTCGCCGAAAACGAGTCGCGCGTCAGTCGCGCGTCATTTTTGACGCGACGCGACGAAAACGACGCGACGCGCGTCAAAAACGACGCGACGCGCGACGAAAACGACGCGACGCGTCAAAGTTGACGCGACGCGCGTCAAAGTTGACGCGACGCGCGACAAAATCGTCCCGCGACTCGTTTCGCGAATTTTTCGCCAATTCGCGAATTTCTCAAGAAATTCGCGAATTTTTCGGCGAAGCGAATCGCGGGAGATTCGCCCATCACTAGTGCTGTGGGCAAAATACATTTTTGTCCCTCTTTTTACTTCCAAAATGTTGGGAGGTATGCCCTAACCCACAGATTGCCAGTCCGGGCCTGCGTACACATCAAGCAAAACTGGTGCTGACTCCACGATGTCCTTGAGTATTCACGCAATGTTCATAAAAAGAAGAAATAAATGAAATGCAGACGTATTTATCTAAAATGAATGTGCCCCAGCACTTGGCACTTTAATATACAAATTTAAGGGTACTGCACCATAGTGTACAGCAGCCTGCCAATAAAGCCTTGTCCAGATATGCCGTCTGTGTGTTTAGTTTGTTACATCTTTCAGCAGGGACCCTGAGGACTGAGCACCTGGCCTGGGGCAATAGTGAAGATCTGGAGCGGTCTCATCTCGGTTTTTTCACTTACATTTTTCACATGCAAAATGTACATTTATGCAAGTTACATCGGCATACAAAATGTAAACAATGCATGATATTTGTTAAAGGAAAACTATACCCCCAAAATGAATACTTGAGCAACAGATTAAGTGACATATTAAAGAATCTTACCAAACTGGAATATATATAAAACTAAATATTTACACCTTTTACACCTCTTGCCTTGAACCCCCATTTGGTTATGGTCTGTGTGCTGCCTCAGAGATCACCTGACCAGAAATATTTCAACTCTAACTGTAACAGGAAGAAGTGTGGAAGTAAAAGACACACCTCTGTCTGTTAATTGGCTCATGTGACCTAACTTTATTGTTTGTTTGGTATGTTTGTGTGCACCGTTAGATCCTAGGATCCCAGGACTCTGTCCTTATTTTTTAAAATGGCAATTTTCTATGTATGATTACCCAATGGCACATGCTACTAAAAAGTATATTATTATGAAAATGGTTTATTTACATGAAGCAGGGTTTTACATATGAGTTGTTTTATGCAATATCTTTCTATAGAGACATACATTGTTTGGTGGGTATAGTTTTCCTTTAAGTTGTTTCACAATTGACTACTAATGATGATCAATATATTGCCTTGGAGTATAGCACACGACTGTAGGAGTGCCAGTGCTATCTTAAGGTGCTCAGATAAGGATCAGCTCTATTCATATATAAAGAAATAAAATGAAAAGTCAACTCGTGGGAAAGGCCTATTTTATTGTAAAGGAGCTGCCCCTTTAAACCTGCTAATTGTGCAGAATCTGCAGCTATTTTTACTCATCGCTGAAACTCAAACTGAGGAGTAGTACGGTCTCAAGCCAACTTTAACATGACTGGCATGGTAGTTGCAATCTTTTAATGCCAGCTTGGAAGAAAACCGCTGACGGTAAGACAATATAACCTGGTCTGGAAGCATACAGCCTTCTCTAGTATGCGCAAAGTCTAAAATCTACATTGGATCTAACTCTTTTATTTCTGTAGTCAGAAGACAGAAGTAACTTGCTATTTGTACTAGTTTGCCGCAGTGTAGCAACCCATAGAAACATTGCTAATGTGGTGTAAATTGCAACTGATTAAAGCAACTTTTGGATCATTCTTTATTGTCCATGAGCATAGTGTATATGGTAATACATAGTTGTGCCTATTAGAAATTGCCTCCATGACCTGTGTGTCCTAGACCCTATCTATATCCTCATATTTTACAACAGGGAATGCCTTTAAAGATACTAGAGATTCATTGTTTTTCCAAAGGATACTCTTTGAGTTTGATTGCACCTTTCTATGCCCATAAAAGAACATAAAGAAGCTCTGTTTCAGTGATCCCCAACCAGTAGTTAGCACCCAACATGTTGCTCTCCAACCCGTTGGATGTTGCTCCCAGTGGCCTCAAAGCTTGGAGGCAAGTTTTGGTTGTATATAAACCATCTGTACTGCCAAACAGAGCCTCCTGTAGGCTGCTAGTCCATATTGGGGCTACCAAATAGCCAATCACAACCCTTGGTTAGCACTCCTGAGGAACAATTATCATGCATTTGTTGCTCCCCAACTTTTCTGACATTTGAATGTGGCTCACAGGAAAAAAAAAGTTTGGGGACTCCTTCTCTATTTGATATGTTTAAAGGGATCCTGTCATGGGAAAATTTTATTTTTCAAAATGCATCAGTTAATAGTGCTGTTCCAGAAGAATTCTGCAAACAGATTTTTTTATATTTCATTTTGAAATCTGACATGGGGCTAGGCATATTGTCAATTTCCCAGCTGCCCCAAGTCATGTGACTTGTGCTCTGATAAACTTCAATAACTCTTTACTGCTGTACTGCAAGTTGCAGTGATATCACCCCCTCCCTTTCCCCCACCCAGCAGCCTAACAACAGAACAATGAGAAGGTAACCAGATAACAGCTCCCTAACACAAGATAACAGCTGCCTGGTAGATCTAAGAACAGCACTCAATAGTAAAACCCATGTCCCACTGCGTACTATTCAGTTACATTGAGAAGGAAAAACAACAGCTTGCCAGAAAGCAGTTCCCTCCTAAAGTGCTGGCAGAAGTCACATGACCGGGGCAGCTGGGAAATTGACAAAATGGCTAGCCCCATGTCAGATTTCAAAACTGAATATAAAAAAATCTGTTTGCTCTTTTGAGAAATGGATTTCAGTGCAGAAGTCTATTGGAGCAGCACTATTAACTGATGCGTTAAAAAAAAAAAAAATGTTTCCCATGACAGTTTCCCTTTAAGGAATGAAAGGGAGCCTTCTCATATCAGGTTCTTCTGTTAGAGACATAATGTACAGTTCCTGACGGAGCATTTGGAGACACACTGTAAATATACAAGTCACAAACAAGCCTTTCTCCATGCAAGGACTAGCTGTCGTCTGAAGTTCAGGGATTCCCTCATATTAGTTTATTTCTTCTGCTTCTTATTAGAAGCAGGCCTCCCTTTAAAGAAAGCATAAGGGGCACTTTCACCTCCAACCAGCAGCTGTTTTTATCTATCTTTCGGGCTGTAATGTGTGGCGAATATTACTGAACCAAGCAGGTGCCCAAGATGAGATGAGGATCTGCGTATGTAACTGAAGAGGCAATCATATGCCTAGTGTCAAGTTATCACACAGCTCATTGCCTTAAAGACTATGCCCTCCCCCCTTCTGTAAGGAAAGACGGGGATTTGTCCTCAGTGATTTGTTATACAATATAGGGAGTCCCTTGCAGGGTACGATTAAAGCATGTGTGCTTTAGAGAAGAAACCCTTTCTTGGAAGGTCTTTCTTGGTGTCCCACCAAAATGATGCAACAAAAACCATATTGATTAACCCAGCCTTTGATTATTCATGACTCCACATGTATCAATGCCAAATGTTTTATTACGGTTTAGCGCTACAAACTAAATATTTAAAATGCAATTATTATTCATTGCCATGATGTTTTGATAGGCTGGGACCATTTTACTTCTACAGGAGACCTTGTTAGAAATAGAAGTCTATGAAACATGAACATGCTATGGCAAATGACCAGAAAACTTGTAAAGACGCTGGCACAAGCCTGGAACCCATGAAATAGTGAAGCCACAGTCGTGTAAAAGGTTAAAAAGCTTACACTTATTTCCAAAATTTAAGAACCATTCGCCTGACGTGTTTCATGTCCAAAAGACACTTAAAGGGCAAGGAAAGTGTAAAATAGAATATGGGTAGAAATGCTGTATTTTGTATACT
>CM044444.1:92313342-92329749 GCA_024363595.1 Xenopus borealis
TTAGCGCCTGGGGGGTTTAGTTCTACTTTAAGGTGAAAAATGAAACAAGAAAACATGGAAAATTATATGTGGAATCCCCTGAAATAAAGAACGAAAAAGCCATTGACCTCCAAGTCATAAAGCAAGAGCGGCTGTCATATTATAGTCCTCCCACATGGTCCAATTACCACTACTCTGAGTACAAGAATTTTGACTATTCTGGCAGCCTAATTTTAACCCTGATGTCTCATCAGAAAGAATAGACATCTCCTGCAGGCAAGATGCTCAGGAGATTTAGAGGATCCCTGGCAGCAATAAACCGATGCTCCATTCAATACTTAATGGCCAAACATTAGGCCTATGAGTTGCTGCATTTCAGTACAGTTGCATTTGGGTCTGCGGTGGGCTCTACAGTGACTACCATTTATCAAATCCCATACCAACCCTGTATTCCCGAGAAATGGAATTGTCTGTAACCAGAGTAAACTCTCCTCCAAATGTACATGGTTACACATTATGACCAGGAAATGGACAAAATGAAACTAAAAGAGCAGCCACAGAAGTGAGTGAAAGAAAAAAAACCATAATTAAATGGGGGCAAAAGCAGAAGAGCAAAACTGTTATAAACAACTTGAAGGAAAGAAGACAGAGGGGCATATTTGTCAAAAGATGGTATTGACAACCTATATCCCATGGTTGATAGTAAAACAGGAAATGAAAAAGAACACAAAAATTGGGCAACAGGACAAAAAATAAGGTTACAGAAAACCAAGTTATGAAAAGAATTAAAAGAAACACACACACAAAGATAATGGGCCAGATTCAATTTGATGAGAAAAGGTTTAGCCAAATGCAATACAATGATAAAATCTTATCTCACTGTTTATCACATGGAAACTCTGTTGAAATCTATAGTTGGCCATACATAGAGAGATCCGTTTGTTTGGTGCCCTCAACAAAAGAGCGGATCTCTCCATGACATATCCACCTTGAGGTGGGCCCTAGGACCCAACAATCGGATCACAACGAGCAGAATACGTATCGAGGACCAAATCAACAAACCAGTGCGGTCCTCTATCTGACGGGATTTTTAAACGTGCCCAATAAACATCTGGCTCAGATATCAGTTGGGGAAGCCCATCGGAGGACCCCCATATACAATCAAACCTTAAGGGGGAAAATTGGAACTGAATTAGGAGAAAGCTTTTTTTTCTACTCAAATTGAACCTCGGTGCTAAACCATAAAATACATTTTTCGCATTGATTTGAATCTGGTACAATGTTTGCTTAACATACTGTGTTCAGGTGGTATTTGCTGGTAAAAATATTTATCCAAAATGTTAATGCCCCCTTACAGTAGGGGATAAATGATTTAAAGGGGTGCATGACAGTTTATAATTTTCAAATTTTCAACTGCTGCAACACCTTTATAATTCCCCTCTTTCATGTTTTAATATGCCAGTTTTTATCACTTCTTCTGCCATATTCCATATATTCCATATTTCATTTTTTGCACAGCACGAATCATCATGTTCTGCCCACTATACTCCATCTTGATATAAAATGATACTTTTGCACTTGGATATTAAGAGAAATTGTCTCTTGAGCTTTTATTTTACTCTTATGGACAGCCCATTATAAAGAGGACCCTACATTATCCTTACTGAAGAAAGCCACCCCCCCACCCAAATTATCCTCAGTTATTTGATTTTCGGCCTGCTTATTTCAGCCTTGCACAGCATTAGCTTGAGACTTGCATTCTGTATGGATACAATCTAAAAAGTAATGATGTCATGTAACGGAAGCTGGAGAATTCTTAAGGAGGCGTCGGTTTCCAGGTGACTAAAAAAATCAAAGTAACTTGCGTCGGAACACTACTTTAGCAATACTTATTGCTAAAATTATTCCTAGCCTAACAAATAGTCTCCTTATGGCAAGAGCATAAGTTTGCTTTCATTACAGTTAGAAGCCACATCAGATATAACCCTGCTTTGTTGAATGAGGTCCATAGATGTTCTTACATAGACCTTTTGGTTTTAACCTAATGACCATTAGTTTAAGTTTAAAAAAAGAAAGTCCATTAAGTTTTCAGACCTTTTATGTCTATATAAAACCTGTCTAACTGCTAGTTAATCCAGAGGAAGACAAAAAACCCATTTGAAGTCACTCTGATTTGCGGTAGAGGTTGGGAAAATGCCTTCCTGACTCCAAGATGGCAATCACACCACTCCTTGGATCAACTTCAATATACCTACACTATATAAGTGGGTGGAATGTTACAATGGTGGGGGAGTAAGAATGCCTCATACAACTGAATCATAATCTAGAGCAGGGGTCCCCAACCTTTTTTTTAACCGTGAGCCACATTCAAATGTAAAAAGAGTTGGGGAGCAACACAAGCATTAAAAAAATCCCTTGGGGTGTCAAAGAAGTGGTGTAATTGATTATTTGGTAGCCCATATGTGGAATGATAGCCTACAGGAGACTCTACTTACACTATACTTCATTTTTATGCAATTAAAACTTGCTTCCAAGCCTGGAATTTAAAAATAAGCACCTGCTTTGAGGACATGGAGAGCAACATCCAAGGGGTTGGAGAGCAACATGTTGCTCACGACCTACTGGTTGGGGATCACTGATCTAGAGGTATCCCACTGGATCTGCTACCAATTAGCAGTTAGACAAATACAGAGGGTCGTTAGGGTTTAGCAATGTGCATATGGTTCCCTCCCTTATAGAATGTCCCCTATTAACTTTAAGGGCAGCCACAAAACAGTAAAGATGAGAACAGTCATCAATATATCTAATGTATCAGTCAAAAGCACTGGCATTTATTTGATGACCTTTAGGAAATCTACCAGCTACATAAACAGCAGTTACACAATGTATGATTCTAGCAAAATACATATTGGGACACTACTACCCAGTACTATAGTATATATTATATGTTCTTACCAGTTAAGTGTTAGTGTTGTGTAACCCATATAACTCTTATCTACAAATTGCACAAGGGATATCATCAAGATCAAATACACCATTACAAACACAATCATTTGCAATAAATAAACAATTTTATTCTTAGATAAATATACATTTCACAAAAATGGTTTTGTGCTTATATTTATTAAGAGTTGGCCCGCCTGTGTGGGCCAGTGAGGTGGCTGCCATTTTGTTGTTAGTTCCGTGTAAACATTCTGCCAACATTTTTTTGCTCATTAAAGTAATTACAAATGTTATCATATATGTAAATGATACAAGTTCACTCCAGAAAAGAAAAAAATAAAATAAAACATCTTGCAATTAGCTCTTTCCTTAAATAAGAAAAAAGTTTCATAATACTTACAACCAAGGAGCAAGTGAGTTATGTTTCAACAGTTCACACTTTGAAGTAAAAGCAAGCTTCCTATTCTCCTGGGTGTTCTGAATGTTATAATCCTCCTCAAGTCCTCCAATCAACTCTTCCAACCATAAGCAAACTGCCACAGGCCACTTAGATGCTTCTGTCCATTTGTACCCTTGTTGAGTTGAAAAACTCAGTAAAGCAAGTTGGCAGACCTTTCCTGACTCTAATTCTCCAGTGGTTCTATAATGTCCAAATAATCCCACTAAGGTAGTATATGAGGTAAACATGAAATGAACCCCTTCCCCACACACCTCAGGCTTATTAATCAAACATTTTTCAGCTGAAAAAGAAGCAAATTAAAGATGAAGATCAATTTCTTTCAAGCATTTGACACATTAGCTGAACAGGGCAGTAACCAAGCCTACATCCATAAGAGGCTAAAATGCAACTTCATGTAAACTTTCTACTAACAAAACCATTAAATTAATAGTTTGACAGTTTGGAAGCTATGGTTTACAAAATGTTGTGTTTGAAGGCATCTCAGCAGGGATCTCACTGGTTGCTTGAGTTGGAAACTCTCACTGAATAGTTCTTCTGTTATACAAACAACTGTACAGAGAGACAACATGACTAGAGGCCTAGATCATTTTACTTAAATTGAGACAAAGCAGCAGATATACCGTAATTGTGAAGATCTCTTATAGGATATCATTACGTAATGGCTTGTTAGCGGCATCACAGCACTTGGAGAGCTTCTGAAGACTACCTGAACGTCTGATGGATTCTGAACCAACACGAAACATGAGGAGAAAGTATATTGCTTCCATGATTGTGTCTGGGTATGGATATTAGGAGAAGCAGGTTGCAGCAGAGCTTGAGTCCAAGAAATAGTAACTAAATTGGAAGATGTGTAATCTCATGGACATAATTGGACAATTGGAGAGAGGAGTAGGCAAATGTAGAACATGGTCAAGATGAATACAGAGCAGCTCCTCCTGTTTGGATTGATTAAATGGTGGAAACAAAAGGAAGATGACCATACCATGTGTTGTCACTTATGCACTCTCTGTTAGTTTGGCACTGGGGATGTCTCTAGGGTTGGATGGACTGACAGCTTTTCCCATTTCAGTGTTCCAGTGTGTCAATGGAGGAATAGGTACAAGACCCCTTTTTAGTTAACATTTCTGTACTTAAAGGGCCTTTATGCTATAAAACTTTCCGGCAGATTTAATGCAAAGTATAAGGAAATACTGGTGCGCAGGTATAGTTTATATTATGGACTATTAGAAAACATATCTGGATTGTTTGCTTGGCCTTGTTTCAAATGAAATTAGAGAGTGCCACATAGAGCTCTAGGTCTTACCCACTACTGGCTTCTCTGTTAGGCAATGATAATACAACAGGAGGCCTAAGGGAGATGACAGTGGATGCTTACAATATGCAAGAATATGGTTTATGGCACATGGTTGTCTCAGGAAGAACAATGGCAATGAAAACAGCATTTTTTGCTGGTAGTTACTTCCTTTCTGCAAAAACATGCTTCCTATGTGCATAGGCTGTTTGGCAACACTAAAATTCAATCTCCAAGGGATTCATGCCTATTGGCAGCATATTTCCCATGCAATAGTGAAAGGCCTTTCCGATTGCTGAGGTTGTTATCAGTGTGCCACAAGCCTAATACTGCTTTTAATGTTAACTAGCTGCATTGTTGTTCATTCATACTATCAATTCTAGCATCAGATACAGGAATATTTCTTTTCATTTCATCGACCCATTTGGCCACTCAACCACCACTTAGATTATTGTAAAGGGACATATAAATATAGTTTGCTTTCAGGCATTTTTGGCTTTTCTAATAGTAGCCCCCAAGATAATGGACTTCCTTACACTCTGAGCCTTAGGATTTGATCACACTAACAATTTAGTTGCTGGCATCACAACCTCAAATAACACACAAGTGAACTAAATGTCCTTCTAAAGGGTTAGTAGTTGGAGGAGAATCCACTGGGGCATCACTCATGGTTGAAATAGTGTCTATTGCAATGTGCAATTGCTGATGATATAAAGTTAGACAGAGTTGCCCCTTTTTCTGGATTATCTTCCCTATTATCTTCTCTATAATAACAAGTGTCATTAGTTAACTATCAGGTGGCTAGAAGAAGATATAAGAACTTCTTAAAGACAGGAGTGTGAGATGTCAAATGCTGAAACTTTCCAATGGATCATAATGAAGCCCATTTTTTTTAATCAAGCAAGATACAGGGATACAGCCTTACGCGTTTCTTAAAGGGGTGGTTCACCTTCAAGTTAACTTTTAGTATATCGTAGAAGGGCCAATTCTAAGAAACTTTTCAATCGGTCTTCATTATTTATTTTGCATAGTTTTTTTAATGATGTGCAATTTTCTTCTGTTTCTTTGCAGCTTTCAAATGGGGGTCACTGACACCATCTGAAAACAAATGCTCTGTAAGGCTACAAATGTATTGTTATTGCCACTTTTTATTACTTATTCTATTCAGTCCATCTCCTATTCATATTCCAGTCTCTTATTTAAATCACTGCAGGGTTGCTAGGGTAATTTGTACCCTAGAAACCAAATTGCTGACACTGCAAACTAGAGAGCTGCTGAATAAAAAGCTAAATAACTGAAAAACCACAAATAATAAAAAATGAAAACCAATTGCAAATTGTCTCAGAATATCACTCTCTACATTATACTAAAAGTTAACTCAAAGGTGAACAACCCCTTTAATACTTAATCGAGCCTAACTGAGAGATATGAAACGCATATGGCTTTATCCCTGTGTACTGGAATAAAATTACTGATGTTTTCACAAGTCTGCCTTGAAGATTGGTCTATGCACCTGCTCTTGTATCTTTGTACGTTTATCCGCTCCCTAAGATGAGGGTTCAGGGCGGCACACCTGTACCTCTTCTCATTACTGGTGAGTTATTTACTGAAACTAGAGATTTTTCCATTTATATAAGACTACTATCAACAAGTGCTTTTTTGTCTATATAATAAATGCTAGCTTATGGGCTGCTCTGAATGTGGTTGCATTTAAATGAAATCCAATCCTTGCAGCCCCTCTACCTGGATTGTTTAATCCAGGGGTCACATTCAAATGTAAACACAGGCATAAAAAAAGTTCCTATGGGTGCCAAATGAGGGATGTGATTGACTTTTAGTAGCCCCTTTGAGGACTGGCAGCCTAGAGAAGACTCTGTTTGGTAGTACACCTGGTTTTTCTCCAACCAAAACTTGTCTCCAAGCCTGGAATTAAAAAATTAGCCCCTGCTTTGAGGCCACTGGGCGCAACAAAGAGTTGGTGAGTAATATGTTACTCACGAGCCACTGGTTGGAGACCACTGGTCTAGACATATTTTGAGTTTTTACATAATCTGGTGACTTTATAAAAAAGCAGTTTAATAACCAACAGGACATAAATTAAATAATCTTTTAAGTGGACAACATACAGAAGCCACATATATATCAAAACTACTAGCCGCATAAATAGGACTTCTATTGAAATGAGTTCTGCCTATCTTTAAATTTAAAAAAAATCTATTTTTTTTTTTTTCATTAAAAAAATTCCAGAACGCCTGGAACAAGGGATTCTTCATATAAGGGGTCTTTCTGTTAGATGTATCTCTTCCGAAAAAGTAGATATATAACTGTAGCTGCCCGATTATTATGATCCCATGGGAAATTCTATGCAAGCCCAAGGCAGTGATTTAAAAAACATATTTAAACATAAATAAACCCAATAGGATAGTTCTGCTTCCAATAAGGATTTATTGAATCTTAGCTGGGATCAAGTACAAGCCACTGTTTTATTATTAAATGGTTTCGAGAAAAATGATTCCATACCAGTACTTAAGGGTTATTGTTTTGATTTTACTCTTACCATGTCCCCTTCCCACTGTCACGAAACAGAATTGTGTTTAAAGGACATGTAAACCCCCTCCACAAAAATGTAATCAGTGAACAGCCTCTTTGAAATCTTTAGATAATTGCCACTCTGGTTGTTAAAGGTTAACAGTAAGACTGCAGCATCCCCTTAATCACTTAGAAACCCTTCTCCTCCTCTAACCCACTCAGCCCCCTCCAGCAGGAATTTGGTTTGACTCTTGATTTATGAGCATACTCAGTTCTTCTCAGCTCATATTACTAAATACAACCTCCAGTCTAACAGCATGAAGAGATAGCATTGCTGGTTCACATAGAAACTCTGCTCTAGCTGTTTTTTTTCTCCTAACCACTTCTCCTGAGCTCAGCTTAACCATTACAGTGCTCAACCCCAGCAGAACCTTTCTGTTATATTGTGCCTGTGTAACCCTGCATTTTGCACTGCAGGTGTCAATGTTACGGATGATGTGAAAATGGCCACCGGTGGAAAGCTGCTATTTGTTTTAGGAAAAATGTGGTGGTGCTGGCAAATGGAGCGGGTATATGCAGCACAAATGATGTGGCTCAGGTGGGGAAGATATGCCCAATGTATACATGGTAGGGAAATGTAGGCTTTACATATCTTTAAACAAAAAGTTTATTGTACATAGTTTTAACTTAGATTGGCAAACTGATTAAACCACTCTGAAAATCAAAGGAGATGGGATTAAATGTCCAATGATGGTGCATTCAATTTCACCAGTCTACACTGCTTTGAACAACAAATAACAAAACTTCTATGTACTTTTCAATTCATAATAGGCAGAATGCATTACTAATAAAAGCCCTAACTTTTTTTTATCTTATGTGGTAGGTGTATGACCAGGTGTATATTCATCACTAGCATTTGCTCCTCCCTATACATATTATTACTGCTGTATTTAAAGATCAAATTTATACCAGTGCTGTATACACTTATATTGTTAAAATATTGAATGCATTTATTTCTCAGTCGTAAACCTTATCTAGTTTTCCCGATCTGATTGAGAGCACAGCTTTAAAGTCTTAAAAGCTCACAGAAAATTCTTCTAGTCGCCATGGGTAATCTTGCTGCAGAACTTTAATTCTAGAAATGCGTTGTCTTAATTTAATTTTTTTTATTTTAATGTTCGGATTGGCAACTAATGTACTTTTAAAAGGCCATCCTATTGCTCATTCTGCATTCCGGCCCTGAATTACCTCTGCAGCCATATTTATGGATTCGGTCATTTGCTGTCATTTGAGTCTTCTCTCCTCTGGCTGTTCCCCTCAGGCTTTTTCAGCACATGTAATTCAATAGCACGTCTGTAATTTCAAAGTTTTATGTCAGTTTGATGGCCAGCTGTCCCATTTGGGATCTTCATGGGGCATCCTTTGCCTGTTGGTACAAAGCCTCCTACTGACCAATAAAAAATTGCAAGATTTACTGGGCATCTATGACAATATCAGATCATGTAGTATACTCACTTGAGGTTCAGTCCATCAAAATCTGTCCTTCTGCGGGTGATAAAGTTTGCTTCACTTCTCACCAATATGGTTCTTTGGTGCCTATAATACTGCTTTTAAAGCTACAAATTATCTTCAGCTGCTTGACAACTTTTATATATAAATCAACCATTTTTTTAAAAGTTCCAGGATGAAATTATGCACATTCCCTGGATGAGATTGTCTCAATGAACAGTGTTCTTTGTTGGAAATCAAAGATGAAAAGAAAACATTCTTTGGCTGACTCTTCATTGTAAATGTTATAATTTAAGACAAGGGTGAAGAGACAGGATTAGGTGAAGACATGCTAGAGGTCCAAAGTCAAACTTCTGTTATCAAATGTGAGGGCTGGCCAGGAACCAGCTGTCTGTCATGAGCAGGGCCTAGTCCATCTAGGAATTCTGCCTTGGAATTGGTGACTATATTTCTAAGGTTGCTTATCATAGGACTCTTGTCTTTTCCTATTGTCTTTGGGGTATGTGGAGGACCATTGGGGCATGACCCAACATGGTTGTACTGGCCAATATCTGAGCATTCAGTTTCTCGGTGGTAGAAATAACTAAAGTTGGATACAATGACGGGCACTGGCAGGGAAATCGTCAGCACACCAGCAATGGCACAAAGAGACCCAACCAGTTTCCCACCTACTGTTTCAGGTGACATATCTCCATAACCTACTGTTGTCATGGTGACCACAGCCCACCAAAATGCTTCAGGGATACTTGTAAACGCTGTATCCGCATGATCAGCCTCAGCAAAGTAGACTGAGCTTGAGAAGAGTATAACTCCGATGAAAAGGAAAAATATCAGAAGCCCCAATTCCCTCATACTGGCTTTCAATGTCTGTCCCAATATCTGTAAACCCTTAGAGTGACGTGAGAGTTTAAAGATACGGAAGACTCTGACCAAACGGATCACCCTGAGTATGGCCAAAGACATAGCAGGTTGCCCTACTCCTTTGTTGCGGGCAAGTTCAGTACCCAGTGCAACAAAATAGGGTATGATGGCCACAAAATCAATCATGTTCATTATGTCCTTGAAGAAAGCTGCCTTGCTAGGGCATGCGAAAAACCTCACTGAAAGCTCAAAGGAAAACCAGCAGATACAGATGGTCTCCACAACAAAAAATGGGTCCTCGAACGGGCTTTTCTCCTTAAAATGGTGTGTGCTGTTAGCTCGATGAGGATGTACCTGCAAGAAAAACAAATTGAATTATTTATAACAAAAAGACAATAATCACACATTTTGAAAAAATATTAAATTGTCTAAATTTAAATGAACAGACTTCTTCTTAAAAAGGAGTCGCATTTTAAAAATGAGACCTGCTTAATTTTAAGAACATGAAAGGGGACCCGTCACCCCAAAAAAATATTCAAAGTCATATTTTATCACATTATTCAAGCCAAATGAACTTTAATTACACTATATAAATTATTTGGATATTGTTTCCTTCAGTCTGGGAATTCATAATTACAGCAAACAGGCAGGAGCCATTTTGTGGTCACTGTTATTAAGACAAGCCTTGCATCATCTCAGAATCTTGTTTGTGCACCAGAATGGGGGACCCAATGTCCATCCCCGTGTCCTGGCTACACAATTAAATGGTTAAGAGAACTGGAGGAATGTGTGGGGAGCAGTGACATCTAGGAAGTGCTGAATGGAAAGTGAAAGTAATGGTCTGCCCAGACACAGTACAAACGGAGCAAACTTAAAGGGATCCTGTCATCGGAAATTTTTTTTTTCAAAATATATCAGTTAATAGTGCTGTTCCAGAAGAATTGTGCATTGAAATCCATTTCTCAAAAGAGCAAACAGATTTTTTTATATTTCGTTTTGAAATCTGACATGGGGCTAGACATATTGTCAATTTCCCAGCTGCCCCAAGTCATGTGACTTGTGCTCTGATAAACTTCAATCAGTCTTTACTGCTGTACTGCAAGTTGAAGTGAAATCACCCCCTCCCTTTCCCCCAAACAGCAGCCTAACAACAGAACAATGGGAAGGTAACCAGATAACAGCTCCCTAACACAAGATAACAGCTGCCTGGTACATTTAAGAACAGCACTCAATAGTAAAACCCATGTCCCACTGCGTACTATTCAGTTACATTGAGAAAGAAAAACAACAGCCTGCCAGAAAGCAGTTCCCTCCTGAAGTGGTGGCACAAGTCACATGACCAGGGCAGCTGGGAAATTGACAAAATGTCAGATTTCAAAAATGAATATAAAAAAATCTGTTTGCTCTTTTAAGAAATGGATTTCAGTGCAGAAGTCTATTTGAGCAGCACTATTAACTGATGCATTTAAAAAAAAAACATGTTTTCCCATTTGTGATGATAAGTGATAAACACACAACAATATAAATGAAAATAAACCAGAATGATTATACTTTAGGCCGAAGTTAGCAAATAACAAGTATGTTGGAGAGTGCTAGAGGCTAGTCTGAGGGTGAAGGTTTTCATCTGACGTTCATATATTTATCAGTCGGTTGGTAGAAATGTATATATACTAAACCTGGCACATTTTACTCTTGGCTGTAGTTCCATAAAATTTGTAATCCAGGGTATACCGTAAAGGGAAGCAAAAATCATTGTTGTGACACGTTTTACAACATAATCCAAAGTTACTTAAATTCTGTCTCAACAGCACAGAGTGATATGTGCCAAAACTCCAAACCCCAATAAACTCCGGTACACCAGAGAGTGGTGTTAATCCAGACAAGAATAGAAGATCTAGATATCTCATAAAGATGGAGGAATCACTTTCACTTGGGCATATGCTGTGAACATGGCAAGCTACCCAGGTTAGGTTCAGTGAAAAATCTATATATTTTGTTTCAGTTGCCACCTTGCCTTTAATCCAGTGATCAAAGAGTATATGCTATAGGATCAGAAATGTTTATCTTTAGAGTTTATCGTATTGTTACTGTAACAATATTGATATGGTGTTTGCTGTATGATACTTCTTTGCTGTAGATTCTATGGGCATTATTAAACGTGTTCAGCCCAGGGTAAATTGTTATTCACCCAATCAAAAGCCTCTCTGCTTTGGCTGTTCTCAGTGGTGGAATATTCTTTATCTGTAGGGATCTCAGGAGGGAAAGAGTTTGCCTAGTTTGGATTCGGCCGCGAATCCTTCCCGAAAGATTTGGCCGAATACCGAACTGAATCCGAACCCTAATTTGCATATGCAAATTATGGGTGGGAAGGGGAAGGGGAACACATTTTTTACTTCCTTGTTTGTGCCAAAAAGTCACGTGATTTAGCTCCCTGGCCCTAATTTTAGGATTCGGATTTGGTTCGGCCAGGCAGAAGGATTCGGCCGAATCCGAATCCTGCTGATAAAGGCTGAATCCTGGCCAAATCCCGAACCGAATCCTGGATTCGGTGCATCCCTAGTTGTTACTACATTGTTGCAGTAATGGTAGAATAAACATTGCTGATCCTATAGCAGTTGCTAGTGTTAAAGGGCACATACAGTAGTAAGTACAATTGCCAATTTTCCATTTCAGTTGACTGCTTCTGAAAATGGGCTTTCTTCTGTTCCAGAATGCCTGCCTAATGGTCATATCTATCTCCTGGGTTGTATCAATAAAATGTCCTTCTGGCTTGGCCTATGAGGGCCAGAGAAGTAGATCAAATAAAAACAGGCTTAATGAACACAAGAGTACCATTCATAATTATCAACCAGGAATAGACCAAAAAAAAAGAGGAAAATGAGAAAAACAAAAGGCAAACCAAACTTGCTTTTTTCGGACAAGGCCATAGATATTGGAGAAAGTGGAGCCAAATGACAGACAGGACACTTGGAAACTGTAATTAAAGAGAGAATGCCATTGGATTTGGTCTTTGGTACAGACAAAATTCCCATTGAGGCGGGGTCTCAATGAAGAATTTAGTCTGGCCTGTTATCTATAAAGCTGTTAAAGGGATCCTGTCATGGGAAAAAATGTTTTCTTTCAAAATGCATCAGTTAATAGTGCTGCTCCAGCAGACTTTTGCCCTGAAATCCATTTCTCAAAAGAGCAAACTGATTTTTATTTATTTAGTTTTGAAATTTGACATGGGGCTAGACATATTGTCAATTTCCCAGCTTCCCCAAGTCATGTGACTTGTGCTCTGATAAACTTCAGTCACTCTTTACTGCTGTAGTGCAAGTTGGAGTGATATCACCCCTCCCCCCAGCAGCCTAACAACAGAACAATGGGAAGGTAACCAGATAACAGCTCCCTAACACGAGATAACAGCTGCCTTGTAGATATAAGAATAACACTCCTTCAGTTAGATTGAGAAGGAAAAACAAAAGACAGAAAGTACAGTAGTTCCAGTTTTTTAGCAATACTGCTAAAAAATTTTGTTTTAGGTCTCCTAAAGGCTGACTGTCTACCTCTCAAGCTATGCTATTCTGATTACTTTTTGTCATTTCTCGCAGGTAGAATGCTTTTCAAAGTTTAGCCTGAGAATTCCCTTTCCTGCAGTGAAACATTTTCTTTGTGTACATGTGATTTACAGATGGTATGTAACACTACGCTGATACTCATCGTGTGCCCAGGGAAAGATTTAGTGTAAATGATGGATAAAAATAACTTACCATAGAGCATAACAAAGCTGCTGTCAGTTTGGTGACTGCTGAGGTTTAATAAACAGTGGCTAAGTTTTAGCCTATAGTGTATTTCACAAAGATGAACATTTTTTAGGAGCAAAACTCTATTTCCTTCACAATAATACCAGATTGGAGGTCAGTTTGGGTAGGATTTAGGATAACATTTTCATTGTTCTAAATGTTCTTGTCATGTTCGGCACCCTATATCCAGAACCAAAGCTAGGCTTCCTGGTCTCGGCTCTTGCTTCTGCCTCTAACAGCCACCTTTCACCTTGGCCCTCAGCTAATCAGATGCCACCAGGTCTTAAAGGGCAAGGAAAGTGTAAAATAGAATAAGGCTAGAAATGCAGTATTTTGTATACTAAACATAAACATGAACTTACTGCACCACAAGCCTAATCAAACAAATGATTTATGCTTTCAAAGTTGGCCACAGGGGGCTGTCATCTTGTAACTTTGTTATACATCTTTGCAAGACTAGACTACATACACATGCTCAGTGTGGTCTGGGCTTCTTAGGGATCGTCATAAATGATCAAAAAACAAAGCTGCTTGAGTTCTGCATGGCTGGTAAGTAAGGCAGGGGCTCCCCCTGCTGTTCATAAGTATGATTGTTTCCCTGCCAGAAGTTAGGGACCTTCTGACAATTCCTATCCACAGCACTAAATGAAGGGAGAATTTCACTGAATACAGTCAGGTTTCTTATAAAAACGGTACACATTTTGTAATTAAAGTATGTAGGAGATAGATTTCTTTTTCATTAAAGAAAGTAAAAATAGGATTTTATTTCTTTGCCTTTCTTTGCCCTTTAATAAGAGAGGAGCCAGCCAAGGGTTCTGGAGGAACAAAGGGGTACGATAGTTTACAAGGGTTATTGGACGGAGGTCAGAAAAGGAAGCGTGGTCAGGAAGACTGGCCAGCACAAACAGAGTTCAAGAATAGTCAGACATGCCAGGATCAGGATTGGAGAGCGTAGAATAGTCAGCAAACAGGCAAGAGTCAGATTGGATAGTTCAGAATGGTTAGCAGGCTGGCAATGGGCAATACCAATAAGATCAATCAGAATTCACTAAGCATAAACACCCAGGAACTAAATCAAATCTAACAACATGCAATGAGTTTTCATTCAAAGCCCCTTTAAATACTAAGGGGCAGATTTACTAAATTCCCATGAATGGATCGAATTTCGATCGTACGATCGAATACCGAATGATCAAATACATTCAAATGATCGAATATTCGATCATCGAAGGATTTAAATTTTAAGGGGTATTCGAATGCCTACTTCACCAGATTGAACCTACTGAATATCAATATAAGCCTATGGGAACCCTCCCATAGGCTTCTAAGGCTAAGTCCTGATGGAATACCATTCGTACGATCGAAGTCTTCGATCATTCGAATCGTCCGAATTATCGAATGAAATAGAATACTTTATTCGAATGATCGAACGATTGGTATTCGATCATCATTGAGGAATCGAAGATCAAAGGAAAAGGTAGCCTAGAACTATTCGATAAGCATTCGATATTCTAATGGTCATCGAATAGTTCTAGGCTACCTCTTCCTTCGATCTTCGATTCCTCGATGATGGAAATCGTAGGAATTTTGGGGAATAATGATAAATTTGCCCCTAAGAATTTTTGCACCATTACATGATGACATCATTAGACCGGCGCATATACCCAGAAGCACACGGCACACATAGAGATATCAGTGCTGAAGGAAAATGGCAGCACACGGCGTGCATCCCCGCCAGCCACTAGACCACCAGAGTTTTTAGGTTCTAGGTGTGCAAAATGTTCTTGAAACTATAACTCATTCACTTATACAATGTTGTTTTCCTTTATGTGTAACCTTATTATGAGCTATGGGCGCCCAACTCAAAGACTGGACTTCCGGGTGGGTCTTGAATTAATAAAATAACAGACAACTGCTGTCATAGGACCTTGATGGTCTCCAAAAATCCAGACAGGTCTTAAATTCCCTTGTGTGTCATCTAAGGAGTTTCTACCTCTTAAGGCGGCCATAGATGGTACAAATACGATCTATCTTGGAAATGATCTTTCCAAGAAAGATTGTTTTGCTCCTTTCAACACACATGTGTAGAGCTGAATTGTCAGATAAACAGGTAGAACTAATAGAATTCTACCTGTATCTGACAATTCAGCACTAAACAGCGGCCGATGTTCGGATGCCTTCAAAGGTACCCAATCAAAATTTTCCATCCAGCCCTATTGACCAGCCGACTGATATCCAAGTCTTCTGCTGACAATGGTCCGACTGTAAATGTTTACTACCAAATATCTCCAGCTAATTAAATCCCAGTTATTTTTTGTAATACAACCTCCATCAAGCATCCTCACCCCTTTGAATAGTTAAGCCTCTGTGCAAAGTGCCCTCATTATGATCACAAAGGGGAACGCTCTGAACATAAAGACTGTGCTTCGTAGGCAGGAGAGTTTCATGATATCTGATGAGTGATTTAAAAGGATGGCTGATTGAGAATGACTGGAATTTCTGCTCTGACATCCAGATCCAGCCAATGTTAGGTTTCAGATTTTATAGGTGGCACATTGTCTGTGACGTTAAGGTCAAGGTTTTCAGTCATCTGGCTGGGCCCCAATCCACTGCTTTGGGTGACAGAGCCCCCGCTTTTATTGTTGTGTATGTGATTCCTGAGCTAGAGATCAAAGTGCCGAAATTGTTTATTTGGCAAATCAGTCAGGTGCTCACCATGTGTTGCTCAGCTACTACTCCCAGTATATATAGGAAAAAACTTTAATGCACCTTTAAAGTCACACACAAATCAATAATAAGTGTATTCCAGGAATATCTTAGCTTTGCTGTCCTCTCAGCAGAGATGGAGCAAGTGCTTTATGTTCCACGTAGCAATAGTTGGGCTCCTCTTAATTACATATATATATTTAGGTGAAAAAAAATCACCATATTCCTTAAACAATTAAAGGAACAGTAACACCAAAGAAATGACAATGCAATGTACTATATACTAGTACTTATCTGTTATCTACTGTGTATCCTGTGCTTCAATGGCTGCCCCCATGTCTACA
>CM044444.1:92335412-92357697 GCA_024363595.1 Xenopus borealis
CTTGTTCTCAAAGTTCCGTTACGTTGTGTTAGCTCATTGTCCATGAGGGGCCCAGAGAAAGTGTTTTACCGGTCTTGACAGGTTTAGTGTTACTGGTGCCTTCCTAGGTCTTAAGTTAGCTGCTCTGCAAATACTTATGCTTCTGGTTGATGCTGGTGTTGAGGTGAGGGCGATCTGGGCCTTCCTTCCATCCATGTGATCGCATCCTCCGGGGTGTTGAAGAAATGTGTTTTCCCTCTGTCTGATACTCTGAGTCTCGATGGGAAAAGCATGGCATACGGGATCTGCCTCTGCCTCAACAGTCGTTTCGCTTCAGTAAATTGGGATCTTTGTTTCCTGACAGTTGTAGAATAGTCTGGATACAGAGAAATCCTGTTGTTGTTGTGTAGTATTTCACCCGCCAGGCGTGCTGCATTTAAGGCGGCATCTCGGTCTTTATAATTAAGCAATCTCGCTATGAGTGGTCGGGGCGGTGCGCCCGGTGGAGGAGGGCGGCCTGGTATCCTGTGAGCCCGTTCCACTGCAAAAGCTGGGGAGAAGATGCGCTCACCAAACTTTGATTTAAGCCAATTTTCCACGAACACCTCCGTGGTGTTTCCTTCTGCCCGTTTGGGGTATGCCCAATATGCGTATGTTATTTCTCCTGAGGCGGTTCTCCAAATCGTCTGCTTTAGTCTCAAGATAGATTAATTGTTTGGAGAGAGAGTCCATGCGGTTTGGCATGGGAGAGGTTAAATCCTCCAGATATGACTTTAACTAAGGATATGACACCGAGAAGAAAACACAGCCAAGGACAATCTACATCTTAAAGACATTTTCCTTAAGGAGCTGGCTGTACTAGTGTTTGCTTCCTTGGCTAAAGCTAAAGTCTTCACCCTTGGGACTTATCAATATCTGGGCTGGATTATTCTCTTTTCTCAACAGGTCACTATTCCCATTTTCAGTGTGTTACAATCTGGTAAGAGAATGTGAAGTGGATAAGTTCTGGTTCCATATGCTATCCAACCCAGTGGTACCCTTATCTGTATCTTCCCTTTTTTAGTTTCCAATTGCTAATTATGCACTGTTGTGTTAACCTTACCCCACTCTGTCTTAGTCTTGTTCAAACTATTTGACCTGACTGAATCCAGACCCCTGGACTATTTACAACCCACCCTAATTACTTTTATTACCTTCTACAAGTTATCTCTGTCTATCTGTAACTTTCAAATTCATTGCCCATAAACCCTTTTTCAGTGATCTATTTGTATATATAATGTGCCTTTTCAATGTTCATTTGTATTTTGCCTGACGAAGGGGCCTGTGTGCTCCGAAAGCTTGCAGTTGTTACTTATTCAGTTAGCCAATAAAAGGTATCACCAAACTTTACATTTTTTACATTTTTTTCGAATGGCTAACACGGTACTACATCTCAACACCATGGATATTATCAGATACATGCAAAGACATCATTAGCCAACATTTTCTGATCCGGTCGACTAAATGACTGATCACCAGGATATGGAAATATTCTGAGCCGACAAAAATTCAATTTCAAAACTATATCTTTGCATCTACAGCCAACTTTACACAAGAAAAATACCTAAATGTATTTACATAATGCAACTTTTTCAGAAATGCTGCATCATTTCTAAATACAGGTATGGTATCTAATGTTTGGAATGCTTGGGACCCGGTGTCTTCCAGATATGGTGTATTTCTGTAATTTGAATTGAATTATCCACAGTTCTATATAGACAATAAATAAATACAATAAATAAAAGATGGCTGAACGCAGTAGCACTGATAGCAAACAAAGATAGCATGTCTTAAAAGACAAGGAAAATGTAAAATAGAATAAAGCCAGAAATGGTGTATTTTGTATACTAAACATAAACATGAACTTACTGCACCACAAGTCTAATCAAACAAATGATTTATGCTTTCAAAGTTGGCCACAGGGGGCTGTCATCTTGTAACTTTGTTATACATCTTTGCAAGACTAGACTACATGCACATGCTCAGTGTGGTCTGGGCTTCTTAGGGATTGTCATAAATGATCAAAAAACAAAGCTGCTTGAGTTCTGCGTGGCTGGTAAGTAAGGCAGGGGCTTCCCCTGCTGTTCATAAGTATGATTGTTTCCCTGCCAGAAGTTAGGGACCATCTGACAATTCCTATCCACAGCAGTAAATGAAGGGAGAATTTCACTGCAAACAGTCAGGTTTCTTATAAAAAACTGTACACATTTTTAAATTAAAGTATATTGGAATTATATATCTTTTTCATTAAAGAAAGTAAAAATGGGATTGTATTTCTTTGCCTTTCCTTGCCCTTTAAAAACCAGGACTTTTGCTTTAAAGAAACATTTTTAATATGTAAAGGATAATCATAACTGACAATGGAATTATTCTAATTTAACCAATACATCGTTGAATATCTGAAACCTTTTTATCGGTACATTTATATGCAAAATGTCGCTTTTGTTACCGTACAACGGTAAGAACATTCGTTCCACGGAACTGCATTGACCGAGACAGTTGAGGAAAGCCGAGCTGAGAATCTGGCACTTTCTCAAACACATAAATACATCAAAGCACTCAACAACTACAGTGAGAAACCATCAAATTCATTTTAAAAATGCCAGGAGGAGTGGGGATATTAGGATTTCTATTTTAGGCTTGTGTTGATACTTTCTGACTTTACTGCTGTAATGCATAGTGGAAGGCAGGCCCGGACTGGCAATCTGTGGGTTAGGGCAAATGCCAGATGGGCTGCTATAAGGTGCCATAGAAAGTCAGTATTTAGTGGGCTGGTGGGGACTGTTTGGGCCTCTATGTGGGCTGATTGGGCCTCTGTGTACCTGAAATGCCAGGGCCTATTTTGATTCTCAGTCCAGTCCTGGTGGAAGGGAATGTGTGTAATGGGGAGGAGGATCAGGAATTATGTTTTCCTTTAGGCTCAGGTGAACGATGCACATATGATCTCATAATAATGTACGTTCTGTATCACATTGTGCAGCCCATGCCGTTGCAGATAGGTTTGCCGGTATTTTATCAGCCTGGATGGTATTTTTGATGGTTGATCCCAATATTATTAATAGGAAAAAAAGATATATATATATATATAGGAAGGTCGGTATTTTTTTCAAGAAAAGGTGGCAACCCTAGTTGCAGACACCCACTGACTATATTAACATGGAACATTCCTATAGTTTGCAGAGTTTTCTGAAGGGGGTTATTGATGTATGTCTTGACTGTAGACCCCATTTAATTCTAGTGCAATAATTGCAGCCTTATTGAGGAGCCTTTTTTTACTCTCATAGGGGCTTCTGGGAAGTCTCAGTAATAGAGATGTCAGCACGCTCCTGTTTTGTTCTGCCCCAGAATAATTTCAAGAGCAGCTGGGCTACCAGGAATGAAATAATTAAATAACATATATAAGCAAGTCACTCTGAAATTCCGTAGACTAGACAGTACACAATGTAGAATGGTGTTAAACTCCTTTGTTAACAGTCAATGCCATTTTTATTTTCATTTTAATATGCAGATTGGGGTTTAGATTTCAAATATTTTATGGAGGATTCAGTATTCATCCAAATCCAAAAATGATGGCTTTCTTGCATCCCTACTTAATAAGATGTGCCATGAGACCCAATAACTTCCATACCTCCCACATATCCTGGGACATATCTGAATTGCAGACCCAAAAAGGCTCACCAGGTACTGGTCAGGATCTGGGGGTATCGAACTTTTAGCTACACCACTCAGTACAGTAAAGTTACATCAAATGCCTTTGTTTGGACAAATGTCCCAGGCATATTTTAACTGATATGTTTGCAGAGAATCAGAACTATGCCAAGGTATGCCTTTTGTACCCAGTCAGAAATTCTAAAAAATGTATCACTAAAAAAGGGCCCCTAAGGAGAAATACTGTATAGATAGGGATGGAGAAGAGGTGAGAAAAGACAACACAAAAAAGGCAGCCCTGTCCTTACTACCTGTCATATGGCAGCTGTCAGTAAATACTGGGGTTTGTTGCTGCCTGCGCAAAGCAGAACTCCCAACCTTGAGTATCTGATGCCCAAGTTAGGGTATAGGGAGGGGGCGGGAGGAGGAGTTTTGGACTGGGATACCAGTGACCTCCCATTAAACAGTGGGTCCACTGGAAAACTTTCCAAACTATTATTCCTGCTCTCTTCACTCAACCCTTTTTATTCTTCTAGGGGGGAATGTAATTAAAGTCGCAAAGAGAAAAACATCAAAAAATGCACACCTAGTTTAAGTTCCTTAAACTGTTATTGCATTGCAAATTTCTAATGCGCACTGCGAATTTTAAAGGGGTTGTTCACCTTTGATTTAACTTTTATTATAATGTAGAGGGTGATATTCTGAGACAATTTGCAATTGATTTTCATTTTTTATTGTTTGTGGTTTTTGAGTTATTTAGCTTTTTATTCAGCAGCTCTCTAGTTTGCAGTGTCAGCAATTTGGTTTCTAGGGTACATATTCCCCTAGCAACCCTGCATTGATTTGAATAAGAGACTGGAATATGAATAGGAGAATAGAATGAATAGAATGATAAGTAATAAAAAGTAACAATAACAATACATTTGTAGCCTTACAGAGCATTTGTTTTTAGATGGTGCCAGTGACCCCAATTTGCAAGCTGCAAAGAAACAGAAGAAAATTGCAAATCATTTAAAAACTATGAAAAATAAATAATGAAGACCAATTGAAAAGTTTCTTAGAATTGGCTCTTCTACAATATACTAAAAGTTAACTTGAAGGTGAACCACCCCTTTAATTGCACACTCTAAAGAAGTGCTTGAAGATGTCGTAATCTTTTGGAGCCAATATAACAACTTTTTCAGTAAGAAGTTTTATTACATTGACTGCGCATTGGCGCAAGCTATACAATTCACAAACTCTCTTCCACTGTCGGAAGTGGTCGCTAAACAGTTTCCAGGTTCGCAGAAGCTATATTAAATTCGCACAAAGCAAGATTTGTTTGCACAGAGGTATAACTTTTCGCATTGCGAATATTTTTTTCTGTGACTTTTATTACATTCCCCACTAGTCTTACTTACTATTAGGGATGCACCAAATCCACTGTTTTGGATTCGGCCGAACCCCCAAATCCTTTACAAAAGATTCACATGCATACCGAACCAAATCCTAATTTGCGTAGGGGTGGGAAAGCAAAAAAATTTATTACTTCCTTGTTTTGTGACATGGGATTTCCCTCCCTGCCCCTAATTTGCATATGCAAGTTAGGATTCAGATTCGGTTCGGCCTGACAGAAGGAATCGGCCGAATCCGAATCCTGCTGAAAAAGTCAGAATCCTGGTCAAATTCCGAACCAACTGAACTGATAGAGCCCGCATTCCGATTGGGGGTACTAGTACTGCCAGTGCAGGCAAGCTCGCACTGGGAGGGAGCTACTGTCATGGCGGCTCGCACCGGGAGCTCCCTCCCGGTGCTAGCTTGCCTACGCTGGCGGGGGGGCATTTAAAAGAAAAAAAAAAAGTACTTCTACCCCAACCGGAATGAGGGCTCTATCAGACCGCACATTTGGTTGGGGATAACTTTTTTATATGATAGGTGTCCTTTAAGGTGTGAAGATCCAAATTACAGAATGATCCATTATCCGGAAAGCCCCAGGTACCAAGCATTCTGGATAAAAGGTCCCATACCTGTTCCTTTATTATAAAATAATTACCCCCATGTCAACAAAGGGGAAAACAGTTGAATCAAGTGAGATTATGGTAATATTTGCAAATAATGGTTTGGTTCTATGGTGGCAACACATTTTCAAATCTTCTGAAAATAATTTATAGTGGGGAAATCGCATTTACTCATAGCAACCAAGCAGAAATCTGTTTTAATAAGTCTACTACCAGTTATAAATTGAAAGAAAAGTTCATACTGGTTGCAAAGAGGAACTGCATTGGAGCAATTTAGCAGTAACATAGGGGTAAATTTATCAAAGTGTGAAGTTCCGCCACTAGAGTGAAATTCCGCCGCTCTCCATTCATTTCTATGGGATTTTGCAAGGCGTATTTATAAATGGGTGAAGTGAAAGTTCACCCTTTGATGAATACGCCTTTAAAAATCCCATAGAAATGAATGGAGAGCTGCGGAATTTCCCTCTAGTGGCGGAACTTCACTCTTAACTTCACTCTTTGATAAATATACCCCTTAGTAAATCATATCTTGTGTCTGTGAGTAAGTGCGGGATTCTTATGGTCTCTCTGATTAGACACAAGGGCTTATCAATCAGTGTGATTCTCTCTGACTAGCGGATATCATGTGTGCATATCTACCCCAAGCCTGGCATAAACAACTTCTAGCCAGGGCCTAATTACAGAGGATGCAGACCCTGCTGGGGAGCCCTATGAGGCCCAAATAACGAGCAATTTCAATATCTATTGGTAGAACAGGACAACCTCTGGATATGTTTGGGGCCCTAAAATGAATATGCTGTGGGGCCCAGTAACATCTAATTACACCACTGCTTCTACCTGTGCTGGTCAACATGCTACATACACAGCAGCACAAATATATTTGCTGTACATTGTATTTAACTAGTCTGATATTTACTTGTGGTCAATACCAACAGGAGCCAAAGCAAAAACATTTCATAAAAAGACATTCCATAGACTCCCATGGATGGAGCTCCTAATCATAGGGACCATTTGTATAGCTCACTTTGTTCCCATGTCCAAGTTCACTGTACTGGCAGCGAGCCAGAGAGGCATAAACAATTCTTTTAGCCTAGAAAGGAGAATCAGGGCCCAGCCTGAAATCCATATATGGTGAACTATTTGCTGCATTGGATACTCTTGTAATTCTAGCAGGAGCATTATTATTATCCTTTATTTAGATAGTGCCAGCATGTTCAGTGGCACTTTATAGAAATTGTTCATCATTCACAGTCCACCCCAGTGAAGTTTACAGTCTAAGGTTCCTAAGCTTGATAAAGAGCTTCAAACTACACAATAAACTACAACTTTCTTCACTATATCATAGTGCTGCTGAAACATTTGTCCAGTTACAATCTAAGGTTCCTACCACATTCACATACGCTAGGGTCAATGTCACCAGTAGTCATTACCACCAGGGCAAAGCCAAGCCTACTGGACACCCTAGGCATTCAGCCTGGCAACCTCACTCCCTTCCCTGACGTGGGATGGGCAAGTGGCAAAGGGGAGGGTGGTCCAGCAGAAGGAAGTGACTATGAACTAGAAGTAGCAGAAGAGGTGCCTGCACAGTGCCCCCTATTGTTGTGCCCTGGCAGGTGCCTCTTCTGCCTACCCCTAGTCCTGGCCCTGAATTCCGTGCAGATACAGGGAGACCACACACATTTGTCACCTGGCCAATCCAGTTTAGATAAAGACACAAAGGGCTATTTACCAACACGTTCACAACTGCAGGTGGTCCACAATGTAGACAATGAAGCATTCATATTGAAGCAATTCAGTGTGGTACTTGCATCCAAATATGGTCCTGTGGTTCTAAACTACATCTTATGCATCTCATAAATGGTGGTGAAATGTGTCCACCGAACCGTTGAGCTATCGCCACCTGGATGTGGTGGAAGTTCTATGGTTCCCAAAGTGGGTTGCATGAATAGGCACACCAGGCTTGCACCAAGTGAATCAGATACAACTGCTCTTTTGAATGCATTCTCCAGACGTGACGCCAAACGAGCGGATCTTAAAGTCTATGGGCAATACTTTACTCTGGAAATGCAAAGTGCAGCTTGTACCCAATTTTGGGCACAACTGCAGCAGATGCAACTCTAATTGGCCACAATAAAGCTGGAATAGTAGTAAAGTAACACTGCACTGTGAGTATAAAACATGGTGTATTGTTGTTATAAATGACCCCTATGATCTGCGCAGTCCATCCTCAAGATGAAGAAAGATGTGCAGGTCTGACATCACAAAATAAGATATAAAAATAATTTTAATATAACATTTTAGCGAAGGCTCATTTTGGATCTAATGGAGAGTTTACTCTGATCCAAGTGTGTGCTCCAGGTTGTTATAATAAGGCCCTATCATAGGTAACTATTTTAAGCAATGCTGCTCTTATTGCAGGGCACATGGAACATTCACCCTGGGCACCCAGTACAAACTGAATATTATTGGCTATTTCTGTCCCAGATTTTTACTGATGCAGGAAAGATCCCAAAACTGTGTCATTCTATCTGTTTCAAACTGGGTATAGATGCTATGCCCTGACCTTGCCCCACCCTGAGACTATTTAAATCTCTATTACTGTATCATGTAGTCTCTCTGTAAAGAAAATATACATCAGTCAGTAATGCAAAACTGGTCTTCTAATTAGCACACACAGATGAATATTATGGGTAAGGAACCACAGACGAGTCTCATTGAGCTGCGGTATTTGATTCCAAGCTGTGACATTTGTAATGACCAATCTAACTGTTGAAGCACAGATGATAAATTCTTATTAATTTACTGTCCTTATTTATACAGGTATGGGATCCATTATCCAGTCTGCTCGCACTCCCTGGCCTTCAAAGGTAGGTACCTGGTGCTCAGTGTTGGAGGGGTCGGCACCCTCCTCAATTGGTCAATTCTTTGAAGACACTGGCACACACGGTAAATTCAAGCAGGGGCTTGCCCATGCCTGTTTATTTGCAACAAATGCAACGTTTCGGGGCTCTACCCCAAGGATGCTTGAAAAAGGGGTATAGCCCCGGAAATATTGCATTTGTTGCAAATAAACCGGCAAGGGCAAGCCCCTGCTTGAATTTACCGTGTGTGCAAGCGTTTTCAAAGAATTAATCCATTATTCAGAAACATGTTATCTACAAAGCTCCGAATTACAGGAAGGCCATCTCTCATAGACTAAAATTTATTTAAATAATTAAAAATGATTACCTTAATCTCTGTAATAATAAAACAGTACCTTGTACTTGATCCAAACTAACATACAATTAATCCTGGTTGGATACAAAACAATCCTATTGGGTTTATGTAATGTTTAAATGGTTTATTTAGTCATTTTTAGGTAAAAAGATTCATTATTGATTGAATTTTTGGACAGGCATAATATCAAAGGCTATTTTGATACTAAACTCTACAGTTAGTATAGCTATGGGCATATATGGTTTGTGTGAAAGAGTGGAGATGTGTGTGTGTGTATGTATGCTGGGTTTTTAATTTGGAGGGGTTGAACTTGATGGATTCTGTCTTTTTTCAACCCAATTTAACTATGTAACTATATTACTATGTAACTATTATCTCAAAAACCCCAGTTCCCAAACATTCTGGATAACAGGTCCCATACCCGTATAGTGCTTTGGTTTGTTCATCATTGGCATTATTCTCTGCTCCAGTGGAGCTAATAATCTAAGACCCAATTAAAATGCCTGTATGTTAGTGCAGCATGTGTGGAAACATTTTTTATTATAATACAATTACTATATGCAGTATGCTCTTCAGGTTGACATTTGTCAGCTCCAGAGGCAGACTTCAGTATCAAAATGAATGACGTCACAGGGTATGACATACAAAAACGCATCACATCAAAGACTGCCACATGTTTGCCTACATTGCTGCCATCAGTTGGCAGATTTTTGAAATCCACAGCAAATATATTTTTATGGGACTGATGGTGAACTAGGGCAGTTCCACTATAAAAAGTAGAAAACAGAAGGTGATTTTTAATAGTAATTATAGTTGTCAATCGGCATTTTCCATTGTGATGTCTCAATTGACCATTGTGATTGAGAATTCTCGGATCTAGTCCAGCCTTTAGAGTTGACTTTTGCCTAATTATTTACTGGGTGAGACCAATAGGAAAAAATTATTTAAGCCTAAGCTGTGAGTTGACCAGATATAACACAATCATATGTGGAAATGGTACCTTAATTAGTTTGGGCATGCTGGTGGCTGTAACTCCCCAAAACCTGGAGTGTCATAGCTTAACTATAGGAAAACAATATATAATATAACTTACCGGTAAAGATATATCCCTGTCATCTCTGAATTCTGGTAGTGTTTCTAAGCAGAAGATGACAATGGAAATGAGGATGACCATAACAGAGATAATGGCAATGATTCTTGCTGCAGATGAGCTATCTGGATGTTCAAATAGAAGCCAGACCTGCTTCATGAACTCACATTCTGGAAGGAGTCTTTCCTCCTCTTTCATAAATCCCTCATCTTCCCGGAATTTCCTGATAACATCCTCTCCGAGCTCGTAAAATAATAGCTCCTCCATAAAGACATCTAAAGTGACATTGGGCGGCCGGCGAAGTCGACCCCCCGACTGATAAAAGTAAAGTATTGAGTCAAAACATGGTCGGTTTCGATCAAAGAAGTACTCATTCCTCAAGGGATCAAAGAAGTGTATTCTCCTCCTTGGGTCTCCCAGCAGAGTATCGGGAAACCTACCGAGGGTCCTGACTTGGGTCTCAAACCGCAGCCCAGAAACATTGATCACCACCCGCTCACAGCAATTCTTTTGCTGGCAGACTCCGTACTTCTTCTGGTCTGGAATCAGGGCAAGGTTTGAGTTCCCAGTCACTTCATCCCCGTTCTCCATGACTGAGGGCATATTGGTATTCTCAGCGTTGTGCTGATTTGTTTAAACTACCCATAGCTCCAGTGGATAACTTGATTCAATTCTTGGGTTCTTTTCGTTACTACTTATTTTCAAGTTTCAGCCTTCACATTCTTTTTTTCGAGATACTAATTATTTTTCTGTCAGCATTTACCTTTCAAAACGTACTTTTTGAATCTGTCAGTCCCTATCATGAGCTTGACTTCAGCTTACATGGGAATAATACATTTATTTACCATGGTCGCCTTATGCGTTCTTCAGTCCCCTTTTATGTTGACTTTGCCTTTTCTTTCCTTTGTATCCAACCTATTTCCAGTAACACTTTCTTTCATGTAGTGAACACACAATGCCTTCCTTCTCTTTCTATTCTCTGATCACAACCGGTCCTGCCTTCTTTCTTATAGTGGCTGCTGTACTCAGTGGCTTAACGTAATGCTTGCACTCTTTCCATCCCCTTCTTTCCAGACCCTCATGCCAATGCCAGTCCTGCGCTGTGTGCAGTAAACAGATCCACAGAGAGAAGGTATTAGGTTCTCTTGACTGCAGAAGCTAACAGTAGTTCCATGCAAAATAAAAATACACATCTGTGGCTCCTCCCTCCCACACTCCTTCTTAATGTTCATGACCCTATTGAAAATGACATGTCACTCCTGCCCCAAGTCCAACAGTGTGAAGCCTCTAAAAATAATACCCTGCTAAACTGAACTCTTTAGGGGAGTGTGCTGTGCTGTGGATTCAAGACTGTCTTTCTCAGTATTGCCTGACTTCTCACATGGGAAAAAGCAGGCTACTAATTCCCAATCCAAGTTGTGAAATCGATTTGGAAAGAGGCAGATGTCATTAAAAAGAAGAACCGTGAAAAATGAAAGGACGGTCCGCACACACAATTTTAGCAGTCGGGGAGTGTACCCCTTTTAATCATGCCACCTTTATATCTACATTTCGGGGGGAAAAAACCTCTAGAAGGGAGGTTTTTTCCCCCCCGAAACGTAGATATAAAGGTGGCATGATTAAAAGGGGTACACTCCCCGACTACTAAAATTGTGTGTGCGGACCGTCCTTTCATTTTTCACGGTTGCTAAGGGACCCGGCCGGGTCGACGGTGGACCAGCACCACTTCTGCAGGTCAGTGGAAGGAAGGTGTGCGGTAGAGATAATACAAGTATTAAAAAGAAGAACACAGCCCTGATTTCCAAGCAATTTAACCTAATACCCAATAAACTACACCCATTCCATGCCGGGGGGGTGGGTTTTTGGAAAAATTGGCCAAAAAACCCTTAGTCATGTTAAGTATATATCCTTGTATCATTTTATAAAGACTAATAACTATGTATCTATTATGTATGGCAGCTTGGAGAAACAAGTTAATTAAATGAAAAGAAGTAACAAAACCCCCAATCAAGTGATCTAATACAAAGCGGAGTGAATTAAATTAATGCTATAAACTGATTGGCTGAGGGCTCAGAAGAAATTCATTAGCCAATTCAATCAGTATAAATACAAAAAATCAGTTATTAAAAAAAAGTCCCAAAATCCTCATAATAAATATGATACAAAATGATAAAGTGCTAAGTGCTTAATTCATAACAACCGTGTAAAATTGATGTAAAATTTAATTCCAAAGGCCACTACTAATGATTAAATGCCCAAGTAATTAAGCATGAACTGCGATCATGATTCAAAATTCATATCAATTATGATGAAATCCGTAAATTAATAATAACTAAATTAATAGTGTATCATTAAAAAAAGGTGAGGTGGAATTCAGGTAAATTAGTTAAATAGATTTACTATTCTGAAATAAATTAATAAATACTGTTAAAAGTACTATTAGTTCAGGTGCAATTCAAATAATTCATCAACCAGCATTTAGAGAAATCACAGCATGGAAAAGGAAAATAGAAAGAGGGTGGAGAAGTCCCAAAGGAAGCTGCTGCCTATAATTGTTCTAGGCCCTGGGACCCCACAAGTGGGAGTACGGCAAGCAATGTGGACTGTGGTCTCGGTTTTTAATCTTACTATCTAATTGGAGAACTAAGCTTCCCTAAAAAACCACAAATCTCACAAAGCCATGTAATAAAACGAGAATGCAGGAGAAATAAATGCGGTTGAGATTAAGGTAAAATTTTAAATAGGTTGGAATGTGAAAAACCAGATAAAATCAAGTGCTGGAGTCTCAATCCAAAGGATTTTTGCCAACGCGCGGATTTTGAGGATTTTGGGACTTTTTTTTAATAATTGATTGTTTGTATTTATACTGATTGAATTGGCTAATGAATTTCTTCTGAGCCCTCAGCCAATCAGTTTATAGCATTAATTTAATTCACTCCGCTTTGTATTAGAGCACTTGATTGGGGGTTTTGTTACTTCTTTTCATTTAATTAACTCACAGATTAAGTAAATTACACCTCCATTCTCAGAAGGTGCACTTCTGTTTATTTGTATAAGATTAGATTCACCTTCCTTCTTTTGAAGCTTGAAGAAACAGTTAGGTTTAGTCCAGACGGGGAGATTCGGGGGCGATCCATCGCCTGGCGACTTCTCACCGCGACGGATCGCCCACGAATCTCCCTGAATAGCTAGGCACCGGCGAGGCTTAAAAGCGTCGGCGCGTGTTCACACGGAGCGGCGCAATTTTTAAAATCGCTCCAAATTGCCTCGCCAATTATGTGGTATACAGACAACCTTAACATCCCCCCCTTTTGGTCACAAAAATGACCAAACAAAATTGACCTACACTCACCTGAATGCAAATAACCATATTGAAACTACTATGCCCTGAAGAGGTGATAAGCATGTCTTCAGGACCAAGAATTCATTCTTGACCAGCAGAATTAAAATAACTACATGCTGGAAAACTCTTAATCCATAACAATCTGGTTAATTGCCTATCTAAACTAACTAAGGTTTATATTTCAATTTAAAAGTGGTAACATGCAAAATCACATATCTAAATCTCCCAACACCTAAAAGATTCCATTCCAAATGTTTAGAAATATTACGTTTAGCAAAATTAAGTCTCTTTATCCATGCTCCAGTGTTGTTGAAGAAAGAGGAATTAAAGCGACCAACTGCAAAGGAATTTGCAAAGGTATTGTCCCAAGAATAGTGCTTAGATACGATGAATCCAATAAATAAAGATGGAGTGCATCTGCAATTCCAGGATATCCAATAATTGTTATAAAAACAGTTTCCAGTAAATTTCCTCTTTTAATTTCATTGAATGGTGATGTAAAATAAACATCCATAGTTACATAGAAGTGTCATGCAAGAATTATTATCATCACAAGGTGAGTCATGGTCGTCGATATAAATAGTTCCTTTAAAATCATCAGAATTTCTGAGGCAGGTAAGGATTAAAAGAATAGATAGAAATTTCCACATCTTTATATGATTCCTGAGTTCTAGAAGAAAAATATAATCACAAAAGTTTAAAATCCTGTTTCAGCAAGTATGTCACATTGATCACACTCAGGTTCTTGTATTCTAATCCCATAAATGTACTTTGTCTTCGGTTTGCGTTGCTTGTCAAGTAAGCCAAAAGTCAATTTGTAAATTCCATAACAAAAAAATAAGAATGATCGTAAACAATACAGCACCAATTTTGTTACATATTGCAACTGCTTAGAAGTGTCAATATGACCTGGTACAATATCTGCATAATCAGATATCCAAGTACAAAAATCTTCCTGGTGTATGACTTGACATACATTCGGTATCATTAAAGGAAAAGTAAATGTTTTTCTATTTCTTTCTGTAAATTTGCTCTAAACAGCCCCCCAGATTAATGTACCTTAGTCCCTGCTGCAAGTCTGCTCTGGTTTCTGTGTTATCAGCAGCTTGCTTCCCCTTCTTCCTGGTGCAGAGTGAAGCCCAACCCCTTAGTTTGCATTACACAAGTCTATTGTGGAAAACCAGCCAGCAGAGGGTGGTATTTGGCTGAGTAATGTATGTGGGTTTGGTACAATAGGTGCTTCATCATCAATTATTTTGACTGCCCATAGGCCATGCACCATTTTTATCTAGCCTCTGGTCTGGAGGTAATTAGGGCATCTTTTATAATCTTTCCTTAAACCCTGTAAGAAAGTGGTTCTTACTTGTATTTTATTTCTTTCATTAGTTTTTTTTATAAATCCAGCTTCCTTTGTTTGAGGCTGATGGCACATGCTCAAGTTTTATTTAATTTGTCCGTCAGCCAATATTGTTCTAAGGCTTGAATTAAAGCCTCTCCCCCCATTTGATCCCTGATTTCTGGGGTATCACCCACTATGTCTTCCTCTTTTATCATGAATGGTTTACATGCTTGGATTGGAAGGGTTCTTGGACCAAATCCCAATCTCATGATTTGTTCTAAGTCTCTACGTATTGCAGTGTAGACAGTTTGTATGGCTTTTAGTTTTCTAACAAAACCTGGTGGACTAACGTCAGGGTCTGGTATGCCTTCTAAAAGTGCTAATTGCTCAGAAGGAGAAAAAGGCTGATACCAAGTTACATCATACTTTGGTAATACATTCCCATCATTGAGCAAACTGAGCATGCTCAAGCCCAAGCCCTGGAGATTTAAACTGGAAACAGGAAGTCTGATACAGAAGCCCATGTGTACACAATAGAAGGATAAAAATTTCGTGTTTCTTTTGACAGGGGACTCGGAGCAGCATTACTTTGCGGGTTTACTGGTGCATTTATATATACCTTTCTGATAAAGCTTACTTAAAGGGAAACTGTCATGGGAAAACATGTTTTTTTAAAAATGCATCAGTTAATAGTGCTGCTCCAGTAGACTTCTACACTGAAATCAATTTCTCAAAAGAGCAAACAGATTTTTTTATATTCAGTTTTGAAATCTGACATGGGGCTAGCCATTTTGTCAATTTCCCAGCTGCCTCTAGTCATGTGACTTGTGCCAGCACTTTAGGAGGGAACTGCTTTCTGGCAGGCTGTTGTTTTTTGTTCTCAATGTAACTGAATAGTACGCAGTGGGACATGGGTTTTACTATTGAGTGCTGTTCTTAGATCTACCAGGCAGCTGTTATCTTATATTAGGGAGCTATTATCTGGTTACCTTCCCATTGTTCTTTTGTTAGGCTGCTGGGTGGGGGAAAGGGATGGGTGATATCACTCCAACTTGCAGTACAGCAGTAAAGAGTGAAAGAAGTTTATTAGAGCACAAGTCACATGACTTGGGGCAGCTGGGAAATTGACAAAATGTCTAGCCCCATGTCAGATTTCAAAATGAAATAAAAAAATTTTTTGGGAGATCTTTAGAGAAATGGATTTCAGTGCAGAATTGTTCTGGAACAGCACTATTAACTATTTTCCCATGACAGTATCCCTTTAATTTTATTCATACGAATCGAATACGATTCATGTTTTTGGCTCGTAACCATTCGATCGAATCTAACACATTAAAACATTTTTCTTAAATTTAATTAAGCACAAATGTAGCAGTGCTGTACCGTTCTTTTCTTCGTGGTGACAATAGAGGAGCCATAGTTCAACAACCCATCCCATAGATGCACTGTTGGCTCAATTCAGTCTAATCAATGGCTAGCACATGAAATTTTTTTCAAAATTAATGTTAATAAGGCTCCAGGGCCACATGGAATACACCCTAGTGTACTAAGAGAGCTTAGTTCAGTTTTAGACTTTGTCAGAATCGCTTTCATCTGGTATGGTACCTATGGATTGCAGGAAAGCTGATGCAAGTAGTTCAGTATTTTTAAAGGGGTTGTTCATCTTTGAGTTAACTTTTAGGACAATGTAGAGAGTGATATTCTGAGACAATTTGGTTTTCATTTTTTATTGTTTGTTGTTTTATAGTTATTTAGCTTTTTATTCAGCAGCTCTTCAATTTGCAGTGTCAGCAATTTGGTTTCTAGGGTACAAATTAACCTAGCAACCCTGCACTGATTTGAATAAGAGACTGGAATATGAATAGGAGATGGACTGAATAGAATAAGTAATAAAAAGTGGCAATAACAATACATTTGTAGCCTTACAGAGCATTTGTTTTTAGATGGTGTCAGTGACCCCCATTTGAAAGCTGCAAAGAAACAGAAGAAAATTGCAAATCATTAAAAAACTAGGAAGAATAAATAATGAAGACCAATTGAAAAGTTTCTTAGAATTGGCCCTTCTACAATATACTAAAAGTTAACTTGAAGGTGAACCACCCCTTTAAAAAGACATTGATCTCAGTCTGGCAATTATAGGCCAGTTAGTTTAACATTCATGATGGACAAATTATTTTAGCGTTTGTTAAGCACTGGTTTATCTATTGTTACTGAATAACTTAAAGGGCATGTAAAGGCAAAAAAAAAAAAATCCAATTTTTACTTTCTTTAATGAATAATAAACCTTCAATATACTTTAATTTAAAAATGTTTATCGTTTCTATAAGAAACCTGACTGTATGCAGTGAAATTCTCCCTTACGCTTACACGCGTCTCCTGGGTACAACCTCATTGAAAAGAATGAGGTGCGTCTAGACCTGCGCTCCCCTGCGGCTGAATGCAGTCAAACAGAACGCAGGGGAGCGCAGGTCAAAAACGCCCGTGTGTAAGGGCCCTTAGGGAAGGAAGGAGCAAATGTTGTGCTGCAGGTTGTAGTGAATTTCTCCCTGAAAGCCTGAAAGTAAAATGGCTTTTTCCAGATATTGTTCAGAAGAACAGAGTATTAAACAGTAAAACAGAATTAAAACAGTAATGGAACTAGGTGGGGGCAGGCACTGGGCCCTGGTGCGGGCTGTGCCCCCTCTTCCTTAAAAAACCTGCTGGGGGGAATCTGTGGGGGTGTGGACCCTGGCCCAATTGCACCACCTGCTCCCCCGGTAGTAATGCCATTGGATTATTGATTGGAGAGGGGAAAGCATACAAAGAAGTGCAGAAAATGATAGGCTGCTCAGCTAAAAGAATCTCAAATGCTTTAAAATTCAAAACCTGAAAGACGTGAAAGAAATTGGAAAACTACCATTGGAATGGGTAGACGAATAGCCAAAATGGCAAAGACTCAGCTAATTATCAGCTCCAGGAAGATGAAAGAAGGAGTAAAGTTACCTGTGATACTGTTACAATTAGAAGATGTCTATGTGAAGCCAAGATATCAGCAAAAAGCCCCCGCAAAGTCCTGCAGCGGGTCGGTTACCTGCAAAAACCTGCGTACCCTGTGGGTTGTGGGTAGAAGTTCCGGGTGTGGGTCAGAGTTTCTGCAGGTTTGCAGGTCGGGCCATGGGTCTTCGCGATGTCGCTTCCGGGTTACAACGACAGCACTTCCCGATTTTTGATGGTCAGCGGGTTGCAGATATGGTACTTGCAGGTCGTGGTCGGGTAGCAGGTCAAGGCGGGTAAGAATGTGGGTTCCAGGTTGTGAATTGCAGGTTGTGGGTACGGGTTGCAAAAAATGGACCTGTGCAAAACTCTACCGCAAAGCCCCATTATTCAAAAAAAGATGTGCTGAAGAGCTTACAATCTGACAAAGAACACTTTGACTGTCCCAAATAGAAATGGCACAACATTTTGTGGACTAATGAAAGCAAGATTGTTCTTTTTGGGTCTGGGGGCCACAGACAATTTATCAGACGACTCCCAAACACTGAATTCAAGTCACAGTACAGTGTGAGAACAGTGAAACATGGTGGCACAAGCATCATGATATGGGATGTTTCTCATACTGTGGTGTTGGGCCTATTTATATCATACCAGGGACCATGGATCAGTTTCAATGCATCAAAATACTTGAAGACGTCATGTTGCCTTATGCCAAAGAGGAAATACCCTTGAAATGGGGGTTTTAACAAGACAACAACCCCAAACACACCAGTAAATGAGCAACATCTTGGTTCCAGACCAACAAGACTGGCATTATGGAGTGGTCAGTCCAATCCCCAGACCTTAATCCAATAGAAAACTTGTGGGTGACATCAAAAATGCTGTTTGTGAGACAAAAGCAAGAAATGCAGAAGAATTGTGGAATGTAACAGGTGCCAGAAGTTGATGGACTCCATGTAATACAGACATGCAGTTCTCAGAAACACTGATTATACAACTAAATATTAGTTCAGTCATTCAAAGGAAAACATTTTTCTTCAGGTCCCCCAGCAGCACCACAAGAGAGAGATGGCCCCTCCTCCTAGGACAGGAAACAAGAACAAAACACTTCAGCTATCCTATGTGTTCTTGTTTCCTGTCCTCCGAGGACTGGGTGAGTATACGGTGCTGTCCGTTTTTTTCTTTAGGGTTCTGTATTTCCCTGACCGCTCACCCCTAGCTGGGGCTTGCGGTGCGTTCCTCTCCCTCTCTTCTCCTACCAGCGTGTAGTGAGAGAGCACGGCTGGGCCTGTGGACAGGTTCGCGCGGGGGGGGGGAATTGCCCTTACCTATCCAGGAGAGCCGGTTCGATGGGCAGTCCCCTCCCCTGCTACAGGTTTGGCTTCCCATTTGTCTCGCTGGCAGCAGGAGCGCTTTTCGACGGATTCAGCGCTGATGCGCTCTGCTGGGAGCGGGTTTGTTACTTCTGGTTTCGGCTGCGGGTCACGTGATCTTCGGCGCTGGTTTTAAAAGGGTTGTTTTCTTCATGTGGCATGGTCAGCCTCCCTTTCTGCGGCTACTGTGCGTTTTTTTTCTGCGTTCTGGTGAGTGATGCTGCCTTGCTTGTGCTTGTATGTGTGCTTTTGGCTTGCCATGCATTGGGGTTTTTTTCTGTAGCCATGTCCTCTCGCTCTGAAGGTAGAGATGACCGGGAAAGATCTAGAAGATGTGTGCTCTGCAAGGCTAGACTTCCTCGTGATTTTCCGAAAAAAGTGTGTCAGGATTGCTTTAAGGAGAATTTTCAACAAGATGTGCCGGAAGCCATGTCTGAGTTCATATCCTGGTTCAAGGTTAACATGCAACAGACCTTTGACACGTTTAAAGGCGCCGCGCAAGCTCAACCACAAGCAAGTACTTCAGCGGCTGGCCAGATGGAATCACCAGGAGTACATGAGGTGGTGATGGACTCGTCTGATGAGGATGTTAGAGAAGATACTTATTTTTTTTTCGGTGGAAAATATTGATCATCTTGTTAAGGCTGTTAGATCCTCGATGGAATTGGAGGATGTGGAAAATCCCTGTTCCAAGCAAGACATGATGTTTCTAGGACGGAAGAAGTCTTCTAGAGTCTTTCCGGTACATGAGATGGTCTCGAATATCATTTCTAAGGAATGGGAGAGACCTGAGAAAAAGTTTTCGTTGCCTAAGAAGTTGAAGGTTTTATTTCCTCTTGAGGAGAAAGTGGCAGCTGGTTGGGATCTCCCGCCGAAGGTTGATGTTGAGGTGGCCACACTGGCTAAGAAGACAACTATTCCTGTGGAAGACGGAGCTAGTTTCAGGGATCCAATGGATCGGAAGGTTGATGCTGCCTTTAAGAGACTGTTTGAGTCATCGGCTGCAGGATTTCGGGGGGGGGGGGGGGGCTGCAGCTTGTGTCATCTGGTCTGTTAGGCTTTGGCTTACTCAGCTGGATCAGGACCTGGAGGATGGAGTTTCCCGTGAGGATATGAAATCTTCCTTGGAAATAATTAAGCTTGCTGCCGATTATATCTGTGATGCTTCAGTTGAGAATATTAGGATGGCAGCTAGGTCTTCTGCCCTGGCTGTAGCTGGCAGGCGGGCACTATGGCTTAAACATTGGGCGGCAGACTTGGCATAAAAAAACAAGCTTTGTGCCATGCCTTTTGAAGGTCTCTTTCTGGAGGTGCTTGTTTCTAAGTTAGGGGAGACGAAGAAATCGTTACCTCAGGATAAACGTTTTTTTCCTAGACGGAATTTTTTTCATCCATCAAGCCAGGCCAAGGAATCTAGAGAAAGGAGGAAGACCTTTTTTAATTCCTTCCAGGGTAGACCGGGAAAACCTCAGTCTAGAGGGAATAGGTCGGAGGAAACTCGTAAGACTGATCAGTTCTGACGCCAACTCATTCAGACCAGTTTGCCTCTCGCCCACTACCTCGTTTTCTTTGTACAAGAGTTCCCAGGGAGTTTGTGAAGAAAACATTTCTCCTCAGGGGAGTTCAGGAGTTTGTGCAGTCCCGTGTTTTAGCTCCTGTTCCTCGAAACGAGGAAAGGAAAGGAGTTTATTCTTCAGTTTTTTTGGTCCCCAAACGGTCAGGCCAGTTTTGGATGGTGGTCAATTTAGTTTATCTGAATACGTTCATGAAAAAGATTCATTTCAGGATGGAGGGCATCAGATCGGCGGTTTCAATATTGCAAGAAGGGGATTTCATGGCGACAATCGACCTTCAAGATGCTTACCTCCATATCCCGATTTGGGAGGGACATCAACAATTCCTGAGAATTGCGATCAGGGATCAGCACAGGATAAGACATTATCAGTTCGCAGCCCTGCCCTTCGGTCTATCATCCTCTCCTCGGCTTTTCACCAAAGTTTTGGTGGTGGTGGTAGCTTTTCTGAGAACCCAGGACATTACGATTGTTCCTTATCTGGACGATTGGCTATTGAAAGCCCCTTCCAACAGTCTACTGCTCAGCCATCTACAGAGGACGATTTCCTGTCTAGAGACTCTGGGTTGGAAAGTCAATTACCAAAAATCGGATCTTATTCCGTCACAGAGGAAGCAGTTCTTGGGGATCCTGCTGGACTCAGAGCAATGCCGTACTTTCCTTCCTCAGCTGAGGAAGGTCAGCCTATGCAGTTCCTTGTCGAGTCTTTCTCAGCGAAGAGTACACATCAGGCAGGCTATGTCGGTCTTGGGAGCAATGACGGCAACAATAGAGGCGGTGCCATGGGCCAGACTGCAGATGAGGCTCCTTCAAAGAGCAATATTGAGATGTTGGGATGGCACAGAGGGCTCTCTGGACAATCCCATGACGATGGCTCCTCATGTACTCTACTCGCTCAGATGGTGGAAAGACCTGAATTTATCCAAGGGAGTCCCATGGTTCGTGCAGCGATGGCTCACCACCAATGCCAGTGAGCAGGGGTGGGGAGCAACCCTAGAGCAGAGTGTCTGGAAAGGCCTGTGGTCTCCTCAAGAAGCGTCTCTCTCCTCCAATCACCGGGAGCTCCTGGCTGCTTGGAGAGCGCTCAAAGCATCGGCACATCTGACCAGAGGTCAGGCAGTGAAAGTCAGAACGGACAACACCACAGTGGTGGCTTATTTCATGGCTATGAGAGAGAATGCCAAACTGAGCCGTTTTTACTCTCTGTTTCCTCAAGACAGGCCCACAGCAGTGGATGCCATGATTCAATGTTGGCGAGAAGGTCTGAATTACATTTTTCCTCCTCTTCCGATGATAACCAGAGTGCTGAGGAAGATCAGGCTGGACAAAGCCAGAGTCATTTTGGTGATTCCATACTGGTCCCGGAGGGCTTGGTTTTCCCTGTTGATGGAAATGGCGGAGGTGGATCCGTTGCTCTTGGGATCCAGCAGGTCGCTGCTTCATCAGGGACCGGTGTGTCATCCGGATCCCAGGAGGCTGAATCTGTCAGCATGGATCCTGAATGGCAATCGTTGACTCGGCAGGGGTTATCGACTGAAGTCATTTCAGTTATGGTTCACTGCAGGAAGTCCAGCACTAATAAGATCTATTCTAGGATCTGGAGAAGATTTTCTTTCTGGTGTGCAGATCGCTCTATTGACCCACTCTTGGCCTCTATTCCCCAAATTCTACAGTTCCTTTCGGATGGTTTTCGTATGGGGCTGAAGCCAGCTACT
>CM044444.1:92360210-92377132 GCA_024363595.1 Xenopus borealis
CTCTTCCTTAATTTTTCGGGGCCATCTAAAGGATCGGCTGCATCCAAACCTACGATTTCAGGGTGGCTCAAGCAGGCTATTAGTTTGGCGTACGAATCCAGAGGTATGTCTCCTCCTGCTGGGATTAAACCACACTCCACTAGGGCTGTTGCTATGTCATGGACACAGAGAGTGTAGGCATCGGCAGAACAGATCTGTAAAGCTGCAACTTGGACTTCGATGCATACGTTCTCCAAGCATTACAAGCTGGACGTATATTCTTCGAGGGAGGCTGCTTTTGGTCAGAAAGTGTTGCAGGCGGCCTGTGTTCCCTCCCCTTGATCTTTTCAAGTTCTCTTGTGGTGCTGCCGGGGGACCTGAAGAAAGGTTGTAATTTCTTACATGGTGTATCTTGTTCTTGTTAACTAACACATAGGATAGCTGAAGGGGGGGTGTTTTGTTCTTGTTTCCTGTCCTAGGAGGAGGGGCCATCTCTCTCTTGTGGTGCTGCCTGAGGGGACCCGAAGAAAAGAAAATTTCCAGGTAAGAAATTACAACCTTTCAGTTTATACAGTGAATGTTTGAGTTTGTAAAGAATGCATACATTGCTTATTTTTGGAACAGCCTAATATTCCCTTTTCTTAACGTTCTGTTTAGGAATAACTAAAATTTGGTGACCCCAATGCATTTTTGTGTATGGAAGTAAAAGCTTTTTTAAACACACTTATTCTGAATACAACTGTCAGTGCCCAATTCTCCTGGAGCACAAAAAACGTTTCTAATAAGCAAGAAACATGCAACTGTCCTTTAGAAAATGATTTTAATAAATTAAATATAACTTTTTTTTTTCTCTGACATTTAAAACATACATTCTTCAGAAAGTATCAGTGTGTAATAGTGTACAAGGCAGATCCTATACATTAAAAAAACATAGAAAAAGATAACATTATGTACAGTTATCATTCCAATAAATTACCTTAGAAAAGAGAGATGTTCTTATTAGAAGTACAGGTCTTGTAGATGGGCTTTACTTACCCTTTAAAATATATATTTTTAATTCAGTAGAAAGAAAATAGGCCTATAATATCGTTCTTCATTGAGTTCATTCACAGGTACCATTGTATTGATACAGTTTATAAATATAAAAAAAATACATTGGATTATTGCTCTAATACAAATATTGTGATCAAAGACAACAATGTAAATGTTAGAGAAAAAGTTTATCTTTAAATTAATTTATAATCTGATGCAGAAGTCTGCAGTCAGCCTTCATATGTTTTCATTTTTGTGACATTTTTCTGTCCACTCCAGTTTAGAAACTCTTATGTGATGTCTAGTGTCAGTGACCCTGACAATCAGCCTGACTTCCAGTCTGTTATATAGTCACTGAATGGAAAAAGAAGCAGCGAAGAATCAAAATAGCAAAAAAAAAATGTAGTCTTGGAATCATACAATTTGCAATGTGATTGACATGGGGGGTACAGCCTTCCAGACACCTCTCTTGACTAATGTTATCTGGTTTAGACCCGACAGCCAAGGAGGAATAAAAAAACAAAGAAGCGGTCACAAAACCCCATGGCTGGGGTTTAATAAAATGCAACATTGCAGGTTGTACTAACCCCTTTAACTCTAGCGGCTAGACAGCATTATATGTCTCACTGTAGAAAGGCAGAATTAGAATTAAAAATTTTTTATTTTGCAACAGAGTTATTTTTATTCCTCTACTTATCTTAGAGGTGAGGTGACTTTAGTCTGAGGAGCCAAAAAGGGCACGTAAAGGCAAAAAAATAAAATCCAATTTCTACTTTCTTTTATGAAAAAAAATCTATCTCCAATATACTTTAATTTTAAAAAATGTGTACCGTTTTCATAAGAAACCTGACTGTATGCAGTGAAATTCTCCCTTCATTTACTGCTGTGGATAGGAATTGTCAGACGGTCCCTAACTGCGGAGCAGGGAAACAATCATACTTATGAACAGTAGGGGGAGCCCCTGCCTTACTTCCCAGCCATGCAGAACTCAAGCAGCTTTGTTTGCTTCCCTGTTTTGATAATTTAAGATGATCCCTAAGCAGCCCAGATCACACTGAGCATGTGCAAAGATGTATAACAAAGATACAAGATGACAGCCCCCTGTGGCCAACTTTGAAAGCATAAATCATTTGTTTGATTAGGCTTGTGGTGCAGTAAGTTCATGTTTATGTTTAGTATACAAAATACAGTATTTCTAGCCTTATTATATTTTACACTTTCCTTGCCCTTTATGTATATGTTTAGTATATAAAATACAGCATTTCTATCCTTAATCTATTTTAGACTTTCCTTGACCTTTAATTATCTAGACCCTGAAAATTAGTCCCCATTCTAGGTTGGGTCTCCATGACCCCCTTTAATCCAGTGTTCTGAGAGTTATTGGTCATGTTTCTGTGTCAAATAAAGGGGACAGTCTTTCTTTTTTATCTGTAGGTTAGGGCAAATGCCAGATGGGCTGCTATAAGGTGCCATAGAAAGTCAGTATTTAGTGGGCTGGTGGAGGCTGTTTGGGCCTCTAAGTGGGATGATTGGGCCTCTGTGTACCTGAAATGCCAGGGCCTATTTTGATTCTCAGTCCAGCACTGGTCTTTTTCTCCCCATATAGAACATCATCTACTGTACATTAGGGGTCCCCAAGGACCTGGTGGGAGTTGGGAGGGGTCAACGTCCAATTCTGGTCACCGGAATCCAATTCTGGTCACCGTTGTCCAATTTGGGTCACCAGTGTACAATTCAAGTGCACTGGATTAATATAGGCAGCACAGTTCAGGGCTGTCCACAGCCTGATTCTGGACCGTGGACCGGTGGTTGAGGACCCCTGATCTATACTTACCCTTTGAAACCACACGAATATGGAATCCACAGCCTGCATGGCTAATTAGCAATTCAGATGTATGATGCAGACTTAACTGTTCAGCCATGCATCATGCGTAAAAATGGGGTCCTGAAACGTTTGATGGTGGTTGAAGTGTCTGATAGCACCATGGAATAAATTTGGGATCACCCCCCGTTTGCTGCATCAAAAGGTATTGGAGTTTCATTTATACTGTAGACATTTTTTTACCAGCTTGCAATTAAAAAAAAAATTATTTGATCCATAGTGGAATTAAAATTTAAATGACAAAAATATTAAAAAAATATTTAAAAAAAATAATCTTTAAAATAGTTTTCCTCTTTAAGATTATACATATATCCAAATGAAACCTCTACATACAGAAACTTGATTGACGTAGTCAGCAATACTGAGGGGCTGTTCTCACTGGTAACCAAGAGAACTATAATGAAGATATAGTAGTGCCGCAGCACCTAGAGGGGGCGTAATATTTATAATGCATGAAATACTTGCCATTTAAGGTTTGGTTTTGGCATATAATATCAATAACACGCCTTCGGCGTTGGCTCTTAGAGCTTGCTTTCATTTTCCATTAGATGAAGAACGTTTGAGGACCATTTGATGAGCCCCCAGCCATTACTAAACTGAAGCTCCCAACATCCTCTGAAATCTCAATACTGCTGATCCTATTCTAAACATTTATGTTCAATGAAGGAATTTTTTTTTAATTGCCGGCCAATCAATTAAGGCAGCAGGCATCATAGAATGTGCATTTGGAGAAGAATTTGCAAAGAAGTGTGTGTATATATATATATATATATATATATATATATATATATATAAAACTCAAGCACATTATAGATTTTTGTTCGACACAGCAGCAGGTAGTATTGGGGCTAATAATTACCAGTACTAATCAATCCCCAATTTGCAAAACTGTCATCATGAGTACAAATCCCAACTGTCACATGGCATCACGGATTGGGATTGGGAAACATCATTAGTAAAGGAATGAAATGAAGTAGAATGTTTGTCGATGCTTTACAACATGCCTTTAACGTTGAAAACCCTATTTAGCTCGGCATAGTATATATTATTTCTCTATGGTAAAACAAGTTATTTTGTACTATTTCCTATATACAATGAATGCCCTGGATGAGCATAAGTGCTCAGTGTGCTTCTTTTATTATATTTCCCTGATTGGTCAGAACCTCTGAATGAAGAATTTGTGATCTGGAAGCACCAAACGATTTGGATCAGGAGAAGTCAGTTCGGTGACTTCTGAGCTTATTGAATAACCAGGTGGGAAGCCAAATATCAGATGCAGCATCTTCCCTTCAACAGGATGGTTATTCATTAGGCACGAAAACTATTTAAGGTACAGGAATAGCTGTCTGGCCAAAGGCACCTAATTAACATTTAGTAAAGTCTCTTTTTATTTCCAGTGGTTCATTGCTTCCTGGGGTCAGTTAAAGATTTTGGTAATCCTGCACAACGTTGGCATTTTCATAGATAAGATCTCTACCAATCTGATTTTCATAGATATTTTCTTCTTGAGGATTTTGAATCAGATCCAGCATGCACTTATTCAGGAATATGTACTGACTCTGAAATATAAAAAAAAGCCATTAGAAAATGTAGCTTTCAAACTCCATCTCCACGGAAAACCATGTAGCCCAAGGTTTAGGCTCCCAGTAGTCATGTGTACATTGAATACTATTATCCACCTACCTCTGTCTGCACCATTAAAGGACGGTTAAGTCTCATCTTCTGAACAATGCCATATATTCCAATACGCTGTTCCTTCTCCATCTTCTGGATCAGGTAATCGAGGGCAATCAGTGTCCCAGTCCTCCCTACACCAGCACTGCAACAGGAGGTTAGACAGTAAATAAGACTGAAGGTAAAACCATGGAAGAGACCATTCTACAGGTGAATTAACAATAAATATTAGTTATTTACAAATAAACTTGTGATGTGCAAGTCAGGAAAAGCTCAACCTGACCCTAACCCACAAAACCATAACCAACACTTGGTCCTATGCCTCAAAACGTTGGCATTGCCAGTGAGTCTTCTCACTCTGTACAATTCTTCTGTGTGTGCATCTAGTAAAAGACAGGGAGCACAGGTAGAGAGTACTTCCCCAGTCTGACCGACAACCAACCCTACAACACAATGGTTTGCCAAAATTTAAACCCGAACCCGCCAACCTGGCAATAAGGGTCAGCTCACGCATCGCTATATACTTTATACTTATATACTTTTAATAAAGGACAACCCTAACACTTGTACATATCTAGGAGGCTTTTGAGAGAGCCACAGTTCTGCCTCCGAAACAAGATGAGAGAAGGAGTTCCTTCCAGAAGGACCACCTTATTCCGAGTTGAAGCAGGTGGCATACCCTTGCAAAGGCAGAAGCAGCTGGTGGAATGCTTTATCTGCAGAAGAGTATCCAAATGTCTGGTAATTGGAAGGTGAAGATTGAAGGTTCCTCACTGAAGTCTACCAAATGGGTTGGACATCAGCGGATTCACCAAAGGGCACTTATTACAGTGCATCGTAAAATCTTAACGGGAACTTACAGTTAGATCTAGAAGATTCTTCATTAAACTGCCTATGCCTCATAGTGAATAGGATAAATTAGGCAGCAAGCTTCCAACTAAAACATAAATATATATTAGATCACAAGAAAACAGATCTCAAAAGATTTTACAGAGACCCTCTACCCTACAAAAACTCCTTGGAGAGCCATCATTCTCCACATGTTGTTACGGCGATTGGGGACCCACAGTAAATCCAGTTTAGATCAGAGATTTTTTTATTCTGTGTTTATAAGAAGAATCATAGTTGTGTTTTGCAACGTTAAATATAATATCCCAGGGTGTTTATCTAGATAAGATTACAGGTTCCTATTTATTTATTAAGAAGGCTCTCCATTTAGCAATAGCCCTCTGAGAACTAAACTTTGCTTAACACCATAAAAGTATACAAGGAAACAAACACAGCTTCAAATATTGGAATTATTCAATCCACTGCACAACATTACTCATCCTTTATTATCACCCACCTGCAGTGAACCACCGTGGGACCACTATTCCTTTTCTGGTCCATGTAGTCTCGAACAAGGTCCCGAAAATTGACAATGGCTGTTGTGTTTTCTGGAACACCATGGTCGGGCCAGACCGTAAAGTGAAAATGACGAGCATACTTGTTGCCTTGTTGCTTGGCCTAGAAAGGAAAAATATCTTTCTTATGGTTTCTTGATACTTTCAGGTTATGCACTGCTTAATACCAGAAGCTAATGGATGTCAATCAACTATTACATTTACTTTAGGGCAATAAGATAATGAAAGCAAGTATGCAACTTGTCTTAACGTGTTAACTCAAATAAGGTCATTATTTTATTCCATAACCACTTTATGCTTATTAGATATCAAATTGCTTGATATATCAAAATGTATTAGCTTTGCATTAGAAAACCAATGACGTGTGTGAATAAAAGGGTTTAGAAAATGCATATGATATAAAATAATAATAATATAATATAAAAATAATATATAATATAAAAATCTAAAATCTTTATAGAAACTGCATTCTGCTAAAAGCCCTGGAGATTAGTGATGGGCGAATTTATTCGCCAGGGGCGAATCCGCGGCGAATTCCCGCGATTCGCGAAATACCAGCAAAAATTTGCCGCCAAAAAATTCGCACAAAAAACTAAAACGTCGAAAATGACGCGACGCGCGCCGAAAACGACACGATGCGTCGGAAACAACGTTTTGACGCGCAACTCGTTTCGCGAATTTTTTCGCCAATTCGCGAATTTCTCTGGAAATTCGTGAATTTTTCGGCAAAACGGGTTAGATTCGCCCATCACTACTGGAGATACAATAAATATACACAGGTATGGGATCTGTTATCCATAAAACCGTTCTGAATGATGAAAAGGCTTCCATAGACTCAATTTTATCCAAATAATCCACTTTTTTTAAAATAACTCCCTTTTTCTCAATAATAATAATAAAAAAAAAACAGTACTTTGTACTTGATCCAAACTAAGATATAATGAATCCTTATTGGAAGCAAAACCAGCCTTTTTGGGTTATTTAATATTTACATGATTTTCCAGTAGGTATAAAGATTAAAATTACAGAAAGATCCATTATCTGGAAAGCCCCAGGTCCCGAGCATCCTGAAGAACAGGTCCCATACCTGTATCTGTTTTTTTAGTAAGCATATAACAACATGATTATGTGATGGCCTACATGTTTAATGGAAAAATCCCGTATTGTCCAATCAGGAAGGATGGTTTCTGAGGTTACAGTCACTGTGATGTCTCCGTATGTGCATGGGGTATAATCCAAGGGCCAATAGTGTTCACATTTCACCTGTAAGAGAAGAAAAATAGGAAAGAATGTAACTATGGCAGTTCTACGAGGAAACAGGTCCATAGACATTTGCCTTATTAGAAGGCCAAACTGTAGGTGCAATTGATATTAAGTGATGAGATTCAACCTACCCTGCCATTCTCCATGCAGTTGGTCAGCATTACAATGGTATTGACTTGATTCTCCCAAACCATCCTCCAGAAGTCTGAACTTGTGTTGGGCATTGGACCTTGTGTAGCAATGAATTCCTTAGAGGAATTGTATCCCTAAATGAAATAATTTGATTTCAAGGAAATTTGTTAAAACTAGTTCAATATTTGCAAGGGTGCATACTGTTCTGGCATCACTGGCAGCAATGGAACTAGAGGTTAGGAAATGGTTTCTTTCCACAAGTTGTATTCATAAATAATGCTCTTGCTTTTTTAAAGGGAAACATGTTCAGTTAATAGTGCTGCTCCAGTAGCCTTCTGCACTGAAATATATTTCTCAAAAGAGCAAACAGATTTTTTTTATATTCAGTTTTGAAATCTGACATGGGGCTAGACATTTTGTCAATTTCCCAGCTGCCCCCGTCATGTGACTTGTGCCAGCACTTTAGGAGGAAACTGCTTTCTGGCAGGCTGTTGTTTTTCCTTCTCAATGTAACTGAATAGTACGCAGTGGGACATGAGTTTTACTATTGAGTGCTGTTCTTAGATCTACCAGGCAGCTGTTATCTTGTGTTAGGGAGCTGTTATCTGCTTACCTTCCCATTGTTCTGTTGTTAGGCTGCTGGGTGGATGAAAAGGAGGGGGTGATATCACTCCAACTTGCATTACAGCAGTAAAGAGTGATTGAAGTTTATCAGAGCACAATTCACATGACTTGGGGCAGCTGGGAAATTGACAATATGTCTAGCCCCATGTTAGATTTCAAAATGAAATATAAAAAAATCTGTTTGCTCTTTTGAGAAATGGATTTCAGTGCAGAATTCTTCTGGAACAGCACTATTAACTGATACATTTTGAAAATTTTTTTTTTCCCATGACAGGATCCCTTTAAGATCCGTTGTGTTGGATTCCTATTCACTCCAGTAAAAGTTCATTCACTGCTAATGATGGGCACTTTGTTTAGGGGTGCTGTATCCAGAACATTTAAATTGTCACTGAAGGTGACATAGGGAACCTTTGATGACAGCAAAAGGGGTTTTGGGTAGTGTCCAATAAAAAACTATGAACTATGGAGTAATTTACCACTAAATAACAAGTGACACAATAGCACTTACAGGCATGTAGTTAGCATTGATATAATCAGAAGTGTCATTCCCATCAATCTGGTTGAGTTTGACTCTGGAATGGTCATCTAAAACAGGAACACAAAAAGAAAAGGAATGAATATATAATTATACAGCATTCTAAACTTAAACCCCCATCCATCACACGATTTCCAGGTTTTTCCCTTTTTCCCAATTTTTTTCTGCAGTCTGACTGTAAGACACTTTGTTGCCATGAGTGGTACCCAAATATATTGTCATAGGATAGAGCAGAGCTAAAACATTCCTGCACTATCCAAATGCATTAAAGTGCAAAGTGGAAAACTTTTGATCACTGTTTGACCACTTTGCATGATGTGTGATAGATGGCAGTATCTGTTAATTCCATTGTATAATTCTCTGTAGATGCAAGTACCTACTGTCCTCACTATATATCATTCATTCGAATCATTTGATTTGATCGAATTTAGTCAATTCGATGGTTGAGGTAGCCTAAAATTTCATTCGAAAATTCGAATTGTTTGCATTCGAATCCTTCACCCCAGCTTAGTAAATCTGCCCCATAGTGTAACAGAAATATAGTCACAATATAAGGCTGATTAGTCATTAATACAGATAATTACTACATGGCAGCACAGAAACCAGTGCAATTAGCATCAGAATTTAATAATCAGCCCTGTAGCATCAGCTTATATTACAGCCAAGGAAGCTCATTTTCTGCTGCTGGATAATTAGTAACGACCCCTAAGCTTAGCTTCTCAACAGCTGCTCAGAGCCCACTGAGCATGTGAGTGTCACAGACACTTTCCAAGATGGTGACCCCCTGTGACAAGTTTGAAGTCCTGGATCATTGCTGCTATTGACAAGCTGAAACTTTAGACTGGTGCAATAAGTTCACTATATAAAATTTGGCATTTTTATCCCTATTCATTGTTAGTGTTTGGTTCCCCTTTAAAGTTTAACTGGTAAATTATGTATTTATAGTGGAACATTGTACTCACAAGGCAAGACATTGGTGAATCTATTCTTGGATCTGTTTTCTGGTAGCTCTGCTGCCCATTTCAACTGGTCTGTACCTACAGTGCTGAGTTGCTGTTGGTTGAAAAGATGAAAATGATTTGTCATAAATAGTGATGGGCGAATCTATCCCGCTTCGCTGAAAAATTTCGCAAATTTCCAGCGAAATTCGCGAATTGGCAAAAAATTCACGAAACGAGTTGCGTCTCGTTTTTTTGACGCGTGTCGCGTCATCTTCATCGCGTGTTGCGTCATTTTATACACGAGTCGCTTTTTTTGACATGCGTCTTGTTTTTTTTTTTTTACACCAGCCAATTTTCGACAGGTGAATTTTGGCTGGCGTTTCACAAATCGCGAGAATAAATTTGCCCATCACTAGTCATAAATAAAAATACTTTTCTTTCATCCCTTTGACTTCTTCCAGATCATCATGAGTCCCGCTCCAGACATCACAACACTCAGGCTGGACCTTTACAGTAGTTTGCAGGTCATTGTGAAATGTATCCCCTCATAAAACTTGTTGGCTGCCAGTAATTCTCGAAGGGGGATTTAAACAGACTCATAGAGTTGTGGACTATGTTGGAACATTATAAATGTGAGTTGACAATATATATTGATAAGCATATTCATATACTATGATATTGCTTGAGAGCAGTTAATATCTCACTATTAACTGCACCTTCCCTCCATCAAAAGCTCTGGGATCCTGTAGAACAGGGGTCCCCAACCTTTTTTGCTCGTGAGCCACATTTAAATTTAAAAAAGAGTTGGAGAGCAACACAAGCATGAAAAAGTCCATGGGGATGTCAAATAAAAGCTCTGATTGGCTTTTTGGTAACCCCTATATGGACTGGCAGCCTACAGGAGAGAATGTTTGGCTGCAAAACTGTTTTACGGCAACCAAAACTTGCCTCTAAGCCAGTAATTCAAAAATAAGCACCTGCTTTGAAGCCACTGGGAGCAACATCCAAGGGGTTGGAGAGCAACATGTTGCTCGCGAGCTACTGGTTAGGGATCACTGCTGTAGAGGAAGTCCAAGACCAGGGGTCCCAACCTTTTTTAACCGTGAGCCACATTCAAATGTAAAAAGAGTTGGGGAGCAACACAAGCATGAATCCCTTGGGGTGTCAAAGAAGTGGTGTAATTGATTATTTGGTAGCCTCTATAGGGATTGGCAGCCTACAGGAGGCTCTACTTGGCACTATACTTCATTTTTCTGCAATTAAAACTTGCTTCCAAGCCTGAAATTAAAAAATAAGCTCCTGCTCTGAGGGCATGAAGAGCAACATCCAAGGGGCTGGAGAGCAACATGTTACTCACAAGCTACTGGTTGGGGATCACTGTCCAAGACAATTTCTCATCCCACTATCATAGGTCATAAAAATGGGAGGTGGGAGATTCACGTGGTCCTTTCTCATAGGACCACGTGGCTTCTTTGAGCACATCTACACTTTTATAATACACAACAAAAATATGCTAGAATTGCACAGCCAGTAAATTGTGAGGATGCCCCCAATGGACCGTTCTATTCTCACTAGCCTTGGGGTTGTGGGTTGTTACTGCATCATAATGTAGAACATCTCTCCCTGGAAACAATGTTTTCAGTGAGGGCTTTGAAATTTTTGGGTGAAGGTAAATAGAATTAGAAAGGAGAACAGAAGATCCTCAGTAAATATCTACGTTACCCCTTGTCCAATAACTTCAAACCAATTACACATTTTTATATTTAGTGCCTGGAGGCAATCGGAAGCATAAAGTTACAAGGCCAAACAAAGGCTACTAAGGAATTAAAAAATAAGCCAATCACAGCCCATATTTGGCAGCCACCCGGCTCTTCAACATATGGAGGACCATTTATCCAAGGTCAAATTTAGAATTTTAAACCTCCCATAAACTTGACCAACCAAAATTTTTGAAACTCGGATGAATTGGATCGACCCGAAAACTCGGATCAAATTCGAATCTAATTCGATTTGAATTTTAAAAACTCTATTCAAGTTTTTTCGAATGTTAGGAAGGCTGCAAACAACTCAAAAATGATTCCTGGACGTCTCCCATTGACTTAAACAGCAAACAGGAACAGAGTATGATAAATCTTGCATTTTAATATCTTCCTTGACCATAAAGAAAAAAAATTTCAAATTCGAATTTTCGATTTGAACCTTGCTAGATCTGCCCCTGAATGTAGCTCTCAGTTTACAAAAGGTTGGGAACTGGTTAAAGTATAAAGCACCTTACATGCAGCACCTTACTCAATAGCACTGTTTTAATCAGGGGCGTAACAGCAGAGGAAGCAGACCCTGCAGCTGCAAGGGGACCAACTGCAGGCCCGGACTGGCAATCTGTGGGTTCAGGCAAATGCCTGATGGGCCACTTGTTTTAAAATGTAAATAGACTGCTCAACTAAAAATGCAAATTAGGTCTGTCTTTAATATGTAAATGAGCCAATCACTTTAGAAATGTAAATGTGCTGTCAGGGGCGTAACTACAGAGGAAGCAGACCCTGCGGCTGCAGGGGCCCCAGGAGGAATAGGGGGCCCCATTAGGCCCTATTTAATGAGCAATTTCATTATATAGTGGTAAAACAGGACAACCTCTGGATATTTTGAGGGCCCTAAAATAAATTTGCTGTGGGGCCCAGTAACATCTAGTTACACCACTGTGAGCTGTCCATAATAGCTAGCCATAGCTAAACTGATGCCTGTATTTGTTAGTGCTCATGTCTGTACTGGCATATGGGAGGAACCAGGGATTGTGATCAACTTCAGTTAGTAATATTAGAGTTGCTTGCTATATACCCAATCCCTTATGATTATGATAGGTATGTTGGCAACAGGAGGATCCATGCTCAGAACAATCACTTCAGCCTGTATATGTTACACTGTGATATGTAGCATTAATTATATGAGATAGACTAGTCTATACAAGTATGTCACACTTTGGCCTTGTGATACACATGGTAATTAAAGTTCTCTTATCTGCCAGGGTACATGGTCTAGCTGGGGGCACACAAAGGAACATTTAGAATATACTGTAAGTATAGGGTCACTAATCCATCTGATGTGATAGAAACTAGGGGGAGTTATTTGTTGCAAGGACCAGTTCCAGCACATAGGGATATGGTAATGGAATCTTAAAATATCTATTAACAAACACTAGCTCTAGTTAGTCTTGGGGTTGGAAATATATATCATGCTTTGCATGCACTTGAATACATGGGCTGATTTGATACTTTTGCCAGGGCAGCTTTTTCCTCCCAGTCCGGCCTTGATAGGGGGCCCCATGAAGCCATAGTTAATGAGTAATTTCAGTATATAGGGGTACAACAGGACAACCTCTGGATATGTTGGGGGCCCTAAAATTCAGTAACAGAACTAGGTGGGGGCGGGCCATGGTGTGGGCTGTGCAGCCTCCTCGGTGGCTACAGCCAGCTGCAGCGGGCACGATCTGCCGGGGGTGCGGACCTTGGCCCAATTGCACAACCTGCTCTCCCGGTAGTTACGCCACTGCTAAGATTAATTTGCTGGGGGGTTCAGTAACATCTAGTTACACCACTGGTGGCAACGTCCCAGCATTGATTTTAATGGCTAAAGTTGTGATTATGGGTTCAATGGAAATTTGCATAAAACAAGCCGGCACAATATATGCTGTACATTCTTTTATTATTAAAACATTCTAACACCTTTAAAAACAGTGTGGATAGAATGCCTGATGCGCTTTGTGCATATATGGGGATACACAGAAATAGGCTAATATTGGCCCTAAACTGTGCCAGCTCGTTTTATGCAAGAATTTCTAATGGTCTCCCAGGAGGAATAGGGGGCCCATTATGACCTACTTAATGAGCAATTCAATAAATAGTGGTAAAACAGTACAACCTCTGGATATTTTGGGGGCCCTAAAATAAATCTGCTGTGGGGCCCAGTAACATCTAGTTACACCACTGGAAGTCACCAAGTTCTTTTAAGCAGGCCGTAAATACCTGATACTCTTCTGCAAATCCAAAATCACTATCTGCGTGCTGTCTCTGGTAATAATCTGGAAACGCTGTTTTAATCTCCGATGGGATTCTAGAAACAAAGTGAAAACCAGATTTAGCAAAAAAAAATTCTTAAAGAGACTTTTGTTAGGAACAAGGATTCAATGATATCCTACTGCAGCATAAAACCAGGTGCTAATACAGACGCCCCCCCAAAACTGTCCCCATTAGCCCATATGAAACAATAGGAATTCGCCTGTGCAGACCCGTTACCTTTTTAGTTTTTCCAAATTGCGGGTATCTTTGCCCAATGGGTTTTTTAAGCCTCTGAGGAGAAAAGAAAAAAAGATTTCAAAAAACAAAAAATGTTTTTAGCACATATTTTCAGAAGCATCAACATATACATGTCAAAGTACAGAATGTCCCTCCTGTTCTGATTTCTTTTCCAAAGTGTGTTACTATGCATTGTATTGTATGGTGCGCTGATATAACTGTTCTCTTTCTCAGTTTGTGGGCGGGTTTAAAGGGGAAGTTACCCCGATGATGTTTATCACCACATAAAAAATGTAGAATTTTTTTTTTTATTTCTTTCCAAACATAAACTTCCAAACATAAACCTCTGTCCTATGTCTGTCCCTCCCATGTCTGTCCATTCCTCCCCTGCCCCAAACTGCCCACCCACGTCCCCTTCTTGCATCTATATTGTGGTGCACTCCAATATACGCAGGACATGCAGGGGACAGGGTTAACCAACTGGGTTGTCTAGGGCACCCGATTGGCTTAGCCCAGCCTGGGTCTAATTAAGTATATTTGTCATTTTGACACCTGTATATACAGTATATCTACAGTACATATGTCTCAAGACAGACCGATGTGTGCGAATATGGAACAGAAAAACGACTCATCATAAATATGTGAACCCTATGCTCTGTATAATACACATTGAAATTATAGGCGCAACAAAAAAAAAAAAAACACATTGGGCACATTTAGTCAACATTTTAAACAACTCAGATTTTTAGAGCTATATATATATATATATATATATATATATATATATATATATATATATATATATATATATATATATATATTGACAAGGATTTCCAATCTCACCCATATCAGACAAAACAGATTAAAATCTTTACTGACCTCCTTTTCTTCAGGACAAAGTAAGCAATCAGCCCCACAACAATCAGGAAGAAGAGCACACCAAATATGCTCCCAACAATAACTCCTGTGGACAGAAATACGACTATGATCATTATAACTGGAAACAGCAATGGGACATACCTGTGCAGCAACTAAAGATAGGAAGGAAGTAGTAACATCGAGTTTATGGCCCAAGCCTCCACCAAAACTAAATATGCCCCCACAATAGGATCCCGCCATACAAACTTACCTACATTATCCGTATTGCAGAATTTGAATAAAGAGGCCACTTTGTTATTTGCTACAGTCACTACTGTGATATTGTATTTCCGTGCAGGCTGCAAATTTTGTATTTTCACGTTTGTTGTACATTCTTGTTTTTCAACTGTTCTTTTGTCATTGCCATCTGCTAGGATGTTGAATTTGTCAAACGAACCAGTGGGGCAAGGAAATTGTATGTCTATTTTATACCCTCCTTCAACTTTAAAACATTCGATGTCTGGGACAGCATTTGGATCTGGGAAGAAATAACCGATATCATTTAAGCACATTTCTGTTCTGCAGAATAGTAACAGACTTTCGTTTTGGCGTTATACCAGCAGGTTCCTTCCATCTATGATCACTGTATGGTCAGCTGCTGCGTTCTCATTGGCTCTTTCGGTTCCTCTGTGTCTCACTTGTGATTGTTTGCATTGGATCCATACATTTCATTCCATAGGGTGGGATTTCTTGGAAAATTTCATGTATGTGCGCCAATGAGTTTAAGTTAAAAAACTTGCGTAATTTTCACAGTGCCCCTGCATGGAATCCTCCATTAAATTCCACCATGACTGAGGAATTAGATGTATAGAGGGGGTCTGCCAAGATGACCCCCTCCAACGCAACAAAGGTAAGTGCTGGGGAGGTCACATTGCAGAAGTTGCCTGAGGTAGCTCCTGCCTTAAAGGGATACTGTCATGGGGAAAAAAAACATTTTTTTTCAAAACACATCAGCTAATAGTGCTGCTCCAGCAAGAATCTGTATTTAAATCCATTTCTCAAAAAAGCAAATAGATTTTTTTATATTTAATTTTGAAATCTGACATGGGGCTAGGCATATTCTCAATTTCCCAGCTGCCCCCAGTCATGTGACTTGTGCTCTGATAAACATCAATCACTCTTTACTGCTGTACTACAAGTTGGAGTGATATCACCCCCTCCCCCACCCCAGCAACCTAACAACAGAACAATGTGTAACCAGATAGCAGCTTCCTAACACAAGATAACAGATGCCTGGTAGATCTAAGAACAGCACTCAGTAGTAAAAACCCATGTCCCACTACGTTCCATTCAGTTACATTGAGAAGGAAAAACAACAGCCTGCCAGAAAGCAGTTCCCTCCTAAAGTGCTGGCACAAGTCACATGACCAGGGGCAGCTGGGAAATATGACAATATGTCTAGCCCCATGTCTGTTTTCTCTTTTGAGAAATGGATTTACTTATGCGTTTTGAAAAAAAACATGTTTTCCCATGACAGTATCCTTTTAAAATTGGCCCTTATTCCATGCTGCAGCCTTTGTTATAAACAGGTATCGGATCTGTTATCCAGAAACCCATTATCCAGAATGCTCGGAATTACAGAGAGGCTGTCTTCCATAATTATCCAAATAATCAAAATTTTTTTTAAAGTTTTTCTTTTTCTCTGTATTAATAAAACAGTACATTGTACTTGATCCCAACACATGGCTACAAAATATGTTGGTATAGAAATACATGTTAATAACTACGATATAATTACTCCTTATTGGAAGTAAAACCAGCCTATTGGATTTATTTAATGTTTACTTGATTTTCTAGTATGACGATCCAAATTATATAAAGATCCGTTATCTGGAAAAGCCCAGATCCCAAGCATTCTGGATAAAAGGTCCTATATCTGCATAATACCAACGGCTTCAGCTTGGAGGCACAGGTTCAGGTGTGATATCATAGTCCAGATAAACTGACAATAAAATTAAGTTTGTATTTGTTTATTTGGGCTCAATAGCAACGACTCAACTATAAAGAATCGAAAGTTGCACATTTGAACTTTAATGCATAGTATTAATACACACTATCAATTTTAGAGTAACTGCACTTGCGGCTACTTGATAAAGATTTTACTTGATATTCACATCTCTTCTATACATACCAGACTTGTCTTTTATATAGTTATATTGTTTTTTTATATTGTAATCTCCTGACATACGCCATGTCGCTGCTCAGACTAGAGCAGAATCTTCCGTTTTAATTACTTCTTTTTTTTTTTTT
>CM044444.1:92382575-92405365 GCA_024363595.1 Xenopus borealis
ATGTATAAATATATAAGGGGGTCATATAATAATCTCTCTAATGCTTTATTCACTAGTAGGACTTTACAGCTGACACAAGGTCACCCTTTCTGATTAGAAGAAAAGAGGTTTCACCTAAATATTCAGAAGGGGTTTTTTACAGTGAGAACAGTGAAGATGTGGAATTGTCTCCCTGAATCAGTTGTATAGGCTGATACATTAGATAGCTTTAAGAAGGGGTTGGATGGTGTTTAGCAAGTGAGGGAATACAGGGTTATGGAAGATAGCTCATAGTACTAGTTGATCCAGGGACTAGTCTGATTTTGGAAGGAAATTTTTCCCCCTCTGAGGCAAATTGGAGAGGCTTCAGATGGGATTTTTAACTTCCTTTTAATCAACTAGCAGTTAGGCAGGTTAAAAAAAAAGTTAAAAGGTTGAACTTCATGTTACCACGTATGTAATGCAAAGGGCATAGTTTTAGGGTTGTCAGTGTTGAAAACAGGAGCTGCACACACACCAAATATATTTGCTGGTGCTTAACCTTGCTTAAAGGAGAAGGAAAGGGTAAAACTAAGTAAGCTTTATCAGAAAGGTCTATATAAATATATCAGTAAACTCTCAAAGTAATGCTGCTCTGAGTCCTCTGTCAAGAGAAACACCCCATTTCTTTCCATCTATTGTGTACACATGGGCTTCTGTATCAGACTTCCTGCTTTCAGCTTAAATCTCCCTGGCTAGGGCTTGAGCATGCTCAGTTTGCTCCTCTCTACAATGTAACATGAAGCAGATGAATTTAGGGAACTGTTGTATTCTGTATAACATAACATCTGTAACAAAGATTCAGCAACACCTACGGTTAAAAAATGACAAGCGAAGCCTTGGGAATAGTCATAGGAATTACTGGAGAGCTTACTAGTTAGTAGATACGTCACAGCTTCCACACTAGTCACGTTATTGATGACAGAGATGACGGACACATTGTACAGGTTTCCTGCAGTCAGACCACCAATGATCACCAATGTGGTGTTTGTTGTGCTGCTGTGGTTTGGTGCTCCGGGTTTTTCGTTCACAAGTACAGTGTAAGTATAAGATTTCACATTGGTATCATTGGGTGGAGTCCAGTTAATGGAAAGTGCTGTGGTGTTAACTGGATTTCCACTGACACTGGTAGGTGCATTAGGGTCTGTCAAGAGAAAGAAATATATAAGATATTCATGTTGAGAGATACATACTGGAGTCAAAAGTGCTCTGACTGGAGAGAGAAACTAATGGCCTTCCCTTTAGATTTGCCACCTGTCCGGATTTCACCTGGACCAGGTTTTTGGAAGGGCTCTCCGGGTGAAAACTGTCTGTCCGGATTTCCAAATTAGGAAACCAGACAGAACATTGAAGTTATTGACATGGCGAACATTGCTGCTATTGACAAAGCTGACATTTTAGGCTGGTACAGTAAGTTCATTATGTAAAATATGCCATTTTTAGACACATTAGTTTTTAGAGTTTAGTTCTCATTTAACTTTTTGAGCCATATTTTTTAGACCACAAAAAAATTATAGAGGTGTAAAATTAATTGTGCATTAATAAAGTACTTGCAGCCCTTCTTTTTCAATACACTATGGGGCATCATCACTATTACAGAAATAAATTACAAAGAGTCAATCACCATATTTGGTAGGGATGCACCGAATCTTGGATTCTGTTCGGGATTCGGCCTTTTTCAGCAGGATTCGTATTTGGGAAAATCCGAAATCCTAATTTACATATGCAAATTAGTCAGGGAGGGAAATTGCGAGACTTGTTTTTCCCCTTCCCACCTTTTGCCTATGCAAAGAATAGCCCAAATTGGAATTCGGACTAATCTTTCGCGAAGGATTCAGGGGTTTGGCCAGATCCAAAATAGTGGATTTGGTGCATCCCTAATATTTGTTGATATTTGGTGGTATATAATCACACATACCATGCAACTCTAACAGAAACGGAACTAGGTGGGGGCAGGCCCTAGTGTGGACTGCCGGGGGGGCCCTGCGGGGGGTGCGGACCCTGGCACAGTTGCCCCCCCGTGCTCCCCCGGTAGTTACGCCCCTGAACTCTAGTCTCTTTCGTTTTTGTCTCTCCACATATCCTGATCCACATTTAATGCACAGATCGTAATACAGAATAATCATAAAACAGAAAGATGGACTTAGTTGTTCCCTAAATGGAGTAGGCCTCAGAGCTTTCTATACCATCCGACGTCACAGTATATACAGAGAATGAGTAGGTTCCTCCAGGGATCAGATCTGTCACTACTGAACTCTTAACATTAGTGTTACTATTCACGTTGCACGGTGTGCTGCCATTAGACACCATAATCATATATTTGTATGTAGGGACCCATAAGTACCATGGCCCTTATGGCTTCTTCCCTTGCCCTTTCACTAGCTGCCTTCTATTGGACTAAAGTCCAGGTGGCTAGATTGTTTCATATTATTGGCTACAGGTTGTGATCCACCCCTGCAGTGCAGTAATAAAGGTGCTTGCAGGGAGTGGCACTTCCTCTTTGGCCTGCAGCAGAGGAGGAGGGCAGTGCTCCATTGAGCCTGGGTGCCAATCGGGCCCCAGAGGCGCTCTACCCTAAAGGGACAGCACACCTTTAGAGGTAATACGAGTATCAAGTCGGGGAACAGGGCCCCGTGAATGAGGACTAGTCAGAGATAGGCTAGTCCTGTCATAGCACTCTCTAGGAGAGGTGAGAAAGAGAGGGAAGAGAGAAAGGGCAGCTCAAAGCCCCATCAAGGAGGATAGTAGGGAGTAGCTCTCCCCCAGGCTCTACCTTGCCTGAAGTGAAGGGACCTCAGACATAGGGACTGCAGGAAGAGTACTTAACCCCTGAGTCACCTGAACCTGCTGGTGGGATCCGGACCACATGGGCATTGATAACCTGGCTGGTGCAACTACAACTCCCATCCTGATATCCTACCTGAGGGTATAATCTATGCTGTACCTGTGCTAAGCATTTGCTGATTTAATACCACTGTCTGTGAGTATATACTACCCTGTGCTGCTATTGTAAATAAATTGTTCTATTTTGTTTGCACAAAGAACCCCTGGCGTCCAACAACCTTTATTACACACTATTGCAGTATCGAGTTGTAGTTCAACTACCTCACACGTGATTTTCCACTTAGCGAAAGCCCTACCTGAGAGAGAAAGAGTCGCGTGTAACCAATGCTCTACCTATGCTAGTTGGTTTGGTCAATATTGGCCAAGAAAGGGTTACATGTATAAGGCGAAATTTGTATAAGTAAGAGGGTCCTATGATAAAGTCACAGAGGCTGTTGTTCGGTTTGTTATGGACACACTTGATACTGGTGAGGGTCCTGAGAAATTAAAGATTAAATTTTAAGGGCAAGGAAAGGCAAATAAATACTTTTTACTTTCTTTAATGAAAAAGAAATCTATCTCCAATATACTTTAATTAAAAAATGTGTACTGTTTTTATAAGAAACCTGACTGTATGCAGTGAAATTCTCCCTTCATTTACTGCTGTGGATAGGAATTGTCAGATGGTCCCTAACTGCTCTGCAGGGAAACAATCATACTTATGAACAGCAGGGGGAGCCCCTGCCTTGCTTCCCAGCCATGTAGAACTCAGGCAGCTTTGTTTTTTGATCATTCATGACGATCCCTAAGCAGCCCAGATCACACTGAGCATGTGCGGAGTCTTGGTCTTGCAAAGATGTATAACAAAGTTACAAGATGACAGCCCCCTGTGGCCAAATTTGAAAGCATAAATCATTTGTTTGATTAGGCTTGTGGTGCAGTAAGTTCATGTTTATGTTTAGTATACAAAATACAGCATTTCTAGCCTTATTTTATTTTACACTTTCCTTGCCCTTTAAAATCAGAATTATTATTATATTTATTTATTTTTATGTATTTTATGAATAGTAGGATAAAACAGTGGTGAAGAACGAGTGCAGTCCATCTAGAAGCTCATGGGCCACTTTGTGGGCACTGGCAGAGGGGCTGCCATTAGATGCCATAGACAGTCACTATTTATTTGGCTGGAAGGGGCTATTTGGGCCTTTGTGTACTGGAAATGCCAGGGCCTGTTTTGCATCCCAATCCAGACCTTGGCCAGAGGCTCCATAAACATGACTTGATTCATTTAATATCAATGAACAACACAACACAATAACATTAGAATTGATGGAACTAATGCCAACTACAAATATTTTTAGGTAAGAGTGTGGGTGGTCTTCAAATAGTAAGTTGCAGGCAAAGCTGTTCTCATTTTAAAAACTGAAATTACACCCACTATCAAAAGCAATTCATGAACATCCTTAACTTGGTATTTGTCACGAACGCCACCCGGACCCTTACCAGGAGCTCCGGGCAGCGTGTGTTTCCTCTTCGGCGTCGCTCCCAAAATGGTGGCGCCCAGAGCCGCCACTTGGGTAGCGATGCCGGGGTGGTGACGTCAATGTGTCATGATGGATGTGCTGGCGCTCGCTTTTGGCACCAAATTCAAATTTAAAAGGACGCCATGAACCTGGGTTCAATGCCCGAGTATAGGAATTGCTAACTTTGTTCCTGGGTGTCCTAAATTCTTTCTGAATTTTGACCTTGCCTGGACTTCGACTTTGCTGATTTCTGCCTGCCTTTGAACCCTTGCCTGGACTTGACCTTGATATTTGCCTGAACCCTGCCTGTAGCTTGTATCTGGACTTTAACCCTTTAGCTTCCTCCTTGGCCCTGACTTCTCCCCACTGGGAGCCGTTTGGCCCCCTGACCAGGGTCGGACTGGTGTCCAGGAATAATATAATAATATTGTAATATAAATTATTTAAAGGGGTTGTTCGCCTTTGAGTCAACTTTTAGTATGATGTAGAGAGTGATATTCTGACACAATTTGCAATTGGTTTTCATTTTTTATTATTCTTGGTATTTGAGTTATTTTTTTTTTTTTTTTTGCAGCCCTCCGGTTTGCCATTTGTCCTAGCAGCCATGCATTGATTTAAAAAAGAGGCTGGAATATGAAAAGGAAAGGCCTGCATAGAAATATTTATAATAAAAAGTATCAATAACAATAAATGTGTAGCATTACAGAACATTTGTTTTTAGATGGGGTCAGTGACCCCCCCCCCCCATTTGAAAGCTTAAAAGAGTCAAGGAAGAAGGCAAATAATTAAAAAAATATATATACAAAATAAATAATGAAATGGCCTTTCTGTAACATACTAGAAGTTAATGTAAAGGCGAACCACCACTTTAACAAAGTAATATATATGGTTTCTAGAAATATATACAACTTATTAAGGGCTATAGGTATTTTAAAGTAACAATTGATTTGGGTGCTCAATATACACCATATACAATAGAGTTCATTTATGTCTTCAAGTGAAATTTTTAGAACAAATACAATATTCTTTGCCAGAATTCAGCATTTTTTCTGAGAAAGGCAGCGGGTGGGGGTGACGCATTTGCTCTCACAGTTTTCCAAGCCCAGTTGGGGTCATTTCCAGTATCCACTGCATCTTTAATGATGCGCTGAGGGAATCATCAATCCTGTCTGGTGGTAGCTCTAGGGTTCCTCTAGAATTCAAGCCTAATGTTAAAAAAAACCAATACCCCCAGGGCTGTATTTATATATAGGCACCCGAGGGCCTGTGCCTAAGGCGGCCCTCGGGTGCCTTAACTAGTGCTGCGTTTTTTAAAAAAAAATTCCCTCACCCCCCCACCACGGATTTCCTATTGAAATCCGGTGCCGGAGCTGGGGAGGTGAGGGGTCGAGTCAGTGCCGAAGTGACATACCGCTCACGGTGCGCTGCCGTCACTTCCGCAATGGGGGCCAAACTTCGTGATCAGAAGTGATGTAATGCGCATGGCGGACTGAAGTCACTTCCGCGACGTAGGGGGCATATTTAGGTCAGATGCCTAGGGCAGCATCGGACCTAAATACAACCCTGCATACCCCCTACTCTACATATACCCCTCTCTCTCCTTTCCCCAGCCTAAGTGTAACGGTTGACTTACACCTCGGTGCAGATTCAGGCATCGGAGTTCATGGGCGCCATCTTCAGCCGCTTCGGTAATCTTTAGAATGAGATTGGAGCTTTGGCAACTTTCATGTGTTTCAGCTCATGCGCAGTTTTCACAATACAGAACATTGCTCCAAATGCACATGCAGCGTCACGCCGGTCTCATTCCGAAGATTACTGAAGCGGCTTAAGATGGTGAACTCCGATGCCTGAAGCTGCACCGAGGGGTAAGTAAAACATTAGAGGCATTGCCCGGGGGGGGGGGCAGCTAGGCTGTGGGGAGGAGGGAGGAGGGTCTATGTAGGGTAGGGGGTAGGGTTTTTTTTAACACTTGGGTTGAATTCTCCTTTAAAAGGGTGCAACTGTGCTCAATTAGAAACAGGAGGCAAAGGACTAATCTGCTTCAAGTGTTACCATAAACAGGTAACTTTCATGAATTCTGTTTTAATTCGCTTACAATTATAAATTACCCCTAATGTCTTCATAATTAAAAGAAATAGAGAAAGGAAAGAGTATGTTGCTTTGCGAGAATTTTCTGCACAAAGTCTTAAAACAGAAAGATGGACCTACTTGTGGTGCCCTCTGCCTTTTTGGACTCGGAGCTTTCTATATCATCCCACGTCACAGTATATACAGAGAATAAGTAGGTTACTCCAGGGATCAGACCTGTCACTTCTTTACTCGTAGCATTGATGCTACTATTCACATTCTGTGATGGGCTGCCATTAGACTCCTTGATCATATAATAATAAGAGCTGCTGTTTTTATTAGTAGGAGGATCCCATGATAAAGTCACAGAGGTTGTTGTTCGGTTTGTTATGGACACATTTATTGCTGGTGAGGGTCCTGGGAAAATAAAGATAAAAATTAAAATCATAGCTATTAATCAACATTAATTTTCCCTCTACTCTTAGGGGCTGATTTACTAAGGGTCGAATAGGGTCGAAGTGAAAATTCGAATTTCAAAAATTCGAATTTCGAAGTTATTTTGGGCTACTTCATCTATTGAATTTTCAAATGTCAAAGTACTGGCCCTTTAAAAATCCTTCGACTTCGACTATTCGCCAACTTAAAGCTGCCGAATTGCGATTTTAGCCTATGGGGGACCTCACAGAACTTAGTTCTAAGAAATCAGAAGGATTTTGGTGAAAATCGTTTGAATCGTTCGATCGAATGATTCGAACGATTCAAAGGATTTGCATTCGATTGAATACATTCGTTTTTCGATCGAAAACTGCCATATTTGATTGAAAGTGACCCCCCCAAAAAAATTAGATGGTCGAATTTCAAAGTATTTTCCACTTTGAAATTCGACCCTTAGTAAATCAGCCCCTAAGAGGCCCATTTATCAAAGGTCGAAAATTTCTGATCAATGGGAGCTTATTTTAACTATATTAAATTCAAATATACTCGAAATTCGATTGGGGAGTTATTTAATAAAATAATCTTATATCAAAAAACTCGCACAAATTTTGCCGACTCAAATTCAAATTGAATTTGACTAAACTCAGTTTGGACGTTACTAGCCTTCCTGCCATTCGAGTTTTATCAGAGAGAAAAAAAGTATACATGAATTCGGTAGGTTTTAGGAGGCAAATAGTCGAATTTGAATTTTTAAGCGTTTGATAATCTCAAAATTCGAATTTAAATTTGAATGGAGTTTGGATAATTCACAATTCGAATTTGAGAGTTTTGACCCTAAAAAAAAATCCAAATATTCAGATTCAAATTCAAATTTTCAATTTGAACTTTAATAAATCGCAGGAGCAAAATCTCTAAAAATTGTGCAAAGTTTACTGACAAATGATCCCTAGTAAAAATAAAACAACGCTAGTTCCGAAACCTTTTGAGGTGCCATAGAAGCCAATGGTAAGTGTTTCTAGACACAATCATCATGCCACAGCTTTATGGACACAAGAAATCTAATGGAGATACCAATCAGTTCTCAAGTACAGGTATAGGAAACCTGTTATCCAAAAAGCTCCAAATTAAAGGTAGACACTATTTTAATTTAAAAAAAAAATCTAAATTTAAAACATTTTTCCTTTTGCTCTGTAAAAACAAAACAGCAGCTTGTACTTGATCCCAACTAAGATATAAATAATCATTATTAGTGGCAAAACCATCCTGTTGGGTTTAAGTAATATTTATAATATTTTCTAATAGATTTGAGGCATGGAAAGATCCTTTATCCAGAAAACCCCAGGTCCCATATCTGTATGCGCACACCTTCTCTAGACTGTGAGTATTTCATTCCATTCCATAATCCTGTAAACAACATTTTTTAGGGTTCTACCCCTTTGTTGAGCAGTGGAACCCATTGAAATTATCTGATTAAGAACAAACTGGCTCGTGTACAGCTCCAAATAATGAAAACATACAGTTGCAGATTGTAAGCTCTGTTGGGTTCTATTGTAGTGATCACATGGTGTCTTGGATGTATATAACATTCTACTTACAATTCCTCAGAATATGTTGGTGCTTTATGAATAGGTGTTAATAATAACTGCTGATATGATCACATAATATGTAAAATTCTAATAGCACCAACTACATTAAATGTATGTAATGTATGAATCCTATCACTGCATATGAATACAGTTACAATCATACCATTTTCCTTCTACCAGGGCCAGAACTAGGGGAAGCAGAAAAGGTACCTGTCTAGGGCACAGCAATAGGGGAGCTCTTGGCAGGTTAAAGTGTCTTATATCCCCACCAGTCTGTGTTCGTGCCTTTCCCCTTCCTCCGTGGCTCTCCCCTCCCTCTCTTCTGTTGCTCTCACTCCATCCCACCCATCCCTCACTCTCCACTCTGTCACTCTCCCCCACATCCAGGTCCGCCATTAGGGAGGCACAGGTACCAGGATAAAAGGGCGACCGGGCCCAGCTGTGCTGCACAGTCATGAAAAGACCCAAAGTTGAAGTCCTGAAGCCATGAAAAAACTCAAAGGCACTAAAGGAGCTGAAGCTGAAGCCCCTGTCCACCGATATTTTTTTAACTTATAGGGGGACCCTGGTCACCATTGGGTTTTTGGAACCCATGTTTTTGTGGCTTTTTGGTGTGTAGGCTCTCTAGTTTGGGGGCTGTGGGTGGACACCAGAAATTTTTGTCATATGGAGCCCAGTGATTTTTGATTGCGGCCCTGCCCTCATCCCTCACTTTCCCCTCTGCCACTCTCCCCTACTTTCCCAGCCCTCCCCCCACATACAGTGCAATGTGCGAGCAAAGTCGGGCCATGCACTACTGGTCGTGTCGCCCAGGGCACCCCGTTGTCTTGCCCCACATTAACACTCATAAAACACAAAGATAAACTTACTTGTAGTGCCCTGAGTGGATCTGGCCTCAGAGCTTTCTATATCATCCCACGTCACAGTATATACAGAGAATGTGTAGGTTACGCCAGGGATCAGATCTTTCACCTCTGTACTTGTAGCATTGATACTACTATTCACATTCCATGGTGTGTCTCCATTAAACACCTTGATCATATAATAATAAGAGCTGCTGTTTGTATCAGTAGGAGGCTCCCATGATAAAGTCACAGAGATTGTTGTTCGGTTTGTTAAGGACACATTTTGTACTGGTGAGGGTCCTGTGAAATTAAAGATAAACATTAGGATCATTGCTAGAGTTATCAATCTTTCTTTTAATTATCATTTAATTATTTCTATAGAGTTGACTAACTCCTAGAGGCTGATTTGTTTGCAAGTGAATAATTGCAGTTCAAACAAAATGCAATAATTGTGATATTTAAATTGTTGAAAACAGTTGTGGGCCAGGGACAGGACCACAACTCTGCAACTTCTATAGCTGCTCTCTAGTCCCTCAAAATTTGCATGCCCAACTGCGAACTTGCCACAGTAGGTATGCACACATGATTGTGTTTAGGGGCCAAGCTATTTTCTGTGAACATTTGGCCCCTTAAAAGGTTTTTTGCAGGGGGGCTGGTGCAGTGTTGTTACACTTCTGCTGAAAATATACAACTGCAAGTTATAATAATTATCTATATGTATTTCTGGGACTGTACACAATTGTTATCAACTCATTCATGATATTTCATAAGAAAACACAACATTGTGAAATAATTATGGGGAAAGTTTCAGTAGTGGTGACATCAAAAAGAAAAATAAGTGTAAAAGTGGTGTTAAATGATGTTTTAATATTATTATTTAATATTAGTTTTTGTTATTAATATATTTTTATTATTTAGCCATTATTTTGCTCCTCTTGGCATAACCTATTTACATTAATGAGACAAATTCAGATGGCAGTTTACATCAGAAATTTCAACTCAGCTACACACATACACAATCATTCCACAGCTCTATAAACACACCCCTATCGATACTCAATACTTGCAACAGGACCTTGATAAACTGGCAATCTGGGCAGATAAGTGGCAAATGAGATTCAATGTTGATAAATGTAAAGTCATGCACCTGGGATGTAAAAATATTAAAGGGCAAGGAAAGGCAAAGAAATAAAATCCCATTTTTACTTTCTTTAATGAAAAAGAAATCTATCTCCAATATACTTTAATTTTAAAATGTGTACCGTTTTTATAAGAAACCTGACTGTATGCAGTGAAATTCTCCCTTCATTTAGTGCTTCTGGCAGGGAAACAATCACTTATGAACAGCAGGGGGAGCTCCTGCCTTACTTACCAGCCATGCAGAACTCAAGCAGACCATACTGAGCATGTGCAGTGCCAGTGTCAGACAAAGATGTATAACAAAGTTACAAGATGACAGCCCCCTGTGGCCAACTTTGAAAGCATAAATCATGTGTTTGATTAGGCTTGTGGTGCAGTAAGTTCATGTTTATGTTTAGTATACAAAATACAGCATTTCTAGCCTTATTCTATTTTACCCTTTCCTTGTCCTTTAAAGCCACTTATACCCTTAATGGGACTGCACTAGGCAAATCCATAATGGAAAAGGACCTTGGAGTCCTTGTAGATGATAAACTTGGCTGTAGCAAGCAATGCCAGTCAGCAGCATCAAGGGCCAATAAGGTCTTGAGCTGTATTAAAAGGGGGGGTAATTCTTCCACTTTATAGAGCACTTGTAAGGCCACATCTAGAATATGCCGTACAGTTTTGATCTCCCTCACTCAAACTGGACATTATTGTATTAGAGAGGGTACAGAGAAGGGCAACTAAGCTGGTAAAAGGTATGGAAAATCTTAGCTATGAGGAAAGACTGATCAAGTTGGGGATGTTCACGCTGGAGAAGAGGGGCCTGAATGCGATAAGATAACTATGTATAACTTTATTAGAGGATCGTATAATAATCTCTCTATGCTTTGTTTTCCAACTGACGTGAGGTTACACACAGAGCTGGGCCAGGCGCCCTAACTCAATGTGCATGTGCGAATCGATGTGTGCTTGCACAGCAGTGCAAAGAGACTGGACAGAAAGACACTGCCTACTCTGCCTACCCCTAGTTCCAGCCCTGGTCACCCATGAAAGGGGGTTCCAATTAAATATTTGGAAGGGGTTTTTTACAGTGAGAGCAGTGAAGATGTGGAATTCTCTCCCTGAATCAGTGGTACAGGCTGATACATTAGATAGGTATAAGAAGGGGTTGGATGGTGTTTAGCAAGTGAGGGAATACAGGGTTATGGAAGATAGCTCATTATACAAGTTGATCCAGGGACTGGTCTGATTTTGGTAGGAAGAATTTTTTCCCTCTCTGAGGCAAATTGGAGAGCCTTTAAATGGGGATTTGCCTCCCTTTGATCAGCTAGCAGTGAGGCAGGTTATATATAGACTTTAAAGGTTGATGGACATGAGTCTTTTTTCAACCTAACTTACTATGTTACTGTAATGCTATCTTGGGCTATGTTAGTACATCAAGTTTAATGTCCAGCTATTTACAGTAGAGCAAGGGTTACACTTGACTCTAACACACAAGGCAGGGTCTTTGCTAGGTGGTAGGAATGGTGTAGTTGAACTAACATAGGATACTTAAGGACTCTAGGAGGTTCTCGCAGCAAACAAAGTAACTGTTAGGGGCAGTTTCGAATCAAATTGAAAAAACTAAAATATTTGAATTTCGAAGTATGGTCTCTTTAAAAAAATATGAATTCGACACTTTGCCAACTTAAACCTGCCAAATTGCTATTTTAAGTGTTTTTGAAAATTTTTGATATTCAAAGGATTTTGGGAAAAATCGTTCGAAACGAACAATTTTTATTTGATAGAAAACAGACCTATTTGATCCATTTTTGAGCGAAAATGGTTGATGGTCGAATTTTGAATTTTATTTAATTTGAAATTCGACCCTTAGTAAATCTGCCCCTTGCTGTATAAGACAATAGACCAAAGTATTAGTACCAGGGCCAGGCCCAAAACAGCGTGTGGGCGCTTGGCCAACTTGGCCCAGCACTGATTATTACGCACAATCCACAGAGGCAAGTATTTCCGAAATCAATATGCCAAGACATTTCAGGCAGAGAAAGCACAATGTGGCACCATGTGGATGTAGTCAGAGTAGTTTAAAGTAGACCTCTAGAATGGAACCCAGGGGCTTAACTATAGAGAAATTTCAACTTATATTGGTAAAACAAGACAACCTCTAGATATGATGGGGGGCCCTAAAATTAATTTGCTGTGGGGCCCAGTAACATCTAGTTACGCCACTGATGGAATCCCCAGGCATGATCCGGATCCAAAACAGTGGACTGTTCTCAGGGAGAACAAAATCTAAAGACTGACACCCTATCCAACTGTGGTCCTTTCAGGTAAAATAGTCTCCCCATGGCAAACCCAGAGCCTAGAGGAGAGCTACTCCCGGCTACATTCTTTGTAGGAGCACAGGCTGCTCATGCTATTTAACCTCTCTATCTCACTCTCCTAGAGATGCTATGTCTGTCGCAGATTTTGCTTATTCTTGGGTCCCTGCTCCCTGACTTATTTCTTGGGGTTCTGGTTCCTCTAGGGCAGAAATGCTTCACTGGGCCTTGGTGTACCCAGACTCCCTGGAACAAATCCAGCTGTGTCAGTAACCAGAAGCCAAAGAGGAAGACCCATCTCTAACTAGGCACTATATCAAAATGTGTCAGGTAGTGGTCCTAAGGCATCTTGGACAAAAACTGTAATATGTAAATTAACAACTAAATACATGGGCATCAACTATTGAGACAAGGAGGTCTAGAGATTTAAAGCCATAGGGACTTACTAAACCTATGTGTTCCTACATTACTATGTTACTCTACAGGGCAGATTTATCAAGGGTTGAATTGAAAATTAGAATTTCAAGTTTATTTTAGTGTAATTTGACTAGGGAATAGTCCAAATTTGATTTGAGTTTAAAAAACAATGTATCATGTACTGTCCCTTTAAGAATTGAATTCGACTAGTCGCCATCTAAAACCTGCCGAATTCATGGTTTAGGCTACAGGGACCTCCTATGATCAATTTGGAGTTGTTTGGTGTACTTTTGAAAATTTAATAAAAAAAAAAAAAAAAACTCGATTCGCATTCGATCGAATTCGATTTGAGTTTGCAAGTCGATCCTATTCACCCCGAATTGAAAAAATTAGATTTTTTAAAATAAATTTCGATTGGTTGGGTTTTTATTTTAAAATTTCAAGTTTATAGGAGGGGTTATATATCTCATTATTTTAGTAAAACCACTTCGAACCAAACTCTCTTGAACTTTTTTTAACCATATTTATCAATAAAAAAAACGGGTGTAAAATCGGGGGGAAATGATTTATTCAGATTTGACACACAAAAATTTTTCTGATTATCGCCTGAAAACCACTAATTAATCGGATTCTTGTATGAAACCCAGCACAGATCAGCTGTAAATGCAACATCTGCCTTTGACTTCTACATGACCTCGACAGGTTTCAAGACTTAGCAGCATCAGGGTTTAAGAAATCACAAAAAAAAATCAAGTTTTTAAAACTCAGAAAAAATCAGACTTTAATAAATAACACCATAATATATGAATCCTAACACGTACATACTTGCACTTACACATATATTTTATTTATAGTGTTTGCCTTCTGCTCACAACAGTTAAAACACAAAGATAAACTTACTTGTTGTTCCCTGAATGGAGTTGGCCTCAGAGCTTTCTATATCATCCCACGTCACAGTATATACAGAGAATGAGTAGGTTCCTCCAGGGATCAGATCTGTCACTACTATATTCTTATCATTGATGCTACTATTCCACGGTGGGCTGCCATTAGACACCCTGATCATATAAAAATAAGAGCTGCTGTTTGTATCAGTAGGAGGATCCCATGATAAAGTCACAGAGGTTGTTGTTCGGTTTGTTATGGACACACTTTGTACTGGTGAGGGTCCTGCGAATTTACAGATCAAAATTAAAATCAGAGTTATTAATCTCTACTTTTAGTTTTCATTTGATCCATTGGATGGATGAATGGAGAGATAGAAGATAGATAGATAGATGCTGATTTTAAAGTAATTGCTGAGCAATTACCTCAAGAATTAACGAGTAGAGTTAGTACAGGGTCCCAATGCAGTGAGGGAATTCAAGAAATGTGCAGGTGGTGCCCAGAGGGCAGAGATTAGTTTTATATTGTATGTTTAAATGCTTTGATAGGTTTCTTTGTGTTTCAATAAACTGCCTAAAAACGGAAGAAACTGTCTGTTGTGCAACCTGCAAGCTTAGAATATACAGTATATGTGTATATTGATACAGTCATATGAGAAAGATTGGGAACCCCTCATAATTCTTTGGAGTTTCTGGTATCATTGGCTGAGCCTTCAAAGTAGCTTCAAAGTAACTTCCTTTTAATATATAACATTCCTTATGGAAACAGCAGTATTTCAGCAATGGCATAAAGTTTATTGGATTAACAGAAAATATGCAATGTGCATCATAACAAAAAGACAGGTGCATAATTTTGGGCAGCCCAACAGAGATATTACATCAATACTTAGTTGAGTCTCATTTTGCAAATGTAACAGCCTCTAGATGCCTCCTATAGTCTTTGAGGAGTGTCTGGATTCTGGATAGTGGTATTTTTGACCATTCATCCGTACAAAATCTTTCCAATTCAGTGAAATTTGATGGCTGCTGAGCATGGACAGCCTGCTTTCAAATGATCCCATAGATTTTCCATGACATTTATGTCGGGGGACTGTGATGGCCATTCCAGAATATTGTACTTCTCCCTCTGCATAAATGCCTTTGTAGATTTCCAAGTGTGTTTAGGGGTCATTGTCTTGTTGGAATATCCAACCCCTGAGTAACTTAAAATTTTTAACTGATGCTTGAACATTATCCTGAAGAATTTGTTGATATTGGGTTGAATTCATCTCGACTTTAACAAGGGCCCCATAGGAATATTAATTAATAATTGTGTATTTTGACAAATACATTCTATATACAGTCATATGAAAAAGTTTGGGAACTCTTCTTAACTCTTTTCTTTATCATGGGCTGATCTTTCAAAGTAGCAACTTCCTTTTGATATATAACATGCCTTATGGAAACAGTAATATTTCAGCAGTGACAAAGTTTATTGGATTAACAGAAAATATACAATATGCATCATAAGAAAATTAGACTGGTGCATAGATTTGTGTGTTTAGGGTGGTGGTCTTGTTGGAATATCCAACCCCTGCATAACTTCAACTTTATGATGCTTGAACATTGTCCTGAAGAATTTGTTGATATTGGGTTGAAATCATCCGACACTCGACTTTAACAAGGGCCCCAGTCCCTGAACTAGCCACACAGCTCAACAGCATGATGGAACCTCCACCAAATTTGACAGTAAGTAGCAGGTGTTTTTCTTAGAATGCAGTGTTCATTGTCCACCATGCAAAGTGCATTTTGTTATGACCAAATAACTCAATTGTCTCATCAGTCCAAAGCACTTTGTTCCAAAATGAATGTGGCTTGTGTGGTGTATGTGCAATGTGCCTGTAGGTGTCACTGTGCCCAAGAGTATACTGTACATACACTGTACTTTCACAAATACAGATAAAAAATACTGCTTCCGCTGTGGTTCAGCACAACACACTGCAAATTATGCTACATGTCCTGCAAAAGCTGTATCGCAAATTAAAAAAAGTAGGACATTTTTCTAAATACAGATGTTCATGAAGTCCCTGCTTCAAATGTTAAGCTATTAAGTGTGGAAAAAGCGGATACCTTAATTCCAGACACTTTATAGTCACTATCAATGTCAATACGGCTTCTGCTGACAAACGGACACTCCATTAACCAGGCTCAGCTGTTTCTATACTACCAAAGGATATTTTCTCGAAATACTTTGCAAAAGATCCGCTTGTTGCACCTGCCCTGAGACTGGTCAGTTACTTAAAGGATCCAATCCCTGTGCTTGGTTGCCTGCCACACATAGAGGAAATATTTTCAAAACTCCAAGGAGCAATATTCTTCTCCACCCTGGAGTGCTTATCATCAAGTATTACTGCATGGGGAAAGCAGTGACCTCACTGCATTTATCACTCATGATGGTTTGTTTCGGGTACAACCGTGTACATTATGGACTGGCTTCAGCACCGAGTTGGTCAAATGCTGAGAAGAAAGCCCTGATCTTCAATCTTACTACAGGATTAGACATGACCTGTTCTTAGTAGATGGCTATGTTGTCCGTGGAGCTCACCTTTTATTGGTACCAGAGACCTTGCGAGAAAAGCTCATACAACTTGCACATGAGAGTCATCAAGGAATTCTATGTACAAAACAGAGACTACGAGTACTATACTGGTGGCCAGCAATGGATGCTGATGTGGTCAGAATCATGACAAAACAGCTATCACACATACACCACCACTACAGCCAGTACCATTTCCTGATTCAGCATGGGAAAAACTTGCTATTGATATTGTGGGTCCTTTTGCAGACGCTCCTATAGACTATAGACGCTCCATCAGCTACAGTAATTTCTGTCTACAGCAGGGGTGTCCAACCTTTTGGCTTCCCTGGGGCCATATTGAAATATTTCATATTGAAAAAAGAAATGTTGTCTGGGGCCACACATGAAATACACAAACGCTTTTGATTTAAAAAAGTAAAGAAAATGCACAGAAAAGAACTACAATACCAGTTGGATAACCAGATGGAGCTATACACTGGAATATGGGACACCTGGATATTAAATAGACTTATTATTATTATTATATTATTATTATTACTAACTGGGAGTCCCCCCTCCTGCCTACTCCTATATCCTTTGAAGCATGATGTTTCCTCGGGAGCCAAGCCTTTCAAGCTGGGCCGCATTCACATCCAACCTGGGCCCTCGGGCTGAGAAGGTAATCCATAGGAGTTAATATTAGACAATGGACCACAGTTTGTCTCATCTGAGTTTGAATTCTTTCTGAGAGAGAGGAATATTGTGCATAGAAAATATATGTATTACCCACAAGCATATGGAGAAATCAATCGATTCAACCAAAGTCTGAAAGAAGCATTACAGACAGCAAATCTTACTGGGAAATCTTGGAAAGTATTTACAACAGAGTTCCTACATAACTACAGTCAAACAGAAGCACAAGTTGCAATTGGTCACCTTAAATACATTTTCTCATGATTGGACACACCATCCTATGAAGTTCAATGCTCGACAAGCAAAGCCAACCAATTGCCAGTAATCAGTACTGAGCAGTTACATGCATTCAAATGAGCAAAATTACAAGGATACCCACATTTTTGCACAGCCAGTTTTTCACATTTAATTTCATACAATTGAATACTGCTTCACTAAAAATCTTTGTTCAGAAAACACCCCAGTACTGGATGTTCCTGGAAAATGAAGGACGTACCACTGTTATTTTTTTTGTTGAAAGTGGAGTAAATTATTATGCAGGCTGAGAGTGGTTCCCAAACTGTTTCATATGACTATTTAGTAATACTTTTCAAGAATACTTTGCATTTGATGGAGATACAGACCAATCAGCACAGAGATGGCACAAGCTTCACGGTCATTTGTTAGATTGTAAAAATGTTTTTTGTGTTCCATTATCCAGTTTACAACATTTCAGGAGGGTTCTACCCATTTCTCAGGTAATCAAAAAAGAACACTCTTACGTATAAGCTAACAGTCTAATTAAGCAGAAATTGGCATGGGTAGTCTCCAAGTTCTCTTTGAAACTTACATCAAAATGTAATTGTTGGTTATGTGTCATAATCATGAAACATGAAATCCTGTTCTGCATGTCATGTATGAAACCTAACACAGTACATACAGTTAGATGCATATATATATATACCTTCTTGGCACAACTATCGTAAGATAATGAGACATGGACCTACTTGTTGTGCCCTGAATGGATTCAGCCTGAGAGCTCTGTGTACCATTAGACGTCACAGTAAATACAGAGAATGTGTAGGTTTCTCCAGGGATCAGATCTGTCACTTCTTTACTCGTAGCATTGATGCTACTATTCACGCTCCATGGTGTGCTGCCATTAGACACCTTGATCATATAATAATAAGAGCTGCTGTTTGTATCAGTAGGAGGATCCCATGATAAAGTCACAGAGGTTGTTGTTCGTTTTGTTATGGACACACGTTGTACTGGTGAGGGTCCTGGTAAATTAAAGATCAAAATTAAAATCAGAATTATTATTATTCACTATATTTTTATTTACACCTTAAGGGGGTTATTTACTAAAATCAAGATTTTTCTCATTATTTTATTAAAACAACTTCGTCCAAACTCCCATCCAAAGTTTCACCTTATTTATCAACAAAATAATTTGACAAATTCATCACGGGAAAAGACTATGAAACATCGATAAAATCGTGGGGAAAAAAATCATAATGTATGTTTTTTTTTCCAGATTTGACACCCGAAAACCCCTATTTTTTTGTATTATCGCCCAAAACACCACGTACAAATCCAAGAGCAGGTCAGGATATTTTCCAATTGTAAAAAGGACTCAATCTGCCATTGACTTCTACGTGGCCTAGGCAGGTTTGAGAAGGAGTCATTTTTTAATTTGGACTTTTAGCAGCCTTGGGGTAGACTACATCTTGAAAAATGTTTTTTTCCCATGAAAAATGTTTTTTTCCCATGAAAAAATGGTGTTTTGCTATTTAAAACTCTGACCAGAAATATTCAGACTTTTAGTAAATAACCACCTAAATGTAAAGACAGACAATGAGCAACAAGACAACTCCAACTCAAGGGATGTGGGGAGTTGATATTAGCAAAGCTTCTGTGCTGATAAAAGTAAAATTCAGAGCAAAACCATTACAAATGTAGGGGACTGGTAAATTAGTTCCCCAGTATTATTTAGCAGGTAGTCCCTTAGTGTTATAGATACCTAACTGGGTCCTAAAACAGGGGTCCTGAACCACCGGGTCCCGAAGCCTAGCCTGCAATTAACAAGGTGCGCCAAAATGGAAGCCGGTGCTCCTAAATGGACGAAAGCATTCCAAATTGGACAGCAACCCCCGCACTGACCCCTGTTGACCCCCCACTCCCCCCTCCCAGTCCTTGAAATTTTTTTTGCCTTGACACTGGTCCCTGAACCAAAAAAGGTTGGGGACCCCTGTCCTAAAATACAGTTAGGAGGGGGACCTATTTTCTTATCCCGTTTAAAAATTATGCCCCTTGGTGTTCACACCATGACCAGTAGATGGCACTGTGCTAAAGTATAAAGTCCCAGGCAGCTGTGTGCTCAGGGTCCTTGTTGTGTTAGCCCTGGCCTGAGCAGACAGGGTATCCAGTGGATCCTAGGCAGGTCAGGTCTAGTTAGGATAGGATAATCTAATAGGTCAGTCTAGGAGTGACAGCTAGATAGGTTAATTATCTGAGCAGCGTAATGCTCCTCCGAGGATTGTTAGTGGGATTATGATCAGTGCTTGAATTGGAGTGACAAAAAGTGTGGTGAGCGTAGAGTGACATGCTAAAACAAGCCCCACCCACAACCATAACCCACACCCATTGTTATAATATTGTTGCCTCACACAACAATACTTTCTGGTTTCACCCACTTTAAAGCAAAGCCATTTGGCTATTTACTTTTTGGTATTTCTTTCTAATGCCCAGTTAGATGCCCAGTATGCATAGATTTAGTATGTGACCTGTAGGGACCCCAGACTGAAAATTGTGCAGATGACTTTTCTTGGCTGTCAATCCAGCTTCTGCCTGTGTATTGGGTCATAACATAGCACAACCCCATCATATTCTAAATTACCCAATATTATTTCATTTATATCATTATCTCACTATCCCTTAATCTGCTGCTGTTTAATACCTTAATTTTCACTTTTTGTTTCCCCCGTTTTCTTCTTCTCTCCTTTTCTCTATAACCCTCTCTGATGCCTCCACCTTCTTTACCTGTTATAATATATTTAACTACTGTATATTATATTTTACCTCTCCATTGTGTTTGCATGCAGAAGTGGAGAGAGAGGAGGAAAAGAAAGTTCTGGGATTCTACATTTTTGCATTCCCTGCTGGGTGTACCCCGAACATCAACAGTGGATCAAAGGTCTATCCACTGTTGATGTATGATCCTGCCTGTTCTTCTGCATGTACTCTCCTTTGAGGATTGTTATTGCTCAATAAATATGTTCATTGGTTGTTATAAAAACCACTAGCGCCAAAGTATTGCTCCCTGCATAAAGGTACAGTTACACTATGCCCATGCCTCCACACCATTGCAAGGGCTCAATCCATAAGATTTAAGGTCTCATCTGGAGCACAGATATTGGGATTGGAGCTCATAGTAGAGACTCAATTTACTATAGCGCTACACAAATAATTACATAGCAATGCATTCAGTAACTTAAAGCTGGATTAAAGGAGAATTCAACCCCATCCGTGCAAAATTATGTGATCCGTCTATCGGGTGTCCTGGCTCCACCCCTTTTTACATCATGGTCCGCCCCTTTACTATAATTGCCTGCCGCTTTTCTTCCTGCCCCACCACCAGCCGGTAAAAAAATGTTTTTAAGGGTTAGGCCACACGGGAAGATTCTGGGAGATTTGTCACCTGGCGACTAATCGCCTCTTCTTTGGGGCAACTAATCTCCCCGAATCTTCTCTTCTGGACTAGCCTTAAGAGGTGGCAAACCTACCCCTATACTTCCTGCCCCCTGCAGGGACTGTTTTTTAGATACACCCATGAGCAGCTCCTCATTCAGAAGTTATTCCCAGCAAGCCAGCAATCTACTATAATTACCTGACTGAGCCGTCACTGGTGTTGCTCCATGCCATATCAGAAATATCTGTCAAGGAAATGAAATTTATTCTGTTAGTTCATTGATAGAAAACATGATAACATAGTTGCAGTATATATCCAGTTTATTGTTATAACAGAACTAGGGGTAAGGCATTATTTTGTCATTTCCACTTTTTTTTTTGATACCAGTGAATTTTCGGCAGGCAAATTTTCGCTGGCGTTTCGCAAATTAATCGTGGGAATTCGCCACGAATTCTCGCCTGGCGAATAAATTCGCCCATCACTAGTCATGACTGGTATGTGCAAAACAAACTCAAGTCAGAAAGTGAACCTATAGCAAGGGAAGATGTGATCTGTATCTCTCATATTGCTGCTGCATTGTTTATTAGGAAGTATTCATACACACTCCTACCAACATTTCATTTGCTTCAGTTCATTTGCTTCAGTAGGACAGTCAGACTTATGAATAATCTGTAAGGGCAGAGACACATCGGCGGGATGGCACTCGGAGCACTTTGTTTTCCGAAGTTTCCTTGTGAGGCAACTTCGGGCAACAAAGCGATCCGAGTGCCATTCCGCCAGAGGTTTACATTATAGCCAGCAGGAAGGCAGTTCGGGGAGATAAGTCGCCACAAAGTAGAGGAGATATGTCGCTGGGTGACTAATCTCCCCGAATCTGACTGCGTGTCTCAGCCCTAAGTGCTAGTCCACACATGAAGATTCAGGGAGATTTGTCGCCTGGCGTCTAATCGCCTCTTTTTTGGGGCGACTAATCTCCCCGAACCGCTTTCCCCTGCCTTCCGGCTGCTTAATGAAGAATCGCCTGTGCCTATTCACACGCGGTGCTGCGTTTTCAGTGAAGACACACAGGGCTACTAGCAGCAGCTACTTATAAAGGGTACAAAAACAGACAATGCTGATATTTTACTGATAACTGCCTCTATGTGTGTTTTAGCAGAAGCCAGTGGCGTAACTACCAGGGGAGCAGGGGGGCAATTGCACCTTCCTCTCGGGGCCCGCCAAAGAGGCTAGGAGAACTTCAATGTGCAATTCATAGGGGGAGAGCTCGATACGGGGGCCTGGCTTCTAATCCTGCACCAGGGCCCACCAGCGAGTAGTTCCACCACTGGGAGAAGCAATTCTGCACATTGTCTATAGCAGGGTATTTTCTGGTGTTTTGTAGTCGTGACAAGTAGCTGCTACTCCATGAGTCCTCACCCAAAAATATATTTCCAACCAAATAAATTGGAAAAAGCATTGTGTATTACTACAATACGATAAGCCACCAGGTGGCATAGTTACTTTAAAGGGATTCTGTCATGATTTTATGGTGTCGTTTTTATGACTAAATTACACTGTTTACACTGTAAATAATTCACTCTGCCATATAAAATTGAATTCCTAATCCAACAAGTGTATTTGTTTTTTGGTTGTAATATTGGTGGGTAGATGCATCTCAGGCCATTTTGCCTGGTCATGTGCTTTTATGATGGAACTGCTTTCTGGCAGGCTGTTTCTCCTACTCAATGTAACTGAAGGGCGTGGGACCTGGATTTTTAATACTGAGTGCTCCGAGGTGCTATCTGGTTACCTTCCCATTGTTCTGCTGATGGGCTTCTGGGGGGGGGGGG
>CM044444.1:92405440-92476671 GCA_024363595.1 Xenopus borealis
TGCCAATATGTCTAGCCCCATGTCAGATTTCAAAATGAAATATAACAAAATCTGTTTGCTATTTTAAAAAAACAGATTTTAGTGTAGAAGTCTACTGGAGCAGCACTATTAACTATTAACTGAAAAAAAAGTTTCCCCATGACAGTATCCCTTTAAGTAGTGTTTTTTTTTTTTAAATCAAATTTGTTTGGTGAAAATTGTTCAATTTTTATTCGATGAAATACGGACCTATTCTATTGAAAACAGTCTGTTTTCCATCGAAGAAACACTTTAAAAAATTGATGGTCAAATTTCAACGTTTTTTCACTTTGAGATTCGACCCTTGATAAATCTGCCCCAATGTATCGACAGTAACAATTTATTTTGCAACATTTTAAATATATAAGATGAGGCCCCTATCATTTCATGATGTAAACGGTGCTACAGATACTTGGCTAAAGTTTCTCCTGACTTTTACTTCAAAAATCAGCAGTTTTGTGCTACAGTATGTTTGCCACCCATCTGGTATTTCATCAGTGTAGCCTGTAAGATGGTGTCTAAAGCTGGCCCTAGACACAAAGATCTGATCATTCCAATCATCGGACGTCCCCATCTCCTGACCTGCCACTAATAACCTTCAGTTGTAGCCTTCAAAATTTTTTTATGGTCAAAACTGTCAAATTCAACGGGAATTACCCAAACTCAATTTGAGTTTTTTTTAAAGAATCCAATTAGTTTTTCCATATTTATCATACACTGGCCATTTAAGAATTCAAATTCGACTATTCACCACCTAAAACCCGCCGAATTCATGTATAAAGGTGGCCATACACGCAGAGATCCGCTCGTTATAAATGACTAATCAGCCTTATATTGTGACTATATTTCTATTACACTATGGGGCAGATTTACTAAGGGTCGAATTCGAGGGATAAAAAACCCTCGAATTTTAGCATCAAATTTTAAGGGAATTAAAATCCTTCTAAATCAAATATCGAATTTGAAGGATTTTACCACAATTAGATTGCTCGAACGATTGAATAGTAAATATTCGAGCGAACGATAAAATCGTTCGAATTGAACGAATCGACCGATTTTAAGCATTCGATCGAATTTTTTTATTCAATCAGAAATAGTTAAATCCAATTTGGTAGGTTTAATCTGGCAAACTAGGCAGTCGAATTAAAATGTAAAGGGCAAGTTATTCGACATGCCTTGTGATATTAGGGTTAGAAATGCCCTTGCTGTTGCTTATCATTTTTATATATATATATATATATATATATATATATATATATATATATCTCCAAGAGCGTCCACACTCGCTTCTGTTGTAGCTATTCACTTCCGGGTTCTGTGTCACTTGTTGAAACGTAGAGAAAATCTATATCGACACTCACACCGATGCCAAATTTTGACAAAATTTATTTAATCTTCAAACATGATAAAAAGCACCAACGTTTCGGTCCACGGTCTTGGACCTTTGTCAAGGTGCAATAACCCGTATAGAGAATCAATAAAGTTACACATTATATAACCGATAAAAACACACCCCCTTGGTGACATCATATTCGTTTAACCAGTTCAATACATCATGAAAATTCAGTACATCATAAAAATTCATAGACAGAATATATAATATAAAGCAATTTATCGTGTAGCGAGAAAACATCCAAATGAACAATACTCATTGAGGCCCTTGGGAGAGACAGTATCAACAGTCCTAATCCAGAATGTTTCACGTTGCAATAGAAGCCGGGATCTATCACCGCCCCTCCTGGGCATCGGTATATGATCTATCGCTATAAACCTAAAGGAGGGTAACCGGTGTCCAACCTCCAAAAAGTGCTTAGCTACTGGTTTAGTAGTCTTTTGGTCGCGGAAAGCAGTGTTAATAGCTGACCTATGAGCATCAATGCGAAGTCTCAGCATTAAGTCTGTTTTCCCCACATAGGATAGTCCGCAAGGGCAAGTAATTAGGTAAATTACATGAGTGGTAGTACATGTAATGTGGTGGCGAATCTTATAGCGATGCCCGGTGTGGGGATGTACAAAACTTGTACCAGGTGTCATTCATCTGCAAGACAAGCAGGTAGGACAGGGAAAGCACCCCGGTTTGTTAGATGGCAACCAAGTAGAGGTTATTTGGCCAGCCCTATAGCAATGTGTTGGATCATTTTGAACCAAAAGATCTCGTAAATTTCGCCCACGTCTAAACCCCATCATCGGTGGATCAGGACAAAGCCTCCCCAATTTGCCATCAGCTTTAATTATCCTCCAATTGGTCCTAAGTGTGTGATTAAGGGACATGGATAAGTTATACGTGGTAGATAGTATCAATGGATTGGTTTTGCGTGGCCGTTGTTGGCCAGAGGCCTTTGATCTAGCTTTTGCTAAGGCCGTGTCTAATCCTTTATTGTCGTAACCGAGGAGTTTAAACCGCTCCCTCATTTGTGTTAGCTGCATTTCACATATCTCGGGGTTCGAGTTATTCCTTAAGACACGACAAAATTGGGACAAATGTAGGGACCGCTTCAAATATGGTGCATGGCAACTGGAGGCATGCAATAAAGAATTTCGATCAGTAGATTTTCGAAATAAAGAATAATCAAGTTTGTAATTATGTAAATTAAATGAAGACCAAAAACTCTAACTGCATGCTGCATTTTGATGTGAATATTTGGATATTTGATTGATATCCACCATCATGAGGTCAAAATTGGCCTGATCACCCTTCCAAGTATAATATCATCGATGAAGCGCTTGTATAGTAGAATATTCTGGTCATATTTAGACAGAATATATTGCTTTTCAAACTGATACATAAGCATAAGCGGGCGCCATGGGTGCCCCCATCGCTGTGCCCGACACCTGTTGGAAAAACTGATCTTCAAATCGGAAATAAAACAACTCAACCACAAAGCGTATGGGGGGGCCTTGGTAATTGGTATATTCAACTAATGATTTCTCTACTGCCTCAAGTCCCAGGTCATGTGGAATGTTGGTGTATAAACTGACTACGTCTATAGTAGCCAAAAATGTCGGGGTGCCCTCATGCCATTGTATATCACGAATGCATTGAATAAAGTGTGGAGTGTCTCGTAAGTAGGAAGTAGTGGAACATACAATGGGTTGCAGAATGTTGTCTAAAAACACCGCGAGACAGACACTATAGGGCGCCCAGGTGGGGCTGACAAGCTTTTATAGACTTTCGGGAGGGTGTATAGTATCGGACAAATTGGATGGTCTTGTATCAAATAATCGAATAACATTTTTGAAATCCATCCATTACTTAAAGCAATCTGTAACAAATCATCAATTTTATTTTTAAATGTCCAAACAGTATCCCCACGTAATTGTCTATAAACAGTAGTATCCGTTAACTTGGCCCAAAATTTCATTGCGATAATCGGAATAATTCATCAAAACAATCCCTCCACCTTTGTCAGCTGGACGGATTACTAAGGAGGTATCATTGCGTAGGCTGTCGATAGCTAGCTGTTCCTCTTTAGTTAAATTGTAACGGTTATTGACTCGTTTGGCACACAATGTATCTGCTTCCTTGTCGATCGCTTTCTTAAACAACTTAATGGCAACATTCTGTGTTGCAGGGTAAAAGTGACTTTTAAGCTTCAGGTCACTCGTATATGTATCCCCAAAACTCGGACTGTCAAAATGGTCACGTAAATTTAAATTGCGAATAAACCGGAACAAGTCTATATCCCATTTAAATCCATCAAAGTGTGTAGTAGAAACAAAAGTCAAACCTTTGCTGAGCACCGATGATTCTGCCGTCGGAAGATAAATTGAACACTGGGGAATTCATGGTTTGCGTGGTCTCCCTCTTCTTGCCCCTCCTGATTGGATCCCTCTTCCTCGGTCGTTTGGAGGAGGCAATGGGGGTTTGTTGGTGGGTAAATCGTTGTCTAAAAAAGTCACCTGTGCAGGTTCAGAGTCTGTTTGGCTGTCAGCAAAGGTATCATCTGTTTCAGAATCACCTGAACTTGGAGGTTGGACACCGGTTACCCTCCTTTAGGTTTATAACGATAGATCATATACCGATGCCCAGGAGGGGCGGTGATAGATCCCGGCTTCTATTGCAACGTGAGACATTCTGGATTAGGACTGTTGATACTGTCTCTCCCAAGGGCCTCAATGAGTATTGTTCATTTGGATGTTTTCTCGCTACACGATACATTACTTTATATTATATATTCTTAACTTTATTGATTCTCTATAGGAGTTATTGCACCTTGACAAAGGTCCAAGACCGTGGACCGAAACGTTGGTGCTTTTTATCATGTTTGAAGATTAAATGAATTTTGTAAAAATTTGGCATCGGTTTGCGTGTCGATATAGATTTTCTATATAGATAGATAGATAGATAGATAGATAGATAGATAGATAAACTGCTGGTGTCCGCATTCAATTTGTAATGAAGTCGAGGTTCACGATCAAGGTTCCATTATGTAGAAATTCAAAAGGATTTGGACCGAAACATTGGATATATGCTGTGTTATTGAATAAAGAAACACTTAATTCATTTTAACAAAGAGAGTGCTGATCCTTTTGAATATATATATATATATATATATATATATATATATATATGTATTTATATATATATTGAATAACATTCAGTCCCTATAAAGGTGGAGCTTATAATCTGATTCCCCCTATCTCTATTGGAAGGATATGTAATGTCATTATTCATAAGGTAAGATAGTTAACATTAAAGGACCAGTAACATCAAGTTTTAAGGTCAGTTTTAACAGCACAGGGCAACACTACATGATATTTTCTTTACTTTAAAACACTTTCATTTTTTGTGCTACTGTTCCTTTAAAACTATTTCTGCTCGTGTTAGTTATCTTTGGCCGTCCAATATACGGTTCTATTGGAAGCAGTCATCTCAAGCAAGGAAAAATCATCTCTGTTCCTCTGACCTAAGGGCAATGTATCAGAAAACGCTGTAGGTTTAAATCAGAGATAAGGATTCTGGAATGTGACTGATACTGAGCACAAACTCTGCTTGTTACACCCAGCTCCCCCCCATGATCCCTATTAATGCATGATCCTGGCAAAACCTATAACAAGGAAGTAGAAATTAATTTATGCTTCACATGAACTCTATACCATTACTGAATTGGCAAAGCACAACATTTACATCACTATTCAAATAAACAGCACTGCGGGTTTGAAACTTCCCAACCCAAGGATCAGCATTCCCCTCTTTCAAAGATCATAATCATCATTAATCACACTTTTTCATTTAGCTCCAACGTATACCACAGCACACTGGGCACTGTAGATCATTCATACCAGTCCCTGCCCCAGTGAGCTTACAGTCTAAGGTCCCTATCATGCACATACATACTATAGTCAGTTTTATCTGGAGACAATTAATCTGCTTTTATATTTTGGAGAGGGGGGGGGGGGGAACCAGACAAAACCCCACTGGTAGAACAAACCAAGAAGAAAATATCAAGAAAATAATTCATATTCTATAGGGTCTACATTTAAGGTCCTTGACTGATCAACTTATCTGTGACATCGCCTTGATAATAATAATAATGGTATTTTGCAAGTGTGTAAAGGTTTGACTATTACATACCTCCCAATTATCATGTCCATTTTCACCCCCTAATTACCATGTTCATTTTACAAATGGTTATGAAAGTGTGAACACATTTCTGTGATTTTTCTGTGTTGTTACATTTTTGTTAATAAAGGTTACTTGCTCTTTAAGTTAGAGTCCTGCAGAGTAGGATTTTCGTGGGCGGGTATAGATGCAGGTTGGGGGTCTTGTCTAATGTTATATTGTCTATGTTTTACTCCTTTTAAAATTTTCCAAAACTTTTTTCTGTCCCGCCCACTTTTGATGACGTCACTTCCGGTTTGCAGCAACATCACTTCCTGTTTAATGGTAGTCGGGCGGGTTGCAGATCAGAGTGGGTAAATATGCAGGTTGCGGTTCTGGTGTCAGGTGTCAGGTTGCGGGTTTACGGGTTCCGCGCAGGACTCTACTTTAAGCTGCAAGTTGCAGTTTCCCAAAAAGACCTGCTTATCTTAAATTGCTACAGTTGTTTCTTTGCTTATCTTAAATAAGTGCACCTGCTACATATTCTGGGCTCTCTGCCAAAAAAAATGAAGTTTTAAAAACTTTGTATCTTTTTCTGGCTGTTCAGTGAAGGAGATCAAAGAGAAAGTTGGGACATTTCCATAGCAATCCGGAACTGCTGGTTCAGCTGTCAAGGTCGGGACTGTCCCATGAAAAACAGGACAGTTGTTATGCTGTTATCAAAATGACGCTAGCTGGCCTGCTCTATTGTGTTGCTTTTTCCCCAAACCGCATGAAATTTGATAGATAACTGCCAGCTTCCATGGGAAGAGTCCTCTAATATCCAGGATTGTTTTTGCTTGTTGCAATATCATTATTTCCCTGTGTGCAATGCTAGAAGTACTTTGTTCTCAAAGGAGTCCCATCTAGTCTGACTAGTACCCCTAGGCCGCTCTAATTCTCTGCTTTCCATATTTGAGTTTTTGACTGGACTCAAACAACAGGCTAGCATCATACTGGGTGAGATATGAAAACAAATTTAGTGTAGGAGTTTCCCTTTAAAAAATATTTGCCTTAGAAGGTAAATAGGGAAGCAGCAGTTTTCCCCTGAATGCACTGAGGTCTGTGGTTGCAGATAGGAAAAAAGTCTTGAACCGCCATTGTGCTAAGATCTGACTCACACACAGGCAATGACTGGTAGGTTAACTTTTGTCTTTAGTATGTTATAGAATGGCCTATTCTTAAAGGGAAACTGTCATGGGAAAACACGTTTTTTTTTCAAAACGCATCAGTTAATAGTGCTGCTCCAGTAGACTTCTACACTGAAATCCCTTTCTCAAAAGAGTAAACAATTTTTTTTGTATTTAATTTTGAAATCTGACATATTATTAGTTTCCCAGTTGCCCCAGTCATGTGACTTGTGCCAGCACTTTAGGAGGGAACTGCTTTCTGGCAGGCTGTTGTTTTTCCTTCTCAATGTAACTGAATAGAACGCAGTGGGACATGGGTTTTTACTATTGAGTGTTGTTCTTAGATCTACCAGGCAGCTGTTATCTTGTGTTATGGAGCTGTTATCTGGTTACCTTCCCATTGTTCTGTTGTTAGGCTGCTGGTGGGGGTGATATCACTAGGGATGCACCGAATCCAGGCATCGGTTCGGTATTCGGCCAGGATTCAACCATTTTCAGCAGGATTCAGCCAAACCTTGTGCCTGGGCGAACCGAATCCTTAAAATCATGTCACTTTTCGTCACAAAACAAATAAGTAAAAATTTTTCATGCATGGATGGCTTTTACCTTTTCTCTCACTAATTTGCATATGCAAATTAGGGTGGGGATTCAGTTTGGTAGTTGGCCGAATCTTTCACAATGGATTTGGGGGTTCAGCCGAATCCAAATAGTGGATTCAGTGTATCCCTAGATATCATTCCAACTTGCAGTACAGCAGTAAAGAGTCATACCTCCCAACATTTTGGAAATAAAAAGAGGGATACAAAATTTGGGGGAAATATTGACCACGCCCATATTTGACCACACCTCCTAATTACCATGTTCGTTTTATAAAATTTGGCAGGTTTTGAAAGTTTGAACATATTTCTGTGTTTTTGTTTTTTTCAGTTATTACAGTTTTGCTAATGAAGGCAAATTGCCCTTTTAGCTGTGAGTCTAACTTTCCCCAAGGGACCTCTTTATATGAATTGTTACAGTTACTTATTTCCTTATCTAAAAATTGCTATTATCTGCGCCTCGTGGCTGTTCTGGGCTCTCTGCCAAAAGCCAATTAAGTTAAAAACACTGTATCTATTTTTTGCTGTTCAGTGCAGAGAAAATCAGGACTTTCCAGTACAAACCTGTGACTGCAGGTTGAGCTGTCAAAAGCGGACTCTTTAAAACGGGATAGTTGGGAGGTATGAACAGTGACTGAGGCTTATCAGAACGCAAGTCACATGACTGGGGCAGCTGGGAAACTGACAAAATGTCTAGCCCCATGTCAGATTTCAAAACTGAATATAAATAAATCTGTTGAGAAATGGATTCCAGTGCAGAAGTCTACTGGAGCAGCACTATTAACTGATGCGTTTTGAAAAAAAACCTGTTTTCCCATGACAGGATCCCTTTAAAGGGCAAGGAAAGGCAAATAAATAAAATCCCATTTTTACTTTCTTTAATGAAAAAGAAATCTATCTCTAATATACTTTAATTTTAAAATGTGTACCGTTTTTATAAGAAACCTGACAGTATGCAGTGAAATTCTCCCTTCATTTAGTGCTTCTGGCAGGGAAACAATCACTTATGAACAGCAGGGGGAGCCCCTGCCTTACTTACCAGCCATGCAGAACTCAAGCAGCTTTGTTTTTTAATCATTTATGACGATCCCTAAGCAGCACAGACCATACTGAGCATGTGCAGTGCCAGTGTCAGACAAAGATGTATAACAAAGTTACAAGATGACAGCCCCCTGTGGCCAACTTTGAAAGCATAAATCATTTGTTTGATTAGGCTTGTGGTGCAGTAAGTTCATGTTTATGTTTAGTATACAAAATACACCATTTCTAGCCTTATTCTATTTTACGCTTTCCTTGCCCTTTAACAATTTGTCCAAAGGCCTTTTTTTAAATTATTTGCCTTTGCCTCTTTCCAGCTTGAAAATGGGGGTGGGGTCACCGACCCCGACAATTAAATAACTATTGTTATTGTTACTATTTATTCCTCATCCTTCTATCCAGGCCCTCTCCTGTTCATTGTCCAGTCTCTCATTTAAATGAGTACCTGGTTGCTAGGGTAGATTGGAACTAGAGAACAAATACTGCAGAAATCCCAAAAAAAAAAACATTTTTCAAAAACCACAACATGTAAAATATGAAGACCAAATTGTCTTATTTACTAATATTTCTGGTCGAAATTTTTTTTTAACATCAGGAAAAAATTTTTTCGAGTTTCAATTCGCATCCTATGACTTTATCGAATTGCCACTTGAAAAACTCAAATTTGAGTTTCTTCAGCGAAAACCAGCGTCAAACACCCCGAAATTCCTAAAATTTGTGAAGGTTAAAAACATCTTCCAATGGTGCCATTGACTTTCACATAAATTGGACAGGTTTTAGATGGAGTGCAGGTACGGGACCTGTTATCCAGAATGCTCGGGACCTGGTGTCTTCTGGAAAATTGATCTTTCCGTAATTTGGATCTTCATAATTTAAGTCTTCTAGAGAATCATGTAAACATTAAATAAACCCAATAGGCTGGTTTTGCCTCCAATAAGGATTAATTATATCTTAGTTGGGATCAAGTACAAGCTACTGTTTTATTATTACAGAGAAAAAGGAAATCATTTTTCTAACTTGGATTATTTGGATAAAATGGAGTCTATGGGAGATGGCCATTCCGTAACTTGGAGCTTTCTGGATTATGGGTTTCTGGATAACGGATCCATACCTGTATTTCCACATTCAGTCGTTTAGCAGCTTCAGTGCATAAATCTCAAAAGATGTGAAAATGCGCTAGCGACAGCTTCGCTTGCGTTTGCCGCTTTTCGCCAGCGCTACGCAAATTCACTAAGATGCGAATTTGCGCTCAGGGAGGCTAACGTTAGCGACGTATCACTACCGTTACTTCGCCAGGCAAAGCGCATTTACGCTAGAGATGCCTAATTTGCATATGGCGCAAACTTAAAGGGCAAGGAAAGTGTAAAATAGAATAAGGGTAGAAATGCTGTATTTTGTATACTAAACATAAACATGAACTTACTGCACCACAAGCCTAATCAAACAAATGATTTATGCTTTCAAAGTTGGCCACAGGGGGCTGTCATCTTGTAACTTTGTTATACATCTTTGCAAGACTAGACTACATACACATGCTCAGTGTGATCTAGGCTTCTTAGGGATCGTCATAAATGATCAAAAAACAAAGCTGCTTGAGTTCTGCATGGCTGGTAAGTAAGGCAGGGGCTCCCCCTGCTGTTCATAAGTATGATTGTTTCCCTGCCAGAAGTTAGGGACTGTATGACAATTCCTATCCACAGCAGTAAATGAAGGAGAATTTCACTACATACAGTCAGGTTTCTTATAAAAACAGTACACATTTTTTAATTAAAGTATATTGGAGATAGATTTCTTTTTCATTAAAGAAAGTAAAAATGGGATTTTATTTCTTTGCCTTTCCTTGCCCTTTAAAGAAAGTAAAAATGGGATTTTATTTATTTGCCTTTCTTTGCCCTTTAAGCGTATAATAGAAGTATATGTTACAGCCACTACATTCCACTACACAAGCCCAGGAAACCTTTAATAAATTAAATAAAGTTGTCCTATTGCCCTACATGTGCCCCCTGTATAGTTGTGTTGCCATGTTAGGAAATGTATTTTTCAGACTATCACCCTAAAAAAAGTAAAAGACGCCAGCGTTTTTTTTTCAAGTTTTCTTTTTCAAACTCCTATCTATTGTATTGAACTTCGCCAGGTCAGACGAAGTAACGTCTAGCGCAAGAGGTAACGTTCAGTAAAATGTTCATCTTAGTGAATTAGCGCAGTTACGCCCCTTCATCAGTGCGCAACTTCGTCTGGCGTACGGGTGTGAAGTTGTGCTAGTCTATCTACTTCGATAGCAAATTTTTCGCCAGGGACACTGCTAGTAAATTGGCGAAGTTGCGAAATGACGTCACGCTGGGGAATAAGGCGCTAGCGTTAGGCGCTTCGCGTTTTAGTGAATCTGCGCCCTTGTCCAGAAAACCCCAGATCCAGAGCATTATGGATAACAGATCCCATGCTGGCACTAACACCTCATTGTAACTAGAAGATTATCAAGCTTTCCCATAACCTTTGATTTATACATTATTTACCCCCATGCTTCCTCATTCCATAGATTGATTAATCACTGTACATTAATGGAATTAATATTAAACGTTCTGTGCACATTCGGTTGCAACGTATTGATCGTGCCTCCTCCTGGGGTTAATACTTTTAACCTTGTGTGTTACAGATCATAACTTGCCCTTGTTTTATAGTTATACAACTACGGTTTATAGCAGGGATGGGTCGTGACACATGATGGGTATTATACTATGTCATGTATTTGGAGGAGAGGCCAGAGGAATTATTGTATGGGGGTGGCCCTTTACATTTTTTTATAGCCAACAGGTATGGGATCCATTATCCAGAAAGAGCCATCTGCCGTAGACTCCATTATAATCCAATAAATCAAATTTTTTTTTAAATGATTACCTTGTACTTGATCCCAACTAAGATGTAAAAATCAGAAACAGCAAAAAGTTTTCTCCAAAAGATCAAGCTTATGATTCAAATAATCAAATAATTTATTAGGACACACAGGTCCCCACCTGACGCTTTTCCTGCCTACTGGGGCACTTACTCGTTTGCCCAAGAGTCAGACAAAAACTTTGAAATTCGACCATCAAATTTTTTTAGAAGGGGTTTTCAATCGAATAGGTCCGTTTTTGAACGAATTAAAATCGTTAGATTCGAATGATTAGAAGGATTTCCTCCAAAAAAATGAGATTTTCCAAAATTTTCAGAAAGACTCCTTAAAGGTTATAGAAGGTCCCCCATAAGCTAAAACAGCAATTCGACAAAGTTTAAGGTGGCAAAGGGTCAAATTTGAATTTTTTAAAGAGACAGTACTTCTATTTTCGAATGGTTGAATTTTTCATTTCGAATCAAATTTTTTCTGATCGAATTTTGGCTTATTCATTGGTTGCAGTACCCAAAAATTCTAATTTTCACTTCGACCCTTGATAAATCTGCCCCAAAGTGTCATGCCTAATTTTTCATAAGCCCCACCCTCTTTGTGGTTTAGGCTTTGGTACAATTGGGATCTATGACTTCAAGCAAGTACCTTCAAACCCCTAAAGGGGTGGTTCACCGTTAAAGGGATATTGTCATGGGAAAACATGTTTTTTTCAAAACGCATCAGTCTGAGCTTTCCTAAGAGCCCTATCATACAATTCTTTATAGCTGCTAATAAAAGTTGTGTTACAGCTTTCGTTTAAAGGAGAAGAAAAAATAAAATACCATTTTTACTGTCTTTAATGAAAATGAAAACTATCTCTAATATACTTTAATTAAAAAATGTGTACCATTTTTATAAAAAAAAAGCCTGACTGTGTTCAGTGAAATTCTCCCTTCATTTACTGCTGTGGATAGGAATTGTCAGACGGTCCCTAACTGCTCAGCAGGGAAACAATCATACTTATGAACAGCATGGCTCCCCCCTGCCTTGCTTCCCAGCGATGCAGAACTCCAGCAGCTTTGTTTGTTTCCCTGTAGAGCAGTCGGCGACTGTGTAGAGATTTGTATTGGATTTTATTTTTGCCTTTACATCCCCTTTAATGTTTCCAACTCCAGCTGCAGGGACAAAGATCGTGGATCAAAGTTACAAGATGACAGCCCCCTGTGGCCAACTTTGAAAGCATAAATCATTTGTTTGATTAGGCTTGTGGTGCAGTAAGTTCATGTTTATGTTTAGTATACAAAATACAGCATTTCTAGCCTTATTCTATTTTACACTTTCCTTGTACTGTAATTGCATTAATCGTATAAGTGCTCCCCTGCTTTGCACTTTCTTCCGTTCCGCCGCAGGGGAGCGCAGGAGTAGACGCACTGAATTATTGTCAATGGGGCTGTACTCACACAGACGCATGTAAGCACCAAAGGCAGGTAAAATGCAACATGCCGCCTCCCAACCTGCGTTCAGCGCTTACATGCGTCTGTGTGAGTACAGCCCCATAATTCAGTGCGTCTAATCCTGCTCTTCCCTGCGGATGAATGGAAGGAAGCACAACGCAGGGGAGTACAGCCAAAAACTAGTGATGGGCGAATCTCTCTTATTGAATTAGAGAGAAATATCCTATACACCTGCTGACACTTGTATCAAAGGGCACATTGGGATATTTACCCATGCCTGCAAACTGCGACGCATTTCACAGGAACAAGCATACAATGGGTGTATGCTATGTTTTCACTGTTTGGTGCAATATATTCCCCCCCCGCCCCACAGATTTATGTCTTCAGCCTCTCCTCAACTGATGTTTAGAGAATACACCTCAGCTGGAAACCACCTACTGGACCACAATCTGACCTAGAAATGTGTGACTGGCGTATGTGTGGGCTCTTTAAATCCTTCTTGTTTTCTAAAGCTAGAAACACAGAAAATGCTATGATTAACAGGGGCGATCCTGATGATATCGCTGTCTGTGGCGGCTTTCAGTATGCTGCCCCCACCCTTCCGGCTTTTTTGCCGCCCCTGGTAAACAGGGGGGCACCTCAACTCGCCTCACGATGATAAAACACTTTCCTACCTAAGATTAATGGTGGAAGGGTTCCATCTTTAAAACACCCTTATTTGAAAATTATCTTTTAGGGCAGAGACACAAGTGGAGGCAACAAATCACCTCTTCTTCGGGCGACTAATCTCCCCAAACTGCCTTCTCGCTGGCTAGAATCTAAATCGCCGGCAGGATGGCACTCGGAGCGCTTCATTTTCCGAAGCCACCTGAAGTTTCCTTGCACGTCAACTTTGGGCGAAAACAAAGCACTCCGAGTGCCATCATGCGTCTAAAAATATAATAGGACGCAGAATTGCGAGCTCCGGGCTATTTGCCTGTAATTAACACGACATATACACGGGACTGACTACCCTGACCTCCTCTCGGGTGCACTAACCTGCGCTGCACATTCAGACCGGAGAATGAAGAAAAACAAAGGAGCTCCACTGCGACATAAGTCAGGGGAACAACCGACCATGACTCTCCAAGATGGCGGACCCGCTCCCTTTACAGCAAGAGACAGCACAGTGGAGGAACTGCGCAGCTCACAAAGCAGCAAGGTGTACAGCACAAACATTAAGCAAATTTACTAGACAGCCACCACAAGATATAAGAGAGCAACATAGTTTCCATACAGAAGCCATGAATCCTGATAGGAACAACTTATTAGGTGGTTCTTCCCCTCCTCCCCCCTCCTCTTCTCCTGCTTCTAACCCTGAACCAACTTTGGGGAAAATTATACACCTCCTCAGCATTAATCATACTACAGTCCTTAACAGACTTGATGAAACTTGACTTTAATATTAGGAAACAAGATGTGACCGCACACATGAAACGGAAAGGCGCATTTCAGATCTAGAGGGCAGAACGCAACCCCTGCAAGGCACGCTAGATAACCACACTCGAAAAATTACAGCTCTACAAGCAAAAAACGGATAACCTGGAAAACCGCCTGAGGCGAAATAACATTAGAGTAGTGGGCAGACCTGAATGTGCAGAAAATTGAAAATGTTGAAATGTTTATGGAAAATTGGCTTGTTCAAACATTTGGGAAAGACACAGTTTCACAATCTTTCATAATTGAACATGCACACAGAGTCCCCAGCAAGGCCCTACCACCAGGCTCATGACCAAGTCCCATAATAGTCCGCCAGCTTAATTACAGAGACCGGGACAAGATACTTCAGGAAGCCAGAATATTGGGCTCCTTACAGTTTGAAAACAACCAAGTATTAATTTTCCCAGGTCCGCAATCAGCGGCTCAAATGTACAACGTTAAAGAAAAGACTCTGAAAACTGCACTATTCTATGGCTTTTCCAGCACGTCTGAGAATAGTTAAGGATGACAGAGCACATTTTTTTACTTCACCAGAGGAAACTCTAAAATGGCTGGAGACAATCACACAGCCCTCATGACCACCAAGAGGACCTAGATCACCTAACCTGGCGATGCAGGCAATCTGAAAAAAAGGCCAAGTTAAAGCTCCATTTTCTTCTCCACAAAGGTCCATAGTGGATTTCTCCGGAGAAGCAGCAATTGCCCTATCCACTAACCTAAAACCGAAGCAAGTCTTTAGGACAAAGCCTTGGAATCAAGGATCTGGAACCAACACTGTTTGATTCCCCCCCTCCTCAGTTTTAACCATGTTTGACTGTGATGGGAAAAAAACCTGCCCACGTTGGGGACGAGCAGGTGGGGAGGACCAACACTGAGATATCAGTCAAACCCATCAGCACACCAGAGGACCATGGCTGAGGTAAAATAACTGTCTTTTAATGTACGAGGATTGGGTAACGCCATAAAATGGGGACTAGTATTTAAACTTATAAGAAGGGTCAAACCACATTTGATGGAAATAAACTACGCACCCTACAAAAGCCATGGCTGGGAGCATGTTTCCACTCTACATACTCCACTTATGCCAGAGGAGTGTCTATTCTAGTTTCAAAGCAATGTGTGTTTACCTTAACAAAAACCATCACAGCAGTGTTGAACTGGCCCACCTGAATACCAGGAAAACTCCCGGTGGGCCAAGGTTTCAGTGGGCCCTCATGCTGCTAAACTTTTGGCCTATTTCATGGTCATTCCCTATTTCTATGAGAACAAAGAGGCTAAATAGATGGAATAATTGATTATAGTATGTAAAGAAAACAAACTAGGAGAATAGAGGTTGATTGAGGAGATGAAGAATATTAGTACTGAGAGTGGGCCCCTGGTCTAAGCTTTTATGGTGGCCCCTGGTCTAAGGTTTTTGGGTGGGCCCCTGGTGTCCCAGTCCGACACTGCATCACAGACCCTGAAGGGAAATTTGTAAAACTGCTATGTTCACTGCATGGTAAAGGTTATTGTAAAGTTGTATTTACCCCCTCCTTTTACAGGAACCCACAGACTTAGATAAACAAAAGGAATTCTGGGAATGAATTCCAAATGAGCGCCAATGAGCACCACATGGTGGCTCTACCTAAGCTGATCAGACAAACTGCACTACACTGATGAGCCTCAAGAAGGCGAAACCTGTCTGTAGTTGGGAATCTATTATCCTGGCTTTTGCTTGAGAACCCAGTGGGTGAGCTTCAGCCTATAGGATAAACCCTTGGAGCTCATTTGGAATTCATTCCTAGAATTCCTTTTGTTTATCTAAGTCTGTATGAGGCAGTCTCCTCATCCTTTGTCGCTTGTTTGAAAAACCACATGGTGGCTCTACCTAAGCTGATCAGACAACCTGCATTACACTGATGAGTCTCAAGAAGGCAAAACTGGTCTGTAGTTGGGAATCTGATCAGCTATTATCTTGGCTTTTGATTGAAAACTCAGTGGGTGTGTTTCAGCCCATGGGATGAACCCATGCAAATGGGATTTTCTTGGAGCTCATTTGGAATTTATTCACAGAATTCCTTTTGTTTATTTAAGTCTGTATGAGGCAGTCTCCTCAACCTTTGTTACTTGTTTGGAAAACTAACATATATTAATAGAGGGTGCCCAAAAAAATTTGAGAAGATATTAACCCCATGGTTGTCAGAACATCTCCCTGCAGAACAAACAAACATAATAAGTAAATTTTCCTTCTCTGATCTAGACCCGGCCACTCCCCTCTCCCCCCACTGAACCTTTCCCCCCCAGTGAGAAACAACAGTAGATATGATTTATTGGAAAAACAGTTTAACAGTTTATATTGTTTATTATTGTTGTATATTACAGCTGACATAAATGCAAACAGACTTTCTTTTATTGCGATATAAAACATGGTAAAAATATATGAGCTTGTAAAAAAGAAACTTTTCTTTATAGGACAATCAGTGTCAGCTGATGTTGATTGTATAATTGTTTTTGGTTAATAATTTGTATCAAGGAAATTACAAAAACAATAAAGACTAAATTTGAATAAAAAAAATGCTGTAAAAGTTGGCAGCAGTAAAACTGGTCCCCATCATGCCACATGTACATTTAGTTCTGCTTGGGTTACCAAGATGGTCCACTTTTTATGTGCAACATCATAGACTACAAGATCTGCTCATTTGGCGACATCGACAAACGAGCGGATCTTTCCCTGATATGCCACTAACCAGGGGCGTAACTACTGGGGAAGCAGGGGATGCAACTGGGCCAGGGCCCTCACCTCCACAGGGCCCCCCGGCAGTCTCGCCAGCTGGAATCGGCTGTAGCGGCACAGAAATCAGTCACGGACGAGGGTGGGGGGTCCTGGCTGCACGGCCCGCACCAGGGCCTGCCCCCACCTAGTTCCATTACTGCCACTAATGTCAGGGCATTATCGAGGGTAATCCGAACATTTGACCGGATTACAATGAGGGTAATGGACTCCGACAGCTCAGTCAGGTTAAAATCAAACCTTCACGATCGATATCGTGGCTAGGTATGGATCGGGAAGACCCACTCTAAGCCCCCATACACGTCCAGATAAGCTGTCAAATTGGTCTAAACAACCAATATCGGCAGCTTTATCTGCCCGAGTATGGCCACCTTTACAGGAATAACTAGTGATACTGACTGGGGAGTCTGGGCTCACCGGGGCTGCCACATCAGGGGCACCACAGCCCCCACCACAGGCCCCTGTCAGAGCAATAAATACTGCTCTGCCCCCAAGTCCCCTCCTACCTGTGCTTGTTATTTCTTCGATCAGTAGGTGGAGGTCAGGAGCTCAGGTAGGACTGTGTCATCGGGGCCCACGAGGGCTGGCAGATAACGGCCCTTACCTCCTCTCAGAAATCCCGCTCTGCCCCTCTACATCCCCCTGCCGCCTCCCCACCAGTGAGTATCGGTGCGCGTCAGGTGGGAGGTGGAGTTTTGGGAGACCAAGCCATGTGAAGCGGGTCTGGGATGGCGGGGACCACAAGGGTTGGGTCCCACCTGGTTTTTTCCCGGTGTCCTGCTGACCCAGTCCAACCCTGGACACATTTCCAACTGAAGTGTTGTTATCATAGATTTGGAAATACACTGTAAGCCGGCAAGTCTGACATCTATAGGCAGGAGGCTGTTTCAAGCCATACTAAGAATACTATTTTCTTGTACCAAAGGCTGCTCAAGGGCCTAGCACTAGTGAAGAGTGAATTTTTTTTACCAAGTTTCACCGCAAAAATAAAGACTCCCATAGACTCCAACGAGTGAAAAAATTATAGCACGTTAAAATAATTGTTGCCCATAGACTTTAATGCACATGGCGACTTTTTTCACCGTTTCACAAAGGGGTCAGGTTCATCCATCACTACTTTGCACTCAATAACACAAGTGAGATTTATCAGCACTGCTGCCTGTACTTACAGTTTACTGCTGCCCTACAGGAATGAGCAGCAGATACAGCAAGGCAGCTAACGTTAATCAAATGCCCATTTCCTAGTTACAGTCACAAAGTCCCATCTTCTTATCAGGGTTATAAAGTAATCGTTGTAGGCAATAAGCATATTATTATTATAGGTTAATAATTACAAAATAAGGTGCGAGGGAGAAAAGAGATGAATAATTAACTTGTAATAAAGGGAATAATTTGAAAATAATTGGTTCCTCCTTCCTTATTGTAATGTCATAATTCCTTTGGGTTTTCCCATATAAATAGACAATAAATATTACATGACAGCATCTTACGGCCTGCTGAAATACCAGCTGGATAGCAAACATACTGTAGCAAAGAACTGTGTCAGGAGAAACTGTGGCCAACTATCTATAACCACCTTTTATATCATGAAATCATAGGGGCCTCTTCTTATATTTATGCATGGGACCTGTTATCCAGAATGCTTGGGATCTTGGGTTTTCCAGATAACGGGTCTTTCTGTAATTTGGATCCTCCCACCTTAAGTCTACTAGAAAATCTTTTAAATATTAAATAACCCCAATAGGCTGATTTTGCTTCCAATAAGGATTAATTATATCTTAGTTGGGATCAAGTACAAGGTACTGTTTTATTATTACAGAGAAAAAGGACATTTTTTAAGAATTTGGATTATTTGATTGTAATGGAGTCTATGGGAGACGGCCTTTCCGTAATTTGGAACTTTCTGGATAACAGGTTTCTGGATAACAGATCCGATACCTGTAATTAAAATGATGCAAAACACATCAGTTGTTTCTATTGATATTTAGTTCAGGTATGAGACCTGTTATCTAGAATGCTCGGGACCTGGGGTTTTCTGGATAATGGTTCTTGGATCTTCAAACCTTAAGTCTACTAGAAAATCCTGTAAACATTAAATAAACCCAATTGGCTGGTTTTACTTCCAATAACGCTTAATTTTATCTTAGAACGCCTTGCAGCATTTAGGCTAGTGCAATATGATCAGTGTATAAAATATGGCATTTTTAGCCACATTCATTTTTAGGGTTTAGTTCTCTTTTAAAGGAAAACTATACCCACAGAACAATGTCAGGCTCTATAAGAAGATATTGCATAAAACAATTCATATGTAAAACTCTGCTTAATCTAAATAATTTTCATAATAATATACATTTTAGTAGTATGTGTCATTGGGTAATCATAAATAGAAAATTGCCATGTTAGGTCACATGAGCCAATTAACAGACAGAATTGTGTCTTTTGCTTTCATCACAACATGGGGGCTCAAGGGAAAATATGTAAAAGTGTAATATTTACTGATATTTCTATTCCATATGCCACTTAATGATATAAACTGCATACCTCCCAGCTGTCCCGTTTTTAGAGGGACAGTCCCTCTTTTGCAGCTCAACCTGCAGTCCCTCATTTGTACTAGAAAGTCCTGTTTTTCTCTGCTCTGAACAGCCAGAAATCGAAACAAAGTTTCTAACTTAATTGGCTTTTGGCAGAAAGCCCAGAACAGCCACAGCAGCAGATAAGATACTTTTGTAACAATTTTTAGCTAAGCAAATAAGTAATTGTAACAATATAAGACAAAAGGTCCCTGACTCACAGCTTAAAGGGCAATTCACCTTCATTAGCAAAACTGTAATAAATGGGAAAAAAAACACAGAAATTTGTTCAAACTTTCATAACCTTCCACGTTTTGTAAAATTAACATGGTATTTCGGGGGGTGGGGGTGTTCACAAAAATGGAAGTGGCCAAAACAAATTTTGGCTCATTAAGTGCAGCAACCATTTTTTTATTTAGAAAATGTAGTTTTTCTTTAAATGGGGCACTTGTTTTTATATTCAGATTTGAAATCTGACATGGGGCTAGACATTTTGTCAATTTCCCAGCTGCCCCTGGTCATCTGGCTTGTGCCAGCACTTTAGGTGGGAACTGCTTTCTAGCAGGCTGTTGTTTTTCCTTCTCAATGTAACCGAAGGAGTCTCAGTGGGACATGGGTTTTTACTATTGAGTGCTGTTCTTAGATCTACCAGGCAGCTGTTATCTTGTGTTACCTTCCCATTGTTCTGTTGTTAGGCTGCTGGGGCGGGGGGGGTGATATCACTCTAACTTGCAGTACAGCAGTAAAGAGTGACTGAAGTTTATCACAGCACAAGTCACATGACTTGGGGCAGCTGGTAAATTGACAATATGTCTAGCCCCATGTTAGATTTCAATAAAAAAATCTATTTGAGAAATGGATATCAGTTCAGAAGTCTACTGGAGCAGCACCATTAACTGATGCGTTTTGAAAAAAAATGTTTTCCCATGACAGTATTCCTTTAAGGATCCCTTTTGTGGGCAAACTAGTGTTTTTTTCCATATAGATCTGGAACAAGCTGTTACTATTGGGCTATCAATATTGATGTGAGAACTAAAGTGGTAATTAATCAAGGGGAAAACCTACACGGGCTGCAGACTTTCATTCTTTAAGCCCCCTGTTAGAGAAACCTCTGGTGCTGAAATAATCTTCCCTGTCCCTTTTAGACTGAAGGCAGCTTCCCCTTATAGTTGTCAAAGGCTCATAGGACATATAGCACTTTCAGGCATTTTGCCCTCCACGTTTGTTTTTGTACAACAATGTGGCATCTAAACACCCCGAAATCCCTCTAACTGCCACTGCCTATGTGAATTACATAAAAATCATAAGCAATCCAAGCCATTATATGTAGTGATTGGCGAATCTATCCCGTTTCGCTGAAAAATTCACAAATTTCCAGCGAAATTCACAAATTTGGGAAATATCCGCAAAGCGAGACGCGTCACGTTTTTGATGCACATCTCGTTTTTTTTACGTTAATAAAGTAAATTTTCGCTGGCGTTTCGTGAATTTAATCGCGGGAATTTGCCGCAAATTCGCCCATCACTAATAATATGTATAATTGGGGTGAAGCAGCAACGAGAATAAGGATAGGAGATCATTTTGGGCCTGCATGGATAAAACTCCATGTGTGTCACCCCACGTTTAACTTAGTCAGGTGTAAACGTTTCCAACTTTGGGAAAGAAAATACGTTTTAAAATACCTAATTATGAAACTAAATAGGTCAGTGATGTAAGACTCATGTACATTACTTTCATTCCACCGTATTGATTCCATGTAAATGCATTGGAATCGCTGCCGGACAAACCGGTTTTAATTTCTGTCTTCAATTCAGTGAGTCAACATATATGGAATGCACCCGCCTTGTTCATTAGGCTCGCTACCAATACCACTATACACTCCTTTCCTTTAAGTTTCTATGCCTGAAATAACTAAACACATCTTTGAGAGCTAATATGGAAGCAAATAAAAATTGTTTCTGAGCTTGCCAGCAGGGGGAAAATACCTTTATTTTCTAAGACATGATGAAAAAAGACTTTAATGAGAAGGAAAGGCTGGAGGCACCTGGGGGTGCCAAACGTTAGACACCCCCAAGTGATTGTATCTACCTACCTGAAACCCTGGGACTAGGTACCCCCAAGTGCCTCCAGCCTTTCCTACTCCTTTAAGTCTTTTTTCATCATATCCTAGAAAATAAAGGCATGTTCCACCAGCTGGCAAGTTCAGAAAGACTTTTTATTTGCTTCCATATTAGCGCTCAAAGGTGTTTAGTTAAAGGAGAAGGAAAGCTACGGAGGCATTTTATTGCCAATAGATTAGCTGCAATAGTACAAGCTAGAATGCTAAATTTATTCTGTAGAATGCGTTACCATGCCTGAGTAAAAAGCTCTAGAAGCTCTGTTTGTTTAGGATAGCAGCTGCAGTATTAGCTTGGTGTGACATCACTTCCTGCTTGAGTCTCTCCTTGCTCATTTATAGCTCTGGACTCAGATTACAGCAGGGAGGAGGAGTTGGAGCAAACTGAGCATGCTCAAGCCCAGGGCAAAGAGGTTTAAGTTGAAAACAGGAAGTCTGATACAGAAGTCCATGTGTACACAATAGAAGGAAAGAAATGCTGTGTTTCTTTTGGACTCAAATCAGCATTACTTTGAGGGTTTAATGGTATATTTAGGTAGACCTTTCTGATAAAGCTTACTTATTTTTAAACTTTCCTTCTCCTTTAAAGGTTAAGTTAGGCACCGCCTAACTCCTATCAGCAGAAAACTGAACTGGCCCGAGTTTTTTCCAATTATAAACTGTTTTGTCCCTGCGAGTTACATAATTAGACTACTCATTATCACTGAATACATTTGCATTAGTGCCATTATATTATAATAACATGTCTACAGGTGGCCCTAATGTGTCTTCAGAATGTGCCGTCAGTCATTGCTTTGTATCCTGAAATCTGGAAATTCACCTGCTCTTGAGAGATGTATGTACAACACAATGAGCTTTTATTCACCCACTCTCCTAAGACAAAATATCACGGTGGAACATTCCCTGAACTTTGATAGGAATTACATTTTCTATAAAGCATTTTTAGACATGGTAGAACCCTAGTCCCTTATATAATAGTAAAGCATATACAGTTCCATCGCAGACAAAAACATAATCTAAAGTTTACAGCCCAAGGTTTGCTAAGGTAGATATGGGGAAATACAATGGATTTAAAAGATTAGAGGACAGATTTGTTGAGATTAATGTACAAAATAAGCAAAAAAAAATATTGCTCTATATTGGCGTGTAATCTGAAAGTTCCAATTGGGAGAGATTCTGCGAGGCCTTTGACCTTCACAATTATAAAGCTCCAATTAGTGAACAATGTCTCTGTAGCAAACCAGTAATTTATATATGAGATTTCAGGAAGTATTAGATTCTTTATTACTTTGCGAGAACACATACAGCTTGGATAATCAGTGGCCTAGTGCATTCAATGTTAATAACAATGCCAAGGAATTGAAACTGGTAGAGAAAACTCTAAGTGAAATGCAGAATACTGTAAAGTAAAAATCCTTGACTGCCATCTTTCTATTGTAGTAGATGTGCGGTTATACCTTCAATATCGGATGAACGATCGTGTGGAGCAATCTCCTTAACTGAATTTAACCATTCAGAACAAATAAAGAAGGGATGCACCGAATCCCGGATTTGGTTTGGTATTCTGCCAGGATTCGACCATTTTCAGCCGAATCCTTGTGCCTGGCTGCACTAACATAACTAGGTGGGGGCAGGTCTGGGTGCGGGCCATGCAGCCGGGCCCCCCACCCCCCTCCATGCTGTTTTTTTTTTGGTGCCTGCTAGGGATGCACCGAATCCAGGATTTGGTTCAGGATTCAGCCTTTTTCAGCAGGATACGGATTGGCCGAATCCTTCTGCCAGGCCGAACCGAATCCTCATTTGCATATGCAAATTAGGGCCAAGGAGGGAAATCATGTGACATTTTGGCACAAAACAAGGAAGTTTTCCCCTTCCCAAACAAAATTTGCACATGCAAATTAGGGTTCAGATTCTGTTCGGTATTCGGCCAAATCTTGCGGGAAGGATTCAGGTGTTCGACCGAATCCAAAATAGTGGATTCGGTGCATCCCTAGTGCCTGCAGCAGACTGAAGCCGACTGCAGTGAGGAGCAATCCGCAGGGGGGGGGCTGCGGGGATGCGGGCCCGCTTCGCTTGCACCCCCTGCTCCCCCAGTAGTTACGCCACTGTTTGGCCGAAAGAATCCGAATCCCTAAAATCATGTGACTTTTCGTCACAAAACAAGGAAGCAAAAAAATTTTTCCGTGCACTTCATGCAAATTTTTTGTGAAACTGTGCCAAAAAAAGTTGCAGAGAAAAAGCACCCATAAAAAAAAAAAAAACCCCCATTGACTTTAATGCATTAGGACAAAAATCACATTGAGCAGTTTACCTGCCTTTTGGGCTATTCCTGGCTACTTCTACGATTGCTTCAAATTGAATCCATACCTTTGGCTGAGGTATAAACAAGGAAGAGGCTGATCAATCTATTATAAGGAGAAGTAAACCCCCTAAATGCAAAAATCCCTCCCCTGTGTTGGCCCTTCTCCCTCCTCTCCCACGGCCTACCTGTCCCCCCGGGCAAATGCCCCTAAGTTGTTACCTACCCCTCGGCGCAGGTCCTCTCCAGCGGAGTTCACAGGCGGCGTTTTCTCCAGAGTTGTCTTCTTCCTGGATTCACCAGTGTTTGGCGGAGCATGCGCTGTAGGAGGGATTTGCCTGTTCAGAACTACTGCGCATGTGCCGAAAAGTCACAAAGTTCGATTCGATTTGAACTTTTCAATAAATTAAAATTTTTATCATGTACTGGCCCTTTAAGAATTCAAATTTGACTATTCGCCATCCAAAACCTGCTGAATTGGTGTAGCCTATGGGGGACCATTAATGTGGAGCTGTTTGGTGGACTTTTGAAAGAAAATTTTTGTTTTGATTTATTTTTTTTATTGAGAAAAATTAAAATCAAATACGATTCACATTTGATTTGTTTGCAGGTCGATCCTATTCACCCGATTTAAAAATGTAGATATTTTTTTAATGGAAAAGGTCAGTTCTAATCTCAATATGTTTAACAAATAAAGGCTTATATCACAAGCACTGTTTACCAAACACAAATTAACACTGGAACCCAGACCCACTGTGTGCCAGCAAACCAGCGAAACAATAAGCAAATTGAAAGTGGCCAGGATGGAATGTGCCCAAGCTTTTAGCAAAAGGGTTTTGGACAAGGATTTAAAAATCATAGTAATCACTTACTTGATTAAAAATTCTGAACATTTGAAGAATTAAATACAGTTTGTGATAATAAAACAGTATCTTGTACTTGATCCCAAATAAGATATAATTAATCCTAATTGGAAGCAAAACCAGCCTATTGGGCAGGGGTGTTTCTGCGGCTGCTGCCGCCCCCCCTCCCGCTCCGCGCTTTGAACTTATAGCGTTGGAGCGGGTGGAGGAGGGGCCGCATCACTACTGTTGCGCTCACTGCACTAGAAGAGCCGAATTTCTGTTTTAAAAAACGGAAATTCGGTTCTTAAAGTTACCAGAGGCGGCTTTTTGCCGCCCCTGGTAACTGGCCGCTCCGTGCCGCCTGAGGCTAGGTTCTCACCTTGCCTCATGGCTGGAGCGGCCCTGCTATTGGGTTTATTTAATGTTTACATGATTTTCTAGTAGACTTAAGGTATGAAGATCCAAAATTATGGAAAGATCTCAGGTCCCAAGCATTCTGGATAGCAGGTCCGACACCTGTGTTATAGTAAATTACCTTGCATGTTATGTTATTAACAAATATAAACTTGCATTTCTGATACAACGGGTGAATTTCTAACAGAAGTCTAAATGACAGCATGTATCCACAAGGCCAGGCCAGGCACCCTAGGCAACCTAGGCAACACACTTAGAAAGTCCCACCATTTATACTCATTCACTAGTAGCCCCTTGACTTACTATACAGAGTATAGCAAGTCAAGGTATAGTAAGGGACACATTTGCGAAAGGTCGAAGCGAATATTCGAATAAAATTCGAATTAGAAAAATATGAATTTTTAAGTGATTTTGGGCTATTTCGACTATCGAATAGCCCAAAATTTGATTCGTAGTACTGGCCCTTTAAAATCTTTCGACTTCAACACTTTGCCACCTTAATGCTCATAGAACCTGAAAAATTTTAAAGCTCCAAGTATTCCAAAGGATTTTGAGCAAAATACTTTGAATTGTTCAATTCAAACTATGCAATCCAACAATTCAATATTCAATGGAAACAGGTCCATTTCTGATAGAAAAAGCCCTTTAAAAAAACTTCGAGGGGCGAATTTGGAAGTTTTTTACTTTGAAAATTCGTCCCTTAGTAAATGTGCCCCTGTGAGTTTCAGCTTTTTCCAAACCCACTGCAACTACATACACTATGTTTCTTCCCTTACACACTATGTGAGTATTCCCTTCTCTGCCTCAGGAGGGAACACCTATAGGAAACGCCCATGCTCTCTCGAGTAACCAAAGACAGCCCTGCTGCTGGAACTCCCCCTCAGTCAGTCACTAGTCACACAGCAACACATGGATGGGCAACCTACACTTGCACAGCAGAGCTTTATGGTGCCAGTATTGAGCCGCACTCACCTCCAGCCCTCACTACTAGTTCAATGTAGATTCCCACTCTGGGCAGCGACAGTTGGAAGTATCGCAAGACTTGGGATATCCCACAATTAGGCGCAGGGTGATGCCCGGCCTCAGGTCCGCTGACTGGTATGGAATTGTAACTCGCATCCTGGGCGTCGGAGGACGCTGGCAGCTGTCATTCAATGTCAGCCGGAGAGCCCAGGCATTAGAACCCATCCAGTCACTAGGACTAGGCACTGTGTGAACCACCCCTCAAGGGGCGACGGAGGGGTGGGTGTCAGGGAAGGAAGGGGTGCAAACCCAGATAGGGATAAGCAGAAGATGATTTTCGAGGTAGCTGTCCAGCACCCCCCCTATAATTGGCAGCTGCCTCTTCTGCCTTCCCCTAGTTCCAGCCCTGTGCAACCAATTGTGATGAAACTTACCCTAATATTTCCATTGTTGAGTGCTAATTTATACCATTGGCAGTTACACCTCCAGTCTTGTCAAGTCTCAAGGCATTTACAATGCAAGGCATTAAAGGGGAACTATTGTGAAAATTAAAATTTAAGCTTCATCATACTGAAATAAATAACTTTCTAAATACTTTTTCAGAAATAATCAAGTTAATCTTCACTATTCCTCTTTCAGCATCTGTTTCTCTTCATTGTGTCTTCATGCAGCAGTTGGGTGTCAGATATTCATTGACAGTTACATCCAGTATATCTTATAGGGGGGTAAATTCCTTTTCTAGCAGGTGAATTAGTCCTTCACTGGACTAGGCTGGGCATGAGAAAGACAACCGGTAGATCTGCATTATACACCAAGCCAGGTTACTAGCGTCAGCTTAGGTTGTGCTGAACTAAATGTAAATATTATCTTGAAAAGTGAGAATGTGTGGTTTTGCTACACTGATATTTAAGGACAAAAGAAGGGCAACTACCCATGACGGTTTGAATTTATATGGTTCAAAAAGTAACCTTATCAGTTAGTACAGCAGCCTCTAAAGAAAAGCCTGGTGAGATTATATCAGTATTCAAAAGCAAAAAAAAAAAAGCTTTGTAAAGAAGTCATCTGTCAACCTACAATAACAATTTCTGTGTATAAATGACAAGTAAAAGTATTCAAGACTAATATGTAAAGTTCTAATAATGCGCCGAGCATGCAATAGGCATAGACAAGAAACCTGTGTGTCCCAAAAGGCTAAAACAACATTGTCTAGTATCATGGGGCAACTAATTATTAGTTTCCTTTTTTGGCCTGATGCTGTTGGAATAATGAAAGCAAAAGTCTCATTGGCCACATACTATATACAATAAGGCAGGGGTCCCAACCTTATTTTACCTGTGAGACACATTCAAGTGTAGAGCAACATAAGCATGGCATATCTCCCAACATTTTGGAAGTAAAAAGAGGGACAAAAATTTTTTTTCGCAAGTAGCGGGGCTAATTTTTTTTGACCACGCCCATTTTTGGGACCACACCCCCTAATTACCATGTTAATTTTACAAAATTTGGCAGATTATGAAAGTTTGAAAATATTTCTTCTGTTACAATTACTTATTTTCTTATCTCAAAAGTGTTACAAAGTATCTTATTTGCATATTTTAGCTGTTCTGAGCTCTCTGCCAAAAGCCAATTAAGTTAGAAACTTTGTTTCTTTTTTTGGCTGTTCAGTGCAGAGAAAAGAGGGACTTTCCAGTACAAATGAGGGACTGCAGGTTGACCTGTCAAAAGAGGGACTGTCCCTCCAAAAAAGGGACAGTTGGGAGGTATGGCATGGAAAAGGTTCCTGGGGAGCCACATTTGTGCTATAATTGGCTAGTTATAGTCCTTATTTGAACTTGCAGCCTATAGGCTGTATTTGATAGTTTTAATGTTTTTTATACAACCAAAACTTGCCTCCAAACCTATTCATTTAAATCACCTGCTTTGAGGCCACTGAGAGCAACATCCAAGGGGTCGGAGATTTCTTACAAGCCAGGATTTTCATGATGTGCCATTAACACTAAGGTTGGAAAGGGGACCCTGGCAGGAAAGCCTCAGCATTCCTTAATAGTCACAGCAAAGTGAACAAATGTTTCCTTGGTGAGTTTTTGAAGAAATATTACATGTTTAATTTTTCAGCATATAAAAACCAGTATTGTGCAGAGCTGATATCTGATATAATCCAGGTGTTGATGATGTTCACATTGGACCACATAGGATTGCTCCTATTCCATTCTTTGCGATCCAATCACTTGGCCCAGTTTCAAAATGGTTATATTTTGGGCCACGTTCTGATCACAACATGCCCACTTGAAAGCCTGCTCAGCTCAAAAGGCACAGTTTGCTGGTATTATTGCTTATAAAATGCTCTCAATGTCATTTCTCAGTCATCTCTTTATATGTCATTTTTGTGCCATACTTTTCGGTGAGGAAGAAAACCATTTTCTTTGTCTTGTAATGAGGTTACAGCGAGTACTCAGCTGCTATGTACAAAATATCCCCAGCTAAAAATAGAACGATTCCTCCTGTTTATTATACAGTGGCTGCAGTACTCCAGAGGGGTAGAGCTCTTCTCATTGTTGGGTTCATATAGGGATACTGGCAGTTCCTGGCAAGGGCAGTTTCAAGGTATAACATTTGCCATGCCCCCCCCCCCCCATAGCATCACAAAGAACCCTTGGGGAAGTAGGTTTTAAGACAATTTTGATTCTAACCCACTCCTGTTAGCCCCATAGCTCAGTTTAAGACATTTCTGTTTTAACCTTAAAGTTGGTCTTTCAGGAGTATCTAGGAGGCCACCTTCTGGCCATGTTTCTCTTCAGCTGGTCTTCAGGCTTGTCCTTCAATGGCCTCTGCTCTGGCACCCATTAGGAAAGAAAATAGACCCTATTTTGGGAACCATTGCTTTGAAGGGCAATGGGACTTTTCTATGCTAGCTCTCACTAGCACGCATTATGTAAAAATGCAAAGTACTGGTTGCCCAATAATCCTTTCAGCCTCTGTAAAGAAGAGTCATTTCTACCGACATATACATGATATATACTCACGGCAGAAAAATGCAAAGCATTGGGTCTGACTTATAATTTCCACTTCCTCAGGAAACCAAATGTATTTGCTTTACAAAAGGCAAGTGCATATACTGGGGCAGGTACCCAAATTGACACTGGTTCCTAACTTCTACCTACCTCTGTCTCCCAGGAGACCCCATCGGCTCTCCATCTACCCACTCTCTCATGGTCAGGCCACATCTTGTTGCCCCCTGACTGTTATTCAATCAACTGGAATAGTAAAAACGATGCTAGAAGCCATTGTTAATTGTTAGGAAGAGATACAATAAATCAGATATTGATGGGTAACTCCCTGATATGCCCATTGGGCTGAGCCAATCATTGACCCTATGGCCCAACGATTGGATCACAATGCAGAAGATTGCAACAGTTAGTGATGGGCGAATTTGTCCCGTTTCAGCAAAAAAATTGCAAATTTGAAACAAGTCAGAACAAAAAAGGCAAATAATAATAAACAATACAGACAAAGTTGCTTAGAATTGCCCACTCTATAACATACTAAAAGTTAATTTAAAGGTATGGGTCCAAATTATGGATAGATCCCGTATCCAGAAACCCCAGACCCCAAGCATTCTGTATAACACATACTATTATCTTTCTGTTCTCTGGTTCTGACTCTTGAAACAGAAATCAGTTTTCATCCAATTATTATTCCAGTAGGTTTTCCTTTTGGATATAATCACTGATGCCCCCTTACATACGCAACAGGGATTTTCCCACATTTTGCTGTACCTTAATAAAAATATAATAAAAGCTGGGAAACGAGGAAGAAAATACAACACTGTTTTAATTGACTTAAGCCTTCACTTAAATTGTTTTATTGTTATAAATATGGAGAAATTATTACGAATAAATTTGCTCTGCGTACATCAATTGAGGCAGACTTTGTAGAGTTCCTCTTTCTGTATAATAGTCACTGTTACATGGGTGCATCTAATAAGGACAATGGCTTATTGCTAAGCCATGAGCAAGTGAGAATATTTATGGATTTCTGAATTGATACCATGTACTTAATATACCCTGAGCACATTCAGTTATCCCAGACATGCCCAAGCTGAAGAATTTGTTGATATTGGGTTGAATTCATCCGACCCTCAACTTTAACAAAGGCCCCAGTCCATGAACTAACCACACAGCCACACAGCATGATGGAACCTCCACCAAATTTGACAGTAGGTGGTTTTCTTGGAATGTGGTGTTCTTCTTCCACTGTGCAAAGGGCTTTTTGTTACGACCAAATAACTCTATTTTTGTCTCATCAGTCCAAAGCACTTTGTTCCAAAATGACTGTGACTAAATGAGCTTTTGCATACAACAAGTGACATTTGTGGTGCAGAAAGGGCTTCTTTCTCATCACCCTGCCATAAAAATGTTCCTTGTGCAAATTGCGCTGAATTGTAGAACGATGTACATATACACCATCTGCAGCAAGATCTTCTTGCAGGTCTTTAGAGGTGATCTTTGGGTTGTCTGTAACCATCCTCACAATCCTCTGCATTTGCCGCTCCTGTATTTTTCTTGGCCTGCCAGACCTGGGTTTTACAGCAACTGTGCCTGTGGCCTTCCATTTCCTGATTACATTCCTTACAGTTGAAACTGACAGTTTAAACCTCTGAGATAGCGTTTTATAGTCTTCCCCTAAACCAGTGATCCCCAAACAGTAGCTCGTGAGCAACATATTGCTCTCCAACCCCTTGGATGCTGCTCTCAGTGTCCTCAAGGCAGGTGCTTATTTTTTAATTCTAGGCTTGGAGGCAAGTTTTAATTGCATAAAAACTAAATATAGTGCCAAGCAGAGCCTCCTGTATGCTGCTAGTCTACATAGATGATACCAAATAACCAATTACAGCCCTTATTTGGCACCCCAAGGGATTTTTTTCATGCTTGTGTTGCTCCCCAACTCTATTTATATTTGAATGTGGCTCACTGGTAAAAAAAAGGTTGGGGACCCCTGCCCTAAACCATGATACTGAACAATCTTTGTTTCAGAACTTTTGAGAGTTGCTTTGAGGATCCCATGTTGTCACTCTTCAGAGCAGAGTCAAACAGAAGCACAACTTGCAATTGGTCACCTTAAATACCCTTTTTCATGATTGGACAAACCTGCCTATGAAGTGCGAGGCTTAACGAGCTAATCCAACCAATTTGGTGTTGCCAGTAATCAGTATTGAGCAGTCACGTGCATTCAGATTAGCAAAATTACAATTGTACTCAAATTTTTGCACAGACAGTTTTTACCATTTGATTTAATTTCATACAACCGAATACTGCGTCACTGAATATCTTTGTTCATAAAAAAAAACCCAGTACGGAAAATGAAAGACTTACCACTATTATCTTTTTTTTTGTTGAAAGTGAAGTAAATTATAATGTAGGCTGAGAGGGGTTCCCACACTTATATAACTGCATATTCAATATATTGTGTGAGTGGGTCCCTAAGTACAGTAAGTGACAGCAGCACAGAGCATGTGAATCAGTAGAAAAGAAGATGGGGAGCTACTGGGGCATCTACTGGGGAGACACAGCACAAAACATAATGTACAACATCTCTACCTTGTTTTTTTGTTGAACTTAGGTTGGCCTTTAAATTCTTTGATGAGTGCTAAGAGCAGACTGACACTGAGTTAGCATTGCGATGATGCCATTTATTTTTCTTTCCATGCAGTTGCAGAACTGTCAATAACTTGAAATGAACAACAAAGGAATAGCCAGGGGCTAAAATCTAGTAAAGGGCTGGGCCAAGCGACGACTTTTAAAGGGGTGGTTCACCTTCAAGTTAACTTTTAGTATATTGTAGAAGGGCCAATTCTAAGAAACTTTTCAATTGGTCGTCATTATTTATTTTTCATAGTTTTTTAATGATTTGCAATTTTCTTCTGTTTCTTTGCAACTTTCAAATGGGGGTCACTGACACCATCTAAAAACAAATGCTCTGTAAGGCTACAAATATATTGTTATTGCCACTTTTTATTACTTATCATTCTATTCAGTCCCTCTCCTATTCATATTCCAGTCTCTTATTCAAATCAATGCGGGGTTGCTATGGTAATTTGTACCCTAGAAACCAAATTGCTGACACTGCAAACTAGAGAGCTGCTGGATAAAAAGCTAAATAACTATAAAACCACGAAACGCGTTGGGAGATTTGGAATTTGGGAAATAAAAAGCCTTTTATTCACCGTATCCTCCTGAGTCGTGGTGTGCGTGCCGAGTGGAAGCATTTGTTGAAATTTTCTCCCTCAAGCTGCGGGTTCGGGGCAGAGCACCCGGACCAGACTGAAGGAGCGGTGAGTAGCCTGCTATTACACAGCATTTTCTTTGGAGGAAGATTTGGGGAAGCGATAGGTCCGGGGCATTTGCACCCGGGCCCACCTTAATTAAGGGTGAGCACCGTGGGTGAAGGACGGGGAGCCATACCTGCGGCCCGTTTATTAAGAAGGACTGGAGCTTACTAAAAACAAATTATAAAGTCATTTTTACTAAAAGTTAACTCAAAGGTGAACAACCCCTTTAAAGGCAGGCTCTGGGCTCACCAGATTACACTCTGCCTGATTGAAGGGCTTTCATATATTATCTGTATTATATTGTTGGGTTATTTATGGAGGCAGACTATGAAAGCACTCTGTATATAGCACAGTGACGTAGGAGACTTAATTGCCCTGCGTGTGACTGTAGACCGCACAGTTAACTTTTAACTTCCTTCTTGTGTTTTCATCTTGTTCTAGTTTGCTGTAAAGTAATTTATATATGTATAGTTAACTGAGTGTGAGTATCCCAGCAGTGAGAATATAATTAAAGTCATTTGAGGAAACAAATATTCACAAGACAAACAAAAGTCCCACGCGGTGCTTATTGGTTTCACAGGAATGACAAAGTTATTTAGCGACTCGTCTGCTGCCGGGGAGAAAACCACAGATATCCTAATTGAGCCCCCTGCTCAGTGTGTGTGTGATGAAACCTACACACTTGAGTCTACAGTATATCATTGTTCAACTTTTGGGGCTTCCCACTAGTTACACGGCTGCTGGTCATGCTATACATCTTTTTTTCCTGAATGTGTGTACAGAAAACCTGCCATAAAGCAAGACAGGACTGCTGTCCCCTGTTGCAGAAAGGAAACTGATGCTGAGTCAGGAGTACCAGGAAATAGTTTTCCTCCGTAAAGGTTTAATACATCTTCCAAAGTAAATTATTTTCCCCAAAACTGCACTACTGTGCATTTTATTTATTTTGACAGTAGTGTTCTTTAATATTAGTTACTTTGAGAAACAAAATACAAAACGTATCCCGTGCAGTAGATCAGGGGTCGGACTGAGCTGATGGGATACCATGAAAAAACCCAGTGGGCCTGCAATCCTTGTGGGACCCCCAGCCCAGATCTTCTCCCACCTGCCTGACACAGTGTGTGTGTGTGTGTGTGTGTGTGTGTGTGTATGGATGGTGGGTTTTCATTTGAAGGGGTTGAACTTGATGGACTTTGTCTTTTTTCAACCCAATTCAACTATGTAACTATGTAACTCCTCTCTCTGTGATCTCTCCTCACCTCGACTGATGCAAGAAAAGCAGGTACGCACTGTTCGGGGTCATGTTAGAGGTGAGAGGGTTGTGGCGGCTGTCAAGGGGGGCTCTGAAGTTGATGGGGGTCAGGGGCCCTAAAATTGGCAGAGGTGGGTTTGGCAGCTGCAAGCGGGTCAAGGACCCCCCACACCCCTACATCTTATGCACATTCAATGCCAAACACTAACTGCTCTGTACTGTGAGAAGTTATTAGTTGATGGTTTACCTCAGTCCCTTCCCAGAGACTATTATCCACTGTTACTATAGGCACCATCTCTCCCTACTATACCTGCTATCCCACAGTCACACTCCCTTCCCAGAGACTATTATCCACTGTTACTATAGACACCATCTCTTCCTACTATACCTGCTATCCCACAGTCACACTCCCTTCCCAGAGACTATTATCCCACTGTTACTATAGACCCCATCTCTCCCTACTATACCTGCTATCCCACAGTCACACTCCCTTCCCAGAGACTATTATCCACTGTTACTATAGGCACCATATCTCCCTACTATACCTAATTTACATACTTCCCAGCTGTCCCGTTATTCATGGGACAGTCCAGATTTTGACAGCTCAAACAGCAGTCCTGGGTTTGTTACTGAAATCTCCTGACTTTCTCTTTGATCTCCTGCACTGAACAGCCAGAAATAGATTCAAAGTTTCTAATACGTAATTGGCTTTTGGCAGAATACATGCTGGTGTGCACTTCTATAGCTTTGTTACAATTTAAGATCAGCAAAGAAACAACTGTTACAATTTCAAGCAGGTCTCTTGGGGAAACTGTGACTTGCAGCTTAAAGGGCAATTCAACCTCATTAGCAAAACTGTAGTAACACATACAAACCACATAAATGTGTTCAAACCATAGTCTGTCACTATTTTATTTCCTCATTCCAGAACTGATTGGATGATGCACAAGTCCTCCTAAGGCTAAGGCCAGACGGGGAGATTCGGGGGCATTTTGATGCCTGGCGACTTCTCGCTGCGACTTGTAGCCCCCGAACCTCCACGAATAGCTAAGTACCCAAGCGCACCGGCGTTGCTTGAAAACGCCGGCGCGTATTCACACGGAGCGGCGCGATTTTTGAAATCGCTCCAAATTGCCTGGCGAGGCCCGTCTGGCCTAGCCGTAATGGGTTATTTCAGTCTGACGAATGTACCACAAATTATTGAGGAAGGATATAACTGATTAGATAACAAATCAAAGAGCAGGAGAAAACACGAATACTGTTAAACAGGGCAGTAAACTCATAACAATTATCTAGTCCTTTCTCTTTTTTTCAGCTTATATTTTAACAACATTTTTTTTGCAGACTAGAACTAAACAGTTTCCATTGGAAACAAATCTTGGAGGAAATGGTTACAGGGCCGAGCAGATTACGCGCATTGCTGCAAAAAGTTTTAAATCGTTTAAATTCCGCTAAAAGGGAAACTAACTTTAAATGCGGGTTTTTCTTAAAGGAAATGGCATCTTATGAAACTATTTGTGCACAATGAGCATTTCAATGCGTTTTTTTTTTTTCTTTTTAAATTAAACCGGGGGTGTTGTGTGCAGTGTTACAAGAAATCAGTATCATTACTTAAATGGCTATAGATAACTAAGTGTCCCCACAGACACTTAGTTATCTATAGCTCGTGTCCCCATAGAGAATTCTCTAGAAAAAAACACTGAATGTGGAACCTGGTCCATAATAACACTGTATTATTATTTGCTTCCTAGATTTCACTTTTCACAGTGCACCTGTATTCCTAAATGACTCCTAGTTCTCTAGTATATGTCAGGCCTCATCTTTGCCTATAAGGAGGATGGCGGATAACTAATAGTCTCCTAGAATAAACCAAATGGTTAATTTGTGGGCCAAACTTAAGTCTAAAGCTGGCCATAGATGCAAAGATCCGATCGTAAGATGATTCCACGATCGGATCTTTGCATCTCCCGACCTGCTCCCGACCTGTCACTAACCTTCAGATCAACTAAAGTAGTAAAAAGCACAGATAGCTGACGTTCTGCCCCTGACAAGGATCGTACGAAAGTTGTACGATTAAAAGCGATCTGCAATAGACGCAAAGATATTATCACCAGCAGACAAAAATTTTCTAACCCGGCGATCGACCAAACGACCGATTGGCATGGCACGACAAATGTCGGAGCACTCCACATACGATTCGAAAGTCGTACGATAGTCGTACGAATCCTCGATTCGTACGACCAAGTCGTTGCGTCTATGGCCAGCTTAAGGGCTCTTACACACAAGCGTTTTTGCCTGCACTCCCCTGCGTTCAGTTTTGCTGCGTTCAGCGTTCTGTACTCACAAGAACGCATGTAGGCGCCCAACGCAGGAAAAATGCAGCATGTTGCGTCTGAACCTGCGTGCGGCACCTATATGCGTTCTTGTAAGTACAGCCCCATTGAAAAGCATTAAGTGCGTCTATACCTGCGCTCCCCTGCGGCTGAACACAGCAAAACGGAAAGTAGGGGAGCGCAGGTAAAAACGCCCGTGTGTAAGAGCCCTAAGCAAGATTTCAATATATGATCATTAAACATTATAGAGATACCTATAAATGTAATTGCAATTCCCTTTCTATTCTTAAGGGCTTTTACACACAAGCGTTTTTACCTGCGCTCTCCTGCATTCCGTTTTGCTGCGTTCAGCCGCAGGGGAGCGCAGGTATAGACGCACTCAATGCTTTTCAATGGGGCTGTACTCACACAAGCGCATGTAGGCACAGAACACAGGAAAAATGCAGCATTTTGCGTCTGAACCTGCATTCGGCGCCTACATGCGTTCGTGTGAGTACAGCCCCATTGAAAAGCATTGAGTGCGTCTATACCTGCGCTCCCCTGCAGCAAAACGGAATGCAGGGGAGCGCAGGTAAAAACGCTCGTGTGTAACATGTGTTTTAACCTGTGCTCCCCTGCTTTCAGCCGCAAGGGAGCGTGTAAGAATAGACGCACTCAATTCTTTTCAATGGGCCTATACTCATACAACCGCATCAGACGCAAAATGCTGCATTTTTCCTGCGTTCGGCGCCTACATGCGGTTGTATGAGTATAGGCCCATTGAAAAGTATTGAGTGGGTCTGTTCCTGCGCTCCCCTGCGGCTGAACGCAGCAAAACGGAACGCAGGGGAGCGTAGGTAAAAACGCCATGTGTAAGGGCCCTAAACGACGGGTTCTGAGTCTCTTAAAGCTGTAGCAGAAGTCCATTGATTGACAGACTGGTGAACAGACCTGCATTGTTAGAACTGAAGTCTTGGCTTCAGGAGAGATGGTTTCTGTTACATTAAGGGGGTTGTTCACCTCTGAGTTAACCGTTAGTATGATGTAGAGAGGGATATTCTTAGACAATTTCAAACTGGTTTTCATGTTTTTATTATTTGTGGGGGTTTTTCAGTTATTTAGCTTTTTATTCAGCAGCCCTCCAGTTTTCAATTTCAGCAATATGGTTACTAGGGTCCAAATGAACCTAGCAACCATGCATTGAGCTATTGCAGCTATTTTTGCTTTCTATCTGGTCCTCGTCAGCTTTGAGCTGCTGCAAGCTTAAAACAAATTCCTCTCTGATATTTACTTTTTAGGGCTACCGTTTTACTTCTTCAACAATTCCCAGCCACAGAGGCCTGCATTGCATAAGTCACACAAACAGAAGAGAAACTGTCTTTTTATACAATACAGGTTGCTATAAAAAGAAGCGAAACTGCAGCCTTTTAAACAAATGACTATTCAGCGTGTGCGGGGAGGCTGAAATAAAGGGGATAGTGTCGTGCAGAAGCATTGAACACAAGCATGAGTTTCTGCGTAGCAAAGGAAAAGAAAAAAATAATGTTCACTACAACCTCAATCTTTCTGGCTGAATTGCATAGAGGTTAGAGGAATACATATAGAGATCCCCAACCCTTTGAACCCATGAGCAACATTCAGAAGTAAAAGGAGTTGGGGAGCAACACAAGCATGAATAATGTTTTTGGGGAGCCAAATAAGGGCTGTGATTGGCCATTTGTGGATTGTCAACCTACATTGAGGCTCTGTAAAAATAATCACCTGCTCTAAGTCCACTGACAGCAACATCCAAGAGGTTGGGGAGTAACATGTGGCTCATGAGCTACTGGTTGGGGATCACTGATATAGGGGTCATTTATTAAAGTCCGAATGCCTAAACTCAAACGATTCAAGTTTCTGTCGTATAAAATCCGAATTTTTAGTGGGGAAAAAAAACTTGAATGTTTCAAGATTTCTATACCATGAGGCTGCATACCACCATCTCAGACCTGCTGAGGTTGTATATAAGTCCGTGGGAGATGTCTCTATCTTGAAATTGTCTATGGTCTGCGCTGGAATTTGCCCAAAAATCCGACTATTCAAGTGAAAACCCTAATTGCTCCATTTTTTCTGGAAAAGCCAGAAAAAATGGAGCGATAAGGGTTTTCACACGATTTTAATGAGTTTTTTCCCCCCCGATCCGATTAAGCTGAGCTTTTTTAATAAAAAATATGGTCAAATTGTGGATTCTAGTTTGGTCGGACTTTTTTTTAATTAAATAATCAGAAAAAAAATCAGATTTTGATAACCCCCATATTTTCTGGGTATTTTTCTTTTAAGACAGCAGGCATATTTATTTATGAAAAATAGAACAAGAACTGCAAGAAATGGGTGCAGAGTGTTCTGGTTTTTCATTTTTCATGATCCCACTCTTCAGCTGTTTGTGCTTCTAGATTGGAGCAAAGTGAGGAATCCTTACATGGATGACTGGCAGGGCTGGACTGGCCCAGAAGAACACTTGTCTCCAAGCCTTGAATTCAAAATCAAGCACCTGCTTTTAGGCCACTGGGATCAACATCCAAGGGGTTGGAGAGTAACATATTGCTCATGAGCTACTGGTTGGGGATCACGGATATAGGAATACATTGCTGTATCTGCCAGTCATTGTACCATATTTCCAACAATAAACAAGAAAAGAGCAAACAGTTGGTCTCTTCAAATCTCACCCTAATTTGCCTCTAGAATGAACCCCCCCCCCTTAAACCACTGCTTCTGATGAAATATCCCGACCTACAATTAACCATTCAGATGAAATAACGTAGTAAAAGGATCAAACCAGATGATGTTCTGGCCATTTATAGGCAAATAGCAATGGTACAAAGTTAGAATATTATGTCTAAATAATTGTAGTGACAGTCACCCAGGGCCAGGACAAGGAGTAGGCAGAGTAGGCACATGCTAAAGGCCCCCATACAGCAGACAGACCGAGTCGCCAGCATATTGGCCCGTGTATGGGGCCATCCGACGGGCTTCCCCGATCTATATCTGGCCTGACAGTCGGCCAGATCTCGATCGGGCAGGTTAAAAACCTTAGTCGGATCGCAGGTGCATCTGTGCGTGTATGCGGTCCCGCGATTTGACCGCCCGTATCGCCTAGGGCCCAACGATCGGATCATCCCAATATCGCCCACTTCAATGTGGGCATATCGGGGAGAGATCCACTTGTTTGGCTATATCTCACTGTTTATGGCCACCTATAGGGCATAAAACTGGGGGGGGCAGGGACGTACCTTCTCTTTTGCCTACCCCCAGTCCGTCCCCTCTCTCCCCGACTCTCTGTGCGTCCCCTGTTTGCACAGGCCGGTCCTTGTATGCAAGCTCAGCCGTTGCCATGATCAACTAGGTTGCCTAGGGTGCCTGGCTGGCTTGGCCCGGCTCTGCAGTCACCCATTGATATCATCATGCAATACATGCAGATAAATTATCATTAGAAATCTTCTAACCTGTCCAATTGGCTAAACAACTAATCGCCATGGTACAAAAAATGTCAGGTGATCCACACAGTCCAAAAATGTACGAGCCATTGTTTCATACTACTTTATCTTTGCGTCTATCTCCAACTTAACATGTAAGTGCTCACAATTCCATATTTATTTTGAACCTCTATGCCCATAAAGTACACAGAATTGAATGCACACATCTAAACAGTGTCGGACTGGGACATCAGGGGCCCACCCAAAAAACCTTACACTAGGGGCCCACCAAAAAAGTTTAGACCAGGGGCCCACTCTCAGTACTATTATTCTTCCTCTACTCATTCAACCTCTATTCTCCTAGTGTATTTTCTTTACATACTATAATCTATTATTGCATCTATTTAGCCTCTAGAAATAGGGAATGTCCATGAACTTGGTCAAATTAGCAGCATGAGGGCCCACTGACACCTGGGCCCACCGGGACTTTTCCTGGTATCCTGGTGGGCCAGTCCGACACTGCATCTAAACATACTAAAATCTTAATTAAAAGAACAACAACTGATTATGAATTTAAATTGCAAAAGTGCTCAGGCGACGTATATATTTATTAAGAAGGATTGACCACAGTCTCCCACTAGCTGAATTTCTTGTTTATTGAACTGGGAAATGCATTTATGTGCCATTAAGATCACTGCTCTAAGGTTACAGGAATTCACCACAAAATTGAGGCCGGGTTCCTTGAAACTTGAAAATGGTTTCTGGTGTGTACATATGCTGAAATGAGAAGGTGCTGCTGCACCCACTACGCCCTTGGAGCCCTGTCTGTTTCCTCATTGCTACACTCAAAATAAAGTGGATTACGTTTTTAAATAAATATCTTTATAAATTATTTATATATATATATATATATATATATATTCCTTCAAAGGACTCCCACTCCAAGATCAGTGAAAAATTATTCTCTATCCATACTTGTGTATCCAAAGTTCCGGCGCTAGTGAGGGTAGAAACGTAGGATACACAAGTGTAAATAAAGAATAACGTTTCATCAATCTTGGAGTGTTGGTCCTTTGAAACAATGATCAAGATCCCCATTATGTCTCTAGGTTCTCAAAACTCTTTATTTTATAATTATAATGTCTGTGCAACTGCAATGTAATCTCATTATCAACCTCAAGGCTTGCTTCTCTAACTACATTTCACAATCCATACCCTTTACTAGGTACAATACACCAATTTATATTTTTTATAGAAACAAAACAGTTGTAAACTGTGTCCTTTACAGCCAGTGCTTTTATGAAGTGATTACTATTCTCATATATTCATTCATTCACTCCCTCATGTCAGATTTATACTACAGGTATAGGACCTGTCTCCCATAGACATAGGCTACTCAATATGTTGGCGCTATAGAAATATATGTTAAATAACATGTTAATAATCCAAATTTTTAAAAACAATTTCCTTTTTCTGTGTAATAATAAAACAGTCACTTGTACTTGATCCCAACTAAGATATAATTAATCCTTATTGGGTTGAATATATACAAGAAATGATGTACTGTTTATGTTTCTATTGTATAAATAGTAGAAGTCGCTGCGGAGTTCTAGTACAGTTTTGGGATCTGTTATCTGGAAAGCTCCGAATTACGGGAAGGACATCTTATTTTATAAAATCATCCAAATATTTTCGTTTTCTCTGTAATAATAAAACAGCACCTTGTACTTGATCTAAACTCAGTGGGTAAAAACCAGCCTAATGGGTTTTTTAATTATTTACCAGATTTTTTAGTAGATTTACATGCATGAAGATTCAAATAATAGAGATACACACTGCTATTTGGGGAGATTAGTCACCCAGCAACAAATCGATTCTTTTTCTGATGACTAATCTCCCTGACTGCCTTCCCGCCAGCTAGAATGTAAATTGCCAGGGGGGTGGTGCTTGGACTTGGGCTTCTGAAGTCGCCCCAAAGTTGCCTCATGAGGAAGAAGAGGAGATTTGTCGCCAGTCTACCGTAAGGGTGGTAGCACATGTAGCTACTGGGGGGGGATTAGTTGCTCAGCAACAAATGTCTTCTTCTTCGGCGGACTAATCTTCCTGAACTACCTTCCCGCCAGCTAGAATGGAAATCACTGGGGGGATGGCACTGGAATCGGCTTCTGAAGGTGCCTCATGAGGAAACTTCAGGAAACTTCAGCGAGCCAAAGCGATCCAAGTGCCATTCGGCCAGCAATTTACATTCTAGCCGAAGGGAAGGCAGTTCTGGGAGATTAGTCCGAAGAAGAAGCGATTTATCGCTGCAGGACTTATCTCCCGGAATAGCAGCATGTGTCTATGCCCTTATGAAAGATCCCTTCTCTGGAAAAAAGCCCCAGGACCTGAGCATTCTGGAGAACAGGTCCCATACCTGTATAACTTCATGGCTTCCACTCATGGTGCATGAAGTTACAGTCATGGAAAACTATTAGTTCCACATTGGCCAGATTGGTCTAGATTGTTCTGGGAACTCTTAGACATCCATCCGGTTTATACAATTATTAATAAAATAATTAGTTATTAGATGCATTGTGTCCTATTGAGGCAGGAATTCAACCATCCCAATAGGGTTTCTTGGATAGGCTAATGCCAAACACACACACAATGATTAGTGAAGAAACATCTGGGGATTCCCAAGTTACTTTGTGGTGCCTCATTATATTGCAGTAGCTCTGATATGTCAATAGAATGGAAGAGCCCATCCCTAAAACGTACCATCAGAGAAGCCACACATAATTCACATAAGTAATGAGGTAAGGATAGCTTTCATGGTGTTGAACGTGGCAGTGCCTTCCACTAAAATGGCACAAATGCTGCTGTTATTGAGAGGCTTATGGGCAGCCCTTGGAGAAGACCAAGGCCCTCCAGTTGGAAATCACTGCTGTTTGTGATAGAACGAGCACTGGAGTTTATTGCATTTAACTGAAAAAGAGGGAATCAACCAGTATTTTATCCAAGAATTCCGTCACAAATGGCACCGATGTTTATCTCCCTGATCTCGGCTCTTACTTCGGCCTCAAACAGATATTGGACGGAAGGCAACACACTCGAAAGGGCCAGACGGGAAAGCGTGGTCAGGCAGACTGGGCCAGCACAAGCAGCGTACAGGACTAGTCAAACAGGCCCGAACGGTACAGGCAGAGTTCAATCAAAGTCAGACAGGCTAGGGTCAAGAATGGAGAGTGTAGAATAGTCAGCAAACAGGTAAGGGTCAGATTGGCAAGGTCAGAGTAGTCAGACAGGCAAAGATCAATACCAGTAGTAACAAGCAGGATTCACAAGGAAAAGCACCCAGGAACTAATCAAACTTAACCCCACACCGGGCAATTCCCTCAATGCAAATATCCTTTCAACCCACTGCAGGACTCTACCCTGAATTACAGAATGGCCGTCTCCCACAGACTTCATAATGAAATAATCCAAATTTTTAACAATGATTTCCTTTTTCTCTGTAATAATAAAACAGTAGCTTGTACTTGATCCCAACTAAGATATAATTAATCCTTATTGGAGGCAAAACCAGCCTATTGGGTTTATTTAATGTTTATATGATTTTCTAGTAGACTTAAGGTATGAAGATCCTACGTTAAAAGTTAGAAGCAGAGCGGGAGGGGGGCGGCAGCAGCCCCTGGATCGCCCCTGGCCGTTCCCGACTCATACCTGCCCAGTACCCGCAGCCTGCAACCCAGACCCGCAACTCGCATTCTTACCCACTTGGACCCACTATCCAACCCGACCCGCAAGTACCTTATCTGCAACCCTCTGACCATCAAGAATCAGGAACTGCTGTCATTGTAATCCGAAAGTGAGATCTTCGGAAGTAGGCTTGATCATAATAAAAAAGGAGTAAAAACACCACTGAGAAGACCTGTGGCCTGACCCATTACCCACATCTACACCTGCGCCCGGAACTTCTACCCACAACCCGCAGCGTACCGCAGGTTTTTCCAGGTAATCCGCAGTTTCCCGACCCACTGCAGGACTCTACTCTGAATTACAGAATGGCCGCCTCCCACAGACTTCATAATGAAATTATCCAAATTTTTAAAAACGATTTCCTTTTTCTCTGTAACAATAAAACAGTACCTTGTACCTGATCCCAACTAAGATATAATTAATCCTTATTGGAAGCAAAACCAGCCTATTGGCTTTATTTAATGTTTAAATGATATTCTAGTAGATTTAAGGTGTGAAGATCCAGATTATGGAAAGATCCATTATGCAGAAAACCCAAGGTCCCGGCATTCTGGATAACAGGTCACATACCTGTACCATAAATCTGCGCTCTTTGTCTGTGTGGGTTTCTTCCTGGTACTCCTGGTTTTCTCCCACACTCCAAAAACATAGAGGTTGGTTCATGAGCTCCTGATAAAATTGTGTGTGACTGTGATAATGACCTTAGATTGTAAACTCCACTGGGGCAGGGGTACATGAAATGGAACAAATAATACACATACCACACAATCCAATATTATAGAAGCACCCATGGGCCTATGCCTAGGGCTGACAGCTTTTGGGGGGCGACCCACAGGTGCCTATAAAGTAAATCTAAAATGGCCAAAAATAATCCCTAGCCCAATGGCAGATACACTGGCTATTAAATCTGGCAGAAGATGTAGGATCAGTAAGCCTAGGGCAGCCCCAACCATAATACAGTCCTTACTAAGGAATAAGGAACTTACGCTAAATATTAGATAATGATACTGTAGCCTTAAAAGCAAAAGGAGACATTCACCAGTGAATTCACTTGTAATCTTTATCGAAACCATTTTATTTTTGGTTTACTAATTATTCCCATTTCCATTCGGGTCTCTCTGCAAAGCGAAATGGAAAAAGGGTATGTGGTTTCTAGGGTCACTGATCCTCGGCAACTAGAAATCAGCTCGATTGTTACTGATTATCTTTTCTGTTCAGGCCCTCTGCTATTCTTACATTCATGGCTGGTTGCTAGGAGCAATGGCCCTAGCAATCGGATAGAAACTTTAATTGTAGATTGCTGCAGAGTATATAAAAAAAAAAACAATCGCACCCATTGCAAATTACCTTTTAAACGCAACGCTCAATGCATTAGTGATGCCCAATGTAGTAATTAATGGCAACATTTGGGATTACAATGAGGGATTCGTCATTTAGCTGTGGCCCTAAGGCTGTTGTAGAACTATAAAGGTACAAGAGTATTTCCGGAATGCTTTACGGTACCTGGAGGATGTGTATAAATAAATACACAGGAATGAGATCTGGGATCTGCCTATGGCTGGTAAATTATTTACACATGAAATAAACCTAATAGGATTGTTTTGCCACCAACATATACCATCAGGTACAAGACATTCCTGTATTTCAGGGCTTTCTGGATAATAGATGACATTCCATTATTACCGATCGCTGGAGAATTAAATGGGGAACTGGCAACAATCAGCACTCCAGCTTTTAGCACATTCAGAAGGGGTTTCTGGGAGTTGTAGTCTTGACATAACCGCATTTCCTCGTGGGAACAGGTGGGCACTTACCTGGGAGAAGAGTAGCAGTGCCTTGCCGTGAGCAGAACTGATGTGGATAAAAGCCATTGGTACATGGAGGAGTCCCACCTGCTCTGATCCTCCCGACACCTGGAGAGGAACCAACTGAACCTGTTGCAGTCGCTTCTTAATCTCCCAACTTTCCTGCTTCTGTCAGTGGAGTATTGTGAGCCAAGGAGCAGCCCAGGCTTGTAATGTCCTTGTAACAAAAAGGCAAAGTGGGAAGTAAAAGGCACAGATCTCTTATGGCAGCAGCTGTCAAACAATTCTCCCTCCTCTGAGCAAGGCAGGACTTTAACCTGCTGCCTTTCTTCATTTGAATGAGGGGGAACCTCCCATAGTAGGAAGTGAAAAAGCCTCTCACTAATAGACACTGCTCACTTGCATTTCACCAGCGAACGGAGGAAGGCGCTTTCTGCAAACAGCCTCTTCCCCTTTAGTAAACAGAGAATCCTCCTGGGACACTGTATCAATCGCTTCTCAGCCTTTTGGCTAAGATCAAGTGTAGTATCTGATTCCACCCGCACACTCCAGCACCTTTTTGTGTTTGATTTGTGCACCACTGGATGGGTGGCAGAAGCCAGGGTAGACAGGACTCCCCACTAGCCGCAAGGTGAAGGGGAGTCCAAACAACCCCAAACCCCCTCGGGGGTCGCGGATGATGGGGCTCACCATAGCTTTGGCGAGGATGGACCCATCTGCTTTTGACCTGGAACGTAAACGGATAACAATGGCACTCTAGGTAGAATTAATGCAGGGTTACCCCTTGCTCTTTATTCAAGTGCAGATGTGCAACGTTTCGGGGTTACCCCCTTTATCAAGCATGCTTGATAAAGGGGGTAACCCCGAAACGTTGCACGTCTGCACTTGAATAAAGAGCAAGGGGTAACCCTGCATTAATTCTACCTAGAGTGAGATTGTTATCCATTTACGTTCCAGCACAAGAGGGTTGCCGTGCCCTCGAGAGTGTGCGCTGCTTCCATCTGTTGTTTATGCTTTTGACCTGGCCAGGGACACTTGAGCATTGGAGCCCATGTCTTCGGATAGGACTCGCTGAAGGATGATTCAATATTATATGTTATCAGTCGAGAGTAGGGTTGCCACCTGGCCGGTAAAAATTATGGCTGATCCTAAAGTTATTAATTGGAAAAAAGCTAAATATATAGGAAGTCCGGTATTTTTTTCCAAAAAGGTAGCAACCCTAGCCGGGAGGCAGGCCCGGACTGGCCATTTGTGGGTTAGGGCAAATGCCAGAGGGGCTGCTATAAGGTCCCATAGAAAGTCAGTATTTAGTGGGCTGGTGGGGGCTGTTTGGGCCTCTATGTGGGCTGATTGGGCCTCTGTGTACCTGAAATGCCAGGGCCTATTTTAATTCTCAGTCCAGTCCTGCCGGGAGGGATACATCCTAGCTGAGGGATGCATGGTAAAACCCCCTCTGGACCCCCACCGTAGCTTTTTGAATTTGAGCTCGAGCTTTGCACCCCAGGCCTTGCAAACCTGGGGTGCCAGAGATCACTGGTGGTCTTGGCACCAAGGAGAACTTGCACTTTAGCACACTCAGCACTTTATGCTCATATGCCCCGGGCCTTTTGGCTAGGAGATTTGCAATTTTATGTATCTGGCCGCTAGGTCGGGGCAGCACACAGCTTTTTATGAATTTTACCCTACTCCCTATTTATTTTTTAGCACTTATGCACTACACCACTGGCTGCAATACCTCCCCTTGTCTAGGGGGGACATGTGTGGATATCTGGTTCCTTCTCCCTCTGAACCCAGCCCCGAGTGGGCACAATCCATTTTTGGACCTCTTTGGAGGTTATTGGTGTCCTTTCCCTTTGGGGATTGGATAAAGGGGTCCCCTTAGCCTTGTGGCAAAGAGGACCTGAAGACCCTTGCCCCCCGTCTGTGCCTTTTGTCCCAGGTGGGCGTTTTATGGGGATCTTTTTTGAGACTAAGTCCCATTTCACCGCTTCACTTGTGTGTGCACTTTGTGTGAGACTTGCATTGGGTGGTTCGTTTTGAAAACATTCAAAGATTCTGGCACTCAAGGCAAATTCAAGGCATGAGCGAACGTGAAACATTTCGGGGCGTACCCCTTTGTCAAGCATCAATGCTTGACAAAGGGGTATGCCCCAAAACGTTGCACGTTCGCTCACAATAAACTGCAACGGGTAATTCTGCATTGAATTTGCCTTGAGTGCCAGTATCTTTGAATGTTTTCAAGCTCCTGAGGTTTGCCGTATCCACCATACTGAGCACCGGGCCATTCCATGAATGTCTGGTTAGGTGAGTGCGGAGCTATATCTTCTTTACCTATTGTGGTTCGTTTTGAAGCATGCCCAAGCATTCCTTTGAGCTCTCATTCATAACATCAAATAAGGACTCAAAGTGCCCAGAATGGATCATTTTCTCCCTAATGATAAGGAGTTAGTGTAATCTGTTTCCACTTCATCCAGTTGAAGTCACACATTTTACAGCTGCCATGGATTTGCTTCCTCTGCACTGCTCAGCATTCTAGTTTCAATCACAACAAGGGGGTTATTTATCAAAATCCAATTTTTTTTCTCACTGTTTAAAGGGGAAGTCAACTCTCCCAGCGCAAAACCCCTCCCCCCATAGGCCCCCATCCCTCCTCCCCTCCGGCCTACCTCCCCCTCCAGGGAGGTACAGAGGAGCAAACTGAGCATGCTCACGCCCAGGGCAAGGAGGTTTAAGCTGAAAACAGGAAGTCTGATTCAGAAGCCCAATACACAATAGAAGGAAATAAATGTTGTGTTTCTTTGGACAGAGGACTCAGAGCAGCATTACTTTGAAGGATTACTGTTGTATTTATATAGTCCGTTCTGATAAAGCTTACTTCATTTTAGACTTTCCTTCTCCTTTAAATTGTATTTCTATATTTAATAAGGCTTAGGACTCATTTGTGTATCTGTGCTGCCTTTGTTTTTTAGGAGGAGGCATAAGGTTGTGGGTGCTCTTAGGTGAACGATTTGGCGAATGTGTGAAATGGCCTCCAGCATAGGGAAAGAAACATCTGAAAATCCCTTTCTCTTGTGATCCACGTGAATCACCAAAGGTAAAACATTTGATGAGAAAAATGTCACCTTCTGCGGGTTGCTACCATTGTGCAATTGAAATGTTTTCCCTTCAGTGGTTCACACAGATCACAATGGAATGGCATTTTTGGATGTTGGAGGAGATTTTGTGTTCATGGCCCATGTTCTTGGCCTTAGGAAGAGCTGGAGGCTCATGGTTTGTTCCTTTTTTTTTGTCCCACCTATAATAACATAAAAAGCAGATAATACACGAGTCATGAATATACTGTAATTATATAGTGAATAAAGTACCCCCTACTGAAAAAATATAAGGATATTATGTCACGAGGAGTTCCATGACCTGTATAAAAGGCTCCTCGTGACTTATAGGGGTAGATTCATCAAAGAGTGAAGTTAAGAGTGAAGTTCCGCCACTAGAGGGAAATTCCACAGCTCTCCATTCATTTCTATGGGATTTTTAAAGGCGTATTCATCAATGGGTGAACTTTCACTTCACCCATTGAAGAATACACCTTGCAAAATCCCATAGAAATGAATTGAGAGCTGTGGAATTTCCCTCTAGTGGCGGAACTTCACTCTTTGATGAATCTACACCATAATATCTTTATATTTTACAGCAGGAGGTACTTCAACCACTATATAATTTACAGTATATTCACAACTCCAAGGTTAATTCTAATATCCTCATATTTTCCAACAAGCGATCCTTTATTTATTTATTGTAATGCACAAGTTTTAGTGAGTCATGTGACAAAAATGACATCACGTTTATAAGTGATGACATCACTAACAGCCGTTTATTAGGATATAATTTACAGGATATTCTTGGCTTTTGTGTACTATATCCTTATAAATGGTGCTTAAGTATAAGGTGATAGATACACGTCTCATGCAAATAGATTGTCTTTTTTTTTCCCCAAATTAATTTCATTTTATTTCTTTCTCAAGCTTCACTATAAATAAAATATAATCATTCATTGTTTTGTTTTTTTTTTTTGTTGCCGGCACCAGCCACCCCCTCATTTCTGCAGACCTTCACAAGCAGAACTCACGGAGGGTCCCCAGGAAATGATGAAATGGGTGGGTGCACATTTTGTGCCTTTTTGGGTGCTATAAAAGAGATTCTTTTCAAGAGTGGGTGTTTGTGGGTTTTTGCTTGCTTTAAATGAGATCGAGATTCTCCTGTCTATGAACAACGAGTAAATACAGACCTGTGAATGCTTCCAGTTTCTCATGGAAGAATGGAGAGTTTTGTTTTGTTAAAGGAACTTTGTCTGGCAAACGTACATCAAACAAGCTTTGGTTACAAAGCAACACTTGATGTGCCAGCGCCAGACAATGGCATGATTATTATTATTATTATTATTGCCAGGATAGAGCAGGTGTCTCTGGTTTTTCTGTCTCATTGAAGATTCCCCCCCACCACCACCACCGTCCTACAGAATTTCTGACTCATTCTTCTTTCTGGGCCAGGGGGGAGTCTGTTCTGCTTTCTTAACTTGCTAGGGTTTCCAAAACTGAAGATGAAGCTTCATTACTGACCTTATAGGAGAATTCAACCCTTTTATTAAATACCCCTACCTTAAATAGATCCCCTCCCTCCACCCCCCCCAGCCTACCTGATACCCCGGGCAAAAGCCCCTAAGTGCAGATTCCGGCCTCAGGAGTTCACAGTTCTTTTCTGCAGTCTTCTTCGTGTAGTGAGCATAGTTTCAGCACAGGCGCAGTTGGAGTAATCTTCAGTCCCAAACAACTGCGCGTTTGCCGAAAGTCCCGAAAGTTTCCGAAATTTTTTTTTGGGTAACTTTTGTGAATTCATGCACATGCACAGTTGTTCAGGATAGGCAGATTGCTCCAACTGCACAGGTGCCAAAAAACGCCACTCTGATTCCGAAGGAGGTGGAAGAAAAGAGGATGGCGCCCGTGAACTCCCGCGGACAGAATTTGCTTGGAGGGGTAAGTAAACAATTAGGGGCATTTGCCTGGGGTACATCACTGTGTTGTACAGTATTTGCTTTGCTTTCCCTAGCACTTTATTAATGGACTCATTTCTATAAGTCAGTTAAAATGATCATTCCAGCAAGTTTGAATTCTTCATTGGTTTCTATATTATGAGTAGGTAAGCAGTACCCTTAAAAGCTATATACTGTAGGTATGGAATTCTTGTGACCTGCAGATTTTTTGGTGAAGGGATCACCGTGTCTTGAGGAAACTAAGATGACATATAAAACATTATATATTGAATGGGATATACTCCACTCAATCTCCTTTGCCTAGCTCCTCCAGTGCATTTACAGGTCCCCTCCTGTGACATCAGAGATGGGCTGTTGGGTACAGGTATATAAACAGTAAAGGTACAATGAGCCAGGTCAGTTTCAGGATGAAATGGGGTGGGTTTGGGTCAGAGCGGGTCAAGAACCTACTGATCTGAACATTACTAGTGCCTCTCTGCCTAACCCAACTTATATACAGGGCCAGAACTAGGGGTAGGCAGAAGAGGCACCAGTGCAAGGATGAGGGGCACTGGGCAGGTACCTTTAAAGAGTCTTCTGCCTACCTCTAGTCCTAGCCATGCTCAGTGTCGGACTGGCCCACCAGAATACCAGGAAAACTCCCGGTGGGCCAAGGTGGCCTCATGCTGCTAAACGTTTGGCCTATTTCATGGCCATTCCCTATTTCTATGAGAACAAAGAGGCTAAATAGATGGAATAATTGATTATAGTATGTAGACTAAACAAAGTAGGAGAATAGAGGTTGATTGAGGAGATGAAGAATATTAGTACTGAGAGTGGGCCCCTGGTCTAAGCTTTCATGGTGGGCCCCTGGTCTAAGGTTTTTGGGTGGGCCCCTGGTGTCCCAGTCCGACACTGGCCATGCTCCCAAGTCTTGGCCTCGCTCTTGCTCCCTTAGCTTGCCAATGTGCTTTCTGCTCTGCAAGGTACACACAGGAGGGCAAGGTGGCTGGAAAGGATGCCTGGGGTACCTGATTGGTGTGGCCTGTTTTGGCTCTATGGATATTGATCCGTTCCGCCAACTGGTGGGGATGATGAAGTGAAGAGGAGCCGCAACTAAGGTCCAGCCTTGGATTAGGGTTGCCACCTGGCCGGTATTTTACCGGCCTGGCCGGTATTTTTGATGGTTGCTCCCAATGTTATTAATAGGAAAAAAATAAAAATATATAGGAAGGCCGGTATTTTTTTTAAGAAAAGGTGGCAACCCTACCTTGGATCCAAACTAGGCCCTGACATTTTCAGTAAACAGAGGCTTAGCCCTTCTACCAAGCACCCCCACTACCTGCTGTTCCCATCCTTTGTGTTAAAATAGAAAGGCACTCATCTCATGTCACTCTCTAGGGCAGTGATGCCCAACCAGTGGCTCACAAGCAACATGTTTCTCACCAAAGATTCCGGCTCCAGAGCTGGAGGTCCCCAACCTCTTTGGTTTTTTTTTTTTAACCAGTGAGTAACATTCAGATGTAAAAAGAGTTTGGGGTCAGTGGCCTCAAAGCAGGTGATTATATGTATAATTTTTGGCTTGGAGGCAAGTTTTGGTACACAAAACTAGGTGTACTGCCAAGTAGAGCCTCCTGTAGGCTGTCAGTCCACACAGAGGCTTCCAATAGCCAATCACAGCCCTTATTTGGCACATACAAGTATATTTTTAATGATTGCGTTGCTGCCCAACTCTTTTTACATCTGAATGTTGCTCACTGTTAAAAAAAAACAAAAAGGTTGGGGACCTCCAGCTCTGGAGCAGGAATCTTTGATTTTACCCAAAATGGAGACTGATTTAGCCAAATGAGCAGATACTTGCAGGTATAACAAAGTGGAAGTCTCCACGAGATTTATAAACAGATGTTCAAGTCTAAAGAGAATGCCAAAGTTGTCATAAAAAGATATGAATAGAAATATGCAGCAAAGCCGTGTTGTTTGCACACAGTTAGCTCTGCCCTTTTATGCTGCTGGATGATTAATAGAAAATCAATAAAAACAAACCCTAATTACATATATTGCAGGGTATATTAACTATATAAATAAAGAATGCGGGCAAAGCATCAAATGTTTATGTATATATTATAGATACATATATATATATATATATATATATATATATATATAGTACATATATGTGTTACTTTTGTCATGCTGTTTGCTTTATCCAAAGCATTCTCTGAGTATCTGACGGATATAATCTGTTTGTGACCACAAGAATTGCTGAGACAAGCAACATGGTAACTCCTGCGCATGTGTGTAATTAAAATTAATAAGAAGGAGCGAGAAGGAATGCTGTGGGCTCCAACTTGATCTGGCTGAAGAAAAGCACCTAGACATTAATGTAGATTGCAGATAGGAGACATTTTTAATATAAAATTAACTGAACTAGAGTTACATAAAAACAAAACAAACAAAACTCAGATATATTTTTACATGGCCTGTATGATTACATTTGCAGTCATTTTGCGCCTCCCCCATTGTGTTCTATGTTGAATTATGGGACTTCAAGCCTCTCTGTTTTCCATGTGCAGGAATTCTCTGGATTTATACCTATTGGGTAGAATGGATATCGAGCCACAGGGAACAACAGATGAGGATCAAGCCCACGAGGGTCTCACACTGACTTGGGACTGAGCTGGCATTGAGGGCAGGTAGTGCAGTAGGGGAAAGAGGCTGGAGAGCCAATACAAAGCACCAGGGGTTAGGCAGGAGGGGCAATCAAGCGGATCTGGGTCGAGGCAGGCAGCAAAGTTGATAATCAGGCCAAAGTTCACAACAAGAATCAGATCAGGATACAGAATACAAGAAAGCCAGGCTCAAGAGCGAACTTGATAACCAAGCAAAGTTCTCATTGTAAGTGTCTGATTAGTTATTAATACAGAAAATTAGAAACCAGTGCAATTAGCTGCATCAGAATTTAATAATCAGCAAACCTGTAGCATCAGCTTATATTACAGCCAGGGAAGCTCATTTTCTTCAGCTGGATAATTAGTGACGACCCCTAAGCCTAGCTTCTCAACAGCTGCTCAGAGCCCACTGAGCATGTGAGTGTCACAGACACTTTCCAAGATGGTGACCCCCTGTGACAAGTTTGAAGTCCTGGATCATTGCTGCTACTGACAAGCTGAAACTTTAGCCTCGTGCATTAAGTTCATTTTATAAATCATGGCATTTTAGCCATATTCATTTTTAGGGTTTAGTTCTCCTATAAAGGGCAAAAATGGTGTCAAGCGTAGGGATGCACGAGTGTCACAATGCATGCTGGTATATCGACTTTTGCTACACATTGCATACATTTTGATGCACAATGGAATGAAAGCGCCTGTGCACAAGGTCTTACTGCGGATTCTGACGCATCTAAGCGCGCACATGCGCATTTCAGCTACTGCTTTGGGAAGCGCCCTTAAAATGGGTATCATCACGCGTGAGCTCCTTCGATGCTTAGGCAAGAAAACACCAGAGAGAAAACTTATCAACCACAGAAAAAGCAGTTCAGTTCTGGACAAAAAAACATACCGCTCCTTTTAACCATGGAGCTCTGAAAAGATTAGTGGTGCTAGCCGATAGATAGGGCCTCCCGTTTGGGGTGGACAGGGTGGAGGCAATTTGTATGTTGTGCTGCAGTTGGATGTGGACCAACAACTGTCTAAGATTAGCATTATTCTAGAAGAATTGAGATTTGAGAACATGTGATGTCTCTTTACTCTTTACATGACATGATCAATGTCAGTAAACTGGTCCTGCAACCCAACCCATTCTAACCCCATCCCTATCATTGCTTCTTTATTTACCCATAACAACACCAAGGGAAGCATCTAAGATGGTTACATATTCCTTGAGCCACTTATCACTTATAGGCTCCACTCCGTTCCTCCAGCAATCCCACAATCTCCTGTAACCCACCAACTCCTGTTCCTTTTTTATGGTCTTTCTGTTTCCTGGGACCTCTAGTTCACTCCCCACTAGTGACTTTCCTCATTATGTCTATGTAGTTTTTAGTTATCCCTGTGATCATTTTCCAAAACACTCTCCCCCGCAGAATTGCAATTGTTTTGGTCATTAACAAATCAACAAAATTGAAATGTGCCAAATCATTCTGCTTATCTCTTTATGCCAGAGGCTCAGGCGAGGTCCCAATATATTGTCAGGTTACAGATGAATTCCTGAACCCAAAAAAATGTTGCTCCCCACTGACTAGGGAACATAAAGTAAAACCTTATTTTTGGGGACCCAAGTTAATTCTTTTATTAATGGATAAGTACTCCTTTGTAATAAGGTAATGTAAAATTGAAGAGAGTGCTATTTTAAGCAAATTTGCAATTTACATAATTTTTTTTTAAATTCCAAGATATTAAGGGATACATGCATTGTTAATAAACGAGAATTCTGTTACAGCAGTGCCACCTGCTGGTCAGTTTCCTACCAGTCTGACCACCAAGTAGGATGTTGTCAGGAGAAAGAAAAGGCTGCTCTGATGTTCTTCTGCTTTAGAAAGATTTGAGAAAGGTTTCTATTTTTTTCCTAAGCAGAAGAACATCAGAGCAGCCTCATTCTTTCTCCTGACAACATCCTTGACTACTTGCTGGTCAGACTGGTTGGAAACTGACCAGCAGGTGGCGCCGTTGCTACTAAATTCAATGCAAGTATCCCTTAAACTCGTTTAATGAAAAAAAAATGTACATTGCTAAAGATGTTAGAACAACACTCTCATCAATTTAACATTCACTTATTTTAAAGGTTTACTCTTTAGGGTGAAGACACATGGAGCTACTAGTAGAAGCCCTGATATAGACATTATTGAGAATTAATTCAAAAGCCAATTATCACTATTGTCTCCTTTGTAGCTGTGCCAAGTAGCTGCTACTAGTAGCTCTGTTTGTCTTCACACTTAAGCTGGCCATAGACGCAACAATCCGATTGTACGAATCGAGGATTCATACGATTTTCGGCAGAAGTTCGGTCGTTTGGTTGATCGGACAGGTTAGAAAACCTCTGTCGGCTGCCAATAATATCTCTGCGTGTATTGCCGATTGTATGATTTTCAGTGGGAGACTATGTTTTGTCGGACACAACTTTCGTACGATCCCTGTAGGGACAGAACATCGGCTGATTTTCAGTGGGAGACTGTCACTAGGTTTTGTCGGACACAACTTTCGTACGATCCCTGTAGGGACAGAACATCGGCTGATCTGTGCTTTTACTACTTTATTTCATCTGAAGATTAGTGGCAGGTCAGGAGATGGACACAGGTCAGAAAATCATACGAATCCTCAATTCGTACTGTTGGATCTTTGCATCTATGGCCAGCTTAACCCAAAATGTCTCTCCCGAAAATGCCTCTCCATTTGAAATAATTGAAATCTCTGGAGCTATGACCAACATAATGCTAAGTTTCCTGATATTTCCTCTGGAGGAAACTTCGGGCGACATAGAGATATGTTGGTCATAGCGCCAGCGATTTCAACTAATCTTTCAGGAGATTTGTCAACCGCAGTTGCTCATAAATACTCACCGGTGACAAAATCTCCCAGTTTGCCACTGCTCTAAAAGGGGACCATGATAACCCAATTTGGGTCAATCCCATTTCTATCATAACTTGCCTCCGGGCCACTGATTGAGCTTTATTTGCCATGAAGGAGTGGCCCTGTGCACATCATAAAAAAGACACACAATGTGATGGCTGCTCAAGCATACAGCTCTGAGAATAGCCAAATAATATGAATGTCACAAGCATGCAGGGAGGGGACATATCCTTGAGTGTTATTCAGCATTAACAACTGTGACTCTTGTGGTATTGTGCAGCAGTCGCACAGAAACTCTGGGTCTGATTTCACACAATAAGCACATTTTCTCATTTTACCGAGTACAGTACCTGTATGTTGTCCCTGGCATGTCTCCTCCCTGCAACATGCTGCATTCTATTTACCAAAAATACATTGGAAACTCCCATGATATTTATGTTGCCTTTGTGGTTATGAACCATTTATTGTTATTATTCAGTATAAAGCTCCAGCCTATTCCCCACTGTACAATTAAGGCAGGGGATTATTTAAGAGACCTGCTCTGGTTGCTGGAAGAGAGGGCTGGTTAAAGCTTAGGGCAGAGTCCCATGGGGGAAGTCATGTATAAAGTACGAATGATGCAATATATTGTGTGCCAGTTACTAGACATTGTAATATTTATACCAGGGATGTCCAGCCTATGAACTGAAGCTTCCTATGATCCCATTTGACATTTTGAGGATTCTAAGGAGCCTCCAAGTCTTGCAGCCCTGTGCCTTTGGGGGTTTGAGATGAGAGAGGATTCTGGGACTCAGTATTCTTCATTTATGAGGTGTTGAGCAGCGTACAAAGAGATGCCAGGAAATCACAGGTCTTGCACTTCACTCCTTTATTATTATATGTACATTCACAGACATCAAGGCTCAGAAAACTCAATCACTTGAAAAGAAGATTAGCACTGGGAAGGGACACTGCCTTGCCATGTGGATAAATAGCAATGTTATGCTGTGGTTTACCAGTTATAAACCCAACCCATACAGGGCCACCATCAGAAATTACTGGGCCCTGTACAGCAACATTTTCTGGGCCCCACCTATCCTGACCACATGCCCCACCCCAGACCCAGCTTACCCCCTCACTACAGTAAAAAAAGTCACACGGACATGGGCGCTATATCATGAACACTGAAAATCAATTGGTGGTCAGGGTCCCCCCCTACAAGTTAAAAACCAATATGCGGCCAGGGTCCCCCCTACAAGTTAAAAAACCAACTGGGGATCAGGGTCCCCCTTACAAGATAAAAAAACAATTGGTGGCCAGGGTCCCCCCTGCAAATTACAAAAACAATTGGTGGCCAGGCTTATAACACAACAGAATATGGAGATGATAAGGGAGATGTGTGGGGTATGGAAGTGAAGAACAAGATACAAAAGACAATATTTTGGAACCCTCCATCTCCTTAGTTCATCAGAATATGAGAATCATAGGAATTGCCCTCACCCATTGTCAGACTGGCCACCAGGGTACCAAGACAACTCCCATTGGGCCCAGGAGTCATTAGGCCCTCCTCCTTCTTAACTTAATATGTGGCCCTGTATGTCTATGCCAATGCCAAGGCCATTCTCCATCAGGACCAGAACTAGTGCTAAGCAGAAAAGGCACATGCCTAGGGCACACAGGTTGAGGGGTGCCCGGCATGTATCTCTTCTGCCGCCTTCCCCTAGTTCTTTCCTTCTTCTGCCTCATTCCCCTAGTTCCTTCCTTCTTCTGCCTCCTCCCCCTAGTACTTTCCTTCTTCTGCCTCCTTGCCCTAGTTCCTTTCTTCTCCTGCCTCCTTCCCCTAGTTCCTTCCTTCTTCTGCCTCCTACCCCTAGTACTTTCCTTCTTCTGCCTCCTTCCCCTAGTTCCTTCCTTCTTCTGCCTCCTACCCCTAGTACTTTCCTTCTTCTGCCTCCTTCCCCTAGTTCCTTCCTTCTCCTGCCTCCTTCCCCTAGTTCCTCCCTTCTCCTGCCTCCTTCCCCTAGTTCCTTCCTTCTCCTGCCTCCTTCCCCTAGTTCTTTCCTTCTTCTGCCCCCTTCCCCTAGATGTGGTGCAATATTCAGCATGTGTACTCTTCTGCACTTGTACACAACATAGTCAGCCAGGTTTCCTACGGTTGCCCAGTCGACTCGGCCCAACACTGTTCTCCATTATTGTATGAGGGAAAGATTAGATGAGTACATGTAATGTGAATAAAGCTAAGTGAAGAGAGGAGCAAAAGTAGTTGGACATTAGGTCAAGTAGGTCCAAGGCTTTCTTGGTGTTCAGTCACTGAACTAGACCCACGGCGGATAGTTTACCCCTGTAAAGACTAAAGGTTGACATACACAGGATGATGCTCAATCATTATTTAGTGAGCTCAATAAGTAGACAGGTTATATCATTTATTATTTTGGTTACATCAGCTCTGCCCCATCCTCTCTCAGCCCCCCCCAACCTTGTGAAGGGCATATAGCCTCTTTACTGGTGCTGGACCCCCTTACAATTAAGGACACACATAGTGCAAGACATACAAATGCCAGTCAGTGAGCAATCAGCAGAAAATGTTTAGGTAGACAGAAGGCAAAGTATTTATTCCCGTATCACACTCTGTATTGCCTCCGTTCCCTGTGGTAATAACCAGGTTTAAACCTTGAACACATTACATATCACACATATATATCAGAGGGGGTAATTTCACAGAAGTTATAGCTATATTACAGAAAATGAAAGTAATTTAGGGGGCGATATTCCAATTTTTTTTATATACCTGTAACACTAGCATTTCTGATGCAGCTCAATGTTTTATATATCTGTAACATTCGCATCTGTAATTCATTTGATGTATATTTTTCAGGATTAGGCTATTGGGCTACAAAGTTATATATATATATGTATAGCCATAAACTAAGAAATGGGGCATCTGGTTCTCTCATTTGTCCACAAAAACCAGATATGCATGGACCAATTCAACCTTCCCCTCCAGACTGAGTCAGCATCTGATTGGCCTATGTTTGGGCCCTCCTCCTGATGGCCCACCCAACAGATAAGTGAGGCACTCAATACAAAAAGTTACATCATCCCAATCTAACTCCTTAAAGGGGTGGTTCACCTTCAAGTTAACTTTTAGTATATTGTAGAAGGGCCAATTCTAAGAAACTTTTTAATTGGTCTTCATTATTTATTTTTCATAGTTTTTTAATGATTTGCAATTTTCTTCTGTTTCTTTGCAGCTTTCAAATGGGGGTCACTGACACCATCTAAAAACAAATGCTCTGTAAGGCTACAAATGTATTGTTATTGCCACTTTTTATTACTTATCATTCTATTCAGTCCCTCTCCTATTCATATTCCAGTCTCTTATTCAAATCAATGCAGGGTTGCTAGGGTAATTTGTACCCTAGAAACCAAATTGCTGACACAGAAAACTAGAGAGCTGCTGAATAAAAAGCTAAATAACTATAAAACCACAAACAATAAAAAATGAAAACCAATTGCAAATTGTCTCAGAATATCACTCTGTACATTATACTAAAAGTTAACTCAAAGGTGAACAACCCCTTTAAAGTATCCGGAAATAACCAATCATGTATCAGTACAAAATGACCCCAAAGAAAAGTTCCGAACACACAGACCTTTCAGAGCAGGAGATGAACCTGTAAAATCACCAGCTTAGCTGCCCTAACCAGACCTTCAGCGCATTTAATATGTGTTGCCTAGGACTTGCTCACGCCTGAGACAGAAGTATGCAGGCCCTGAGGCTGTTGGAATCAAAAGAACCTGACAAATATTTGAAAGCAATCTAGATTTTATCTTGTACAGACACACGAAGAAGGTGTATTTATAGACACACGAAGAAGGTGTATTCATAGACAATGGTCGGGGAAAGCAGTTACTGCGTTGGGAAAGGGAACATGGCTCACGCTGATAGGGGTTTTCCTTTAATTAGTCTTGATTAACAGCAGATTACAGAAATCTGAATTTATGCTTTGTACCTTCTATGCCAACAGGAAAAAAAATCTGGTTACTCATCACCACACATTTTCACCCTTTGGCCGACCGATGGTGGTGAGATACCAACAGCTATAACCTTTGGCTGCCCAACCCAATGACCCAGGAGAAAGTTCAGCCAAGGAAATATCCTGCTTGGTTAGTGTGTAGCAGCAGGACACAATTCATACTTTTGCTTGCAGCAGGGAATGGCCATAGGGCCAGTGCATGTCCAGCAATAACAAATGTAAGTACTGTGGCCAAAATCCAGCCTCTGTATAAAGCATCACCCTTTACTGTCTGCTAAGCCAACCCACTGGAGCCCAGTAGAAAAAATGTATTAATACTTGCACCCATACACCCTCCTGTATGTGGTGAGCACCCACAGCCTGCTCTGATGAATTACACACAAATGCACCCATTGACCCAAGGGAACTCTGGTTGTCTCGGGCCTACTGGGGTTGGAAGAATTATGCTGGGCCCAAAGGTTCCTATTGTCACTGGGATACATAGAGGATGCTTGTAGTTAGCTGTGGTGCATCTGTGGGTGCTCAAGTGCATTAGGTACTGAGGCCCTTTATAAACAGTGGGGGTTATTTATAAAGTTCGCGCAGCGCATAATTGTTTGCAAATGGTAGTTTTGCCCATGCTTTTTCCTGAACACTACAAAATTGCACTACTGTGCCCGTCTTTACGGTTTTTGCGACTTCGCATTGTGAATGAATTTTCGCAAACAAGACAGGTCTTTCTGTGAGTACAGACACTTTGCAAGGTTGTTTTGCGCAAAAATAGCGTTAAAAAGTAACTTAAATCTGCGAAACAGTTTTGGGAATATATTTTCTCCGCCACCAAAGTTGTGGCGCAGTGTTCACAATTTGTGATTTTTGCCATATTTAAAAAGCTCCTACAGACATTCGCAATGGGAAAACCAAATTCGCAAATCTGTTTGCACACCCTTATTCAGCTTTATAAATATAACCAGGTGCAGGGCAAATATATTCACTCTGCGAACCAATCTGCCCTGCGCAAAGTTTATAAATGACCCCCATGTTTTCAGGCCTTTTGAGGCTCAAAAGCGGTTATGCAATAGAAGCCACTAAGTTTTCCCAGGGGCAATAACCCATAGCAACCAATCAGCAGAAAGCAATTTCTGGTCACCTGTTTAAAAGCAAGCAACTCATTGGTTACTGCTCCTGGGCAAAATTTGTGCATTTTATTACATAAGGGGGATAAAGTCTGGGGAAAGTCAAGAAGAAGACAACTGCTTTTGGATACATGTTTTACTGGGAATGCCTGCACTCGTAAATCTTTATTAGCAAAATAAAAAAGAGAAAAACAAAGAATGTTTTAATACTAGGCCAATATTGGAGTGGTCAGATGAAGGTCCTGATACCACCAACCAGTCCACAAGTTCAACATTATGTTGTTTGCTCGTTGGCATCAGTAACCTGAGGCCTTCAAAAGACCTGGACATTGTTCAACTACTACTCCTGGCTCTGTTTTGGCTTTGGGATGCTGGGAGATTAGTGCAACAGGATTCAGCGGTTCGCAATATGTTGGCACTCTAAAAATACTTGATAATAATAATAATTGGAGGTTCTCCTACAGGGATGACACAAAGACCCCTGACAGGAAACATTTTTTTGTGTTTGTACACAGTAAATTAAATTCCTAATTTTTAAGAAGGGATTTATATAGGAAAGTGGAGCAGCACCGTCTACACTGGGGACAGTTCTGCCAGGGTCCAGAGCAAGGGGGAGGTAGTGGATTATGGAAGGATGGTGAATAAGTATGGAGGACCTTGATAAGTCAAGTGGTCTAAACAGGGGACCTATACCAGCGGGTGCCTACAAGATGCAGGTAATGAACTGGGCAGAACTCGTGTGGACTGGGCTTGGATTGATCATGGGCTTGTTTTTGGCATAATTGGACAGTGGGTGGGGGAGATCAGAGGTGTGACCATCCATGTGAGGGTTTTGTTTTTCATTCAGGCCCCATTTTACTTGTTGGCCGGGTCTACCACCCAGGTGGCCAGTGAGCCAATAACTGGGGGCCACGGGGGGAGGGTCCTGCTACTGTAGTAGTATGATCCAAATCAGTCCTGGCAGTCAAACGAGAACAGTGGATGATAGGAGTTGCAGCTCAGCACTAACTGGAGTGTTTTATGTTTGACCTCCATGATGAATGTGCTTTTTAGCCTCAGTTTGGAGATAACAGGCCCAGGACCTGCATTGCTATAAACCCCTTCATCACTAACATGAGCCTGTTAATTTGGGGATGCAGGAGCTGCTGTTCATTTCTTCTTCCATATAAAGTTATCTTCAGATACGCTAGCTATGGAGAGCGCTATGAACATCTGTCCTCCATAATAGGTGGCCATCACAATAGCACGGGAGTCGGCTACGGGGAAGCAGAATTTATCTACCGCTAGGAAACAGTCTGACACCACGAAAATGAGGGAGCCCAGTGCAGCAGAGACGTGTGCCCAGGAAAACTTGTACGATGCCAGGCTCACCCTGGCCAGAGCTCTCCAAGCCATGGTGCCAATCAGAGCGGAGTATCCAGGAACCATGTACAGAAAAGGTCCGTGCAAGTATGGGAAAGTGAAGAAGAAGAAGGTGGCACAGAATAATGCTATGGGAATAAATAATTGCAGTCTGAGAGGACGGAAGCCAAAGCCAGTTATGTACATGAGGTGGGCCAAACCAAACATAACCATGCCTGTAAGAGAAGAAAGAATGATTAAAAGGCAGTAGTAATTAAGACTTGAACTGCCACATAGGTATGCACAGCATAATTATCTTTTCCGAATCCATAATTTTCTTTTTGTTTTCAATATTAGCAGTTTTTTTTTTTACTGCCAATATGATTAATTAATCATGAGCACCCCCTGCTCTTCAGGAAAAACATCACAGAATGTCAAATGCTGCAAGTTACTGATGCAGCAAGGATCTCCTGATGCTTCTCTGCTCACTTGGAACACAGCAGAAAAGTGCCCCTGTTAGAAGTACTTTGCATTTATTACACAACAATTCCATTCAAAGTGAAGCCTTTGGAAAACAGAAGTTATTTACTTATCTTGTGTCATACACATAGCACTGCCTTAAAGGGGAACTAAACCCTTATTAAAAAATATTCTACCTCCCTACCCTACATAGAACCCCCTCCAGCCTAGGTGTTACCCCTGGTAAATACCCCCAACTCTTATCTTACCCCTCGTGTAGATTCAGGGTACTGGAGTTCATGAGCCTCATCTTTTTCTCTTCGGGAAGAGAGTGGCACATCTGTACATGCTCAGTTGGAGCAGACTTTCAATTTGTAACAGCAGTGCATGCGCCAAAAGTCACAGAAAATGCCAAAGTGAAGGAAGAAGACCCAATGATTACCGAAGAGAAGAAGATGGAGCCCATGAACGCCATGAACGCCTTCAATCTGCACCGAAGGGTAAGTAAAGAGTCAGCGCACCAGGGGTAACAGCTAGGCTGGTGGGTAGTAGGGAGAGGGTCTATGTTGGGTTTTTTTTTTTAATTAAGGGTTTAGTTCTCCTTTAATACCAAAAATTAGATTTTAACTCTCCCATAAGGCATTATGGGTGGAGACATGCAAATCACTCAATGCATAGTTGGCAAATGGGAGCTAAAGGAGTGATTTGCATGTCTCCACCCATGATGCCTTATGGGAGAATTAAAATCTCATTTCTGGTATTTAGGCAATGCTATGTTTGGCATGAGACAGGTTAATACCTTCAGATTTTAGAAGGCTTCACCTTGCATGGCATTGATTATGAAGGGCTTTTTGGCTCCTCACCCTAACCAGGTTCAGTTTTCTACAACAATTCCAAACACTGTTTGCAAAATGAAGATAATGTTCTGCTGGAAACTCTAAGCTATCATGCTCACCATGGAGGAAGAACTCTGTCCAGAGCAAACAGATGTCTCCAGCTGCCGAGAACATCAGTCCCACCAAAATCTTCTTGGAGTATGAGCTAAACCTTCCCAGGGTCAGTGAATGGACCACAATGAAAAAGCCCAGGCAGAAGATGGGCAGGCTCTTGATAATGGCATGGAACAAGTCCGGCTCTGTCAGCGGAAGCCACAAAGCAAAATAATTGTAACAGGAAATCAGGAACGGCAGCAGCTTTGGAATAATGCTTCTTGCCTGTATAGAAAAAAACCCCCTTCTAATTATGGAAATTGTCTATTTAAACTATACACAGAGGCCACTATATATATATATATATATATATATATATTATATCTTAATAACTGACTGCTTCATTGTTTGTGCCAAGAGTGTCAGCAGGATAAGAATCCTCACCTCAAATCAACTGAATAGCTGAGGGATGAATTGAAATTCTAGTGGGAGACAGGCCTGATCCCCAACATCTTCCATACAATTTAAAGGGATCCTGTCATGGGAAAATTTTTTTTTTCAAAATGCATCAGTTAATAGTGCTGTTCCAGATGAATTCTGCACTGAAATCCATTTCTAAAAAGATCAAACAGACTTTTTTATATTTCATTTTGAAATCTGACATAGGGCTAGACATATTGCCAATTTCCCATCTTCCCCAAGTCATATGACTTATGCTCTGATAAACTTCAATCACTCTTTACTGCTGTACTGCAAGTTGGAGTGATATCACCCCTCCCTTTCCCCCACACAGCAGCCTAACAACAGAACAATGGGAAGGTAACCAGATAACAGCTCCCCAACACAAGATAACAGCTGCCTGGTAGATCTAAGAATAGAACTCAGTAATAAAAACCCATGTCCCACTGTGTTCCATTCAGTTACATTGAGAAGGAAAAACAACAGCCAGCCAGAAAGCAGTTCCCTGCTGGCACAAGTCACATGACCGAGGCAGCTGGGAAATTGACAATATGTCTAGCCCCATGTCAGATTTCAAAACTGAATATAAAAAAATCTGTTTGCTCTTTTGAGAAATGGATTTCAGTGCAGAAGTCTACTGCAGCAGCACTATAAACATTCCCATGACAGTTTCCCTTTAAAGGGGTTGTTTACCTTTAGTATGATGTAGAGAGTGATATTCTGAGACAATCTGCAATTGGTTTAAATTTTTTTATTATTTGTGGTTATTTATTCAGCAGCTCTCCCGTTTGCAGTTGCAGAAATCTGGTTGCTAGGATCCAAAATTACCCCAGCAACTATGCATTTATTAGTATAGGAGACTGAAATATGAATAGGAGAGGGCTTGATAAGAAAGATGAGTAATAAAAAGTAGCACAAATAATATCTGTAGTCTTACAGGGTTTTTGTAGATGGGGTCAGTGACCCCCATTTGAAAGCTAGAAAGAGTCAAAGGGAAAATAAATAAATTAAAAGCTGTAAAGAATAAATAATGATGACTGATTGAAAAGTCGTTTAGAATTGGCCATGCTATAATATACTAAAAGTGAACTTCAAGGCGGACCACTCCTTTAAAGGACAAGGAAAGTGTAAAATAGAATAAGGCTGACAATTTAGATTCTAGCCAGCGGAGATTAGTCACCCGAAGAAGTGGGGATTTGTCATTGGGCGATTAAATCTCCCCGAATTTTACCATGTGTCACTACCATAAGTCATACATTGCTACATAGACAATGGAAATCATCTTTCTGTTTTAAAGGACAAGGAAAGTCTGAAATAGAATAAAGATAGAAATGCTGTATTTTGTATACTAAACATAAACATGAACTTACTGCACCACAAGCCTAATCAAACAAATGATTTATGCTTTCAAAGTTGGCCACAGGGGGCTGTCATCTTGTAACTTTGTTATACATCTTTGCAAGACCAAGACTGCGCACATGCTCAGTGTGATCTGGGCTAAGCTTATCATCCTAAATGATCAAAACAGGGAAACAAAACTGCTTGAGTTCTGCATGGCTGGGAAGTAAGGTGAGGGGTCCCCCTGCTGTTCATAAGTATGATTGTTTCCCTGCCCAGCAGTTATTTGCCAGGCACAAATTTGCAGTGAATTTCTGCGTTTCCTCGCCAACGTATTAATTCATGAGACTGCAGTGAAAAATCTGCTGTGATTAAAAAAAAAAAAATCCATAGCAGAATAGTCTCGCACACATAAAATTGTTGTGTGTCAAAATTATTTGGACACCCAATGGCTATGGACAAAATAGTCGCGCGTGTAAAAATTGTAGCTCACATAAAAAACGGTCACGTGTCAAAATAATTTTGACACCCGTTGACCAATGCGTTTCGAAAAATTTTCGGTAGATTTTTCAGTGAAGCTGGATTGTGAATCATACACAATCCAAGATTACTTACAGTCGCCAGCGATGATTTCCGGTATCTGGAATCTGTCTCTAAAATATCCATAGCCGGTTAGATATATAACTGCGGCCTGAGCTTCTTCTCTGCTGAGTAACTGCCGAATGAATGAAAGCAACACAAACACTGTGTGTGCCAGATGCACTTTAATCTGCCAGTTGTTGAACTGGACTTTTAACTCAAGTGTACTGATAACGGGGTGCTTAGCCATCATCTGTCTCTAAGCACCAAACAACAACTGCCCCTATCAGGGTACATTGCGGTTACAATAGCGCCCCCTGATAACTGAGACCCCTGCCCTTCAGATTTAGGATCGTGTTTTTATTCTACACAATATCCAAAAACAAGACAGTGCTGGGTTTTCAGTTTATCTCGATCTGCGCCATTGTGGATAAATTGTCAGAAACAGAACTTTAGACCTATGAGGTGGCTTCTATATGTAGATGACATTGGCTGAAATAAATGCTATATTAATACTCAGTCTGTATGTATGAGTGCAGAACACAAGCAGAACTACTTTATAGGCTTATGTTGTTTAGGATTTTTTTGATCGTCATCGCTCGACTGGGGTTTCTTTTACGGAGTATGCAGGCTGCTACGTTTCATGCAATCATTTTATGGCCTCCTATCAATATCCTTGACTCATGTCCTGGCACCACTCTGTTTTACAGATATCAAGTTTAAACATAGCAAGTGATTAAGGTTATGTAGGCCAGAAAGGCTTTTACAAAACAGGAATAGTCAAGAATGGAGGTCTAATGGTTTATTTAAGAAGGCATTAATATTTCTAATATCAGCCACATTATAAGACATTGTGGCAGCCAGTCCCATCTCTCATCAAGGACCCTATATTTTATCAATTATTTTCTGGGTGCCTCTGGTCTCATGGGTTTGTTAAGGGGAAATCCAGGTTAACCAGGGTGGGTTGGGGTCCATCCAATGCATCATCACTTTGCTTTGGTATAATATAGTAACACCCCGATTCTCATTTGTGGTAAGGATCTCATTCATGACTCTGAACAGGCAGAACATAGGCAAAAGCTTATGGGGAAAACCCTTGGACTATTTGTGACCAGTAAACTAAGCTAAAGGTGGCCATACACGGGTCCTTTAGACCAATTTGGCAGATTATCTTCCCATGTCTGGGGGCTTCCAACGGGTCCCCCAATCAATATCAGGCCAAAAAACGCCCATATATCAATCAGGCGGGTTTGATTTTTCCTTCGATCGAGGACACATTGGCTAGTTGATACAGTCCTAAGTCTATGCTAGGGTTGCCACCTTTTCTGCCAGTGGAGACCGGGCAGGGGGCGGGCCCATGGCACAGAGGGGCAGGCAGTGACACAGCAGGGGATGGTTATGATGTGGCAAATGGCCGATTGCCGTGTAAATCATGAGAAATCATGCCCGGTTTTCCTAATTTGAAAAACTGGGCAGGAAGTTTTGACCCAGGCAGTCCTTACTGGACTGTCCAGTTTAAAACCGGACAGGTGGTAAACCTAGTCTGCGCCATTTGCTTTGTTGTAATCCGATTGTTCGGCCTTAGAGGCATTCTAGGGTTACCACCTGTCTGGTTTTGACCCGGAAAGCCTGATCTTTTGAAGGGCTGCCTGGGTCAAAACTACCTGCCTGCTTTTCCAGATTAGGAAAAACAGGCAGGATTGTCTATGAAGCCATCAGTCAATTGCCACGACAGCACTGCGCACCAAGTCCATTTCATGACCCGCCCCCTTTGTCACAGCTCCACCCCCTGCCCGATCTACATAACATAGTAACATAACATAGTAAGTTAGGCTGAAAAAAGACTTGCGTCCATCAAGTTTTTTTTTTTTTTTTTAATTTTAACTGCCTAACTGCTAGTTGATCCAGAGGATCTAATCGTGAATGGCCACCTTAAGACTTCAGTGTGCACCTTCAAGCTGCATGCAAGCCGCACCCACCCCTTGTCCTGCTCAGCCACTTTGTAAATTTCAGTGGGCAGCAACCTTTAGGGGAATGATGAAGGGGCTACAATAAAGCAGACCCTTTTGTCTGGACCCCCTTATTTCCTGGGTCACAGGGTCTGCTGTATTACAGTTAGGCTGCTGGGGCAGACCCAGGTCATAAGGTGACATGCTGGGATTTGCATCTTGAGCAGCAAAAAAACCCCCTATATATTTATATATATATAGAATAAATAATAGCTCATAGCAAAAGAGACTAGTCTACCAACACAAACACCTGAATATGTCAGAAATACAATGACGATGTATTCTCAGCAGCTGTATTTTGAAGTAAACAAATTGCCACCTTACAATAGACCTGGCAGTTATGGGGCAACATTGCCAATGACACTAAAAGCTGTGTGTCCAGCTGCTCTACAGTAAACAGTCCTTTTTCATGGCAGTTAATCTCTTTATTTAATTTGCTGTCATAGTAATAAAGCAGCGCAGCTCTCCGTAGCCAACAAAGGGCAAAATACAAGAAATACCGGCACTTTATTTGATGCTATATAGTTTAGGGTGACAGTCAGAGGAAGGATACTTGGAGGATACTTCTCTTGGCAACAATGCAATGTCATGAAGCAATGGGTCGGTGCTCAAAGACAGAAACATCAGCAGAACTGGTACTACCAAAAGAAGTGTAACAAAAATAAAAGAATAAGTAAATATCTCAGTCCCAAGGTGCAAATCCACAGAAATATTCCAAATAAGTTGTGCGACTCCTTCCAAAAGTAACAATAAAGCAATAAGTTAAAAATAGAAAGTATTTATTAGGACATGACCTAATAAATATTTTCTACTTATTGGTTTATTATTTCTTTTGGAGGGACTCATACATTTTTACTGAATAACAATGCAATGGCTGCTGGAATTAATATTGGTCTGGCTGGTCATATGCTTAGTACTACTACACCTAAAAGCATGGCACAGAAATGCAGTGGATAACAATCCTGGAGGAGCACTGCCATCTGTGATTCAAGAGTCAGAACCAGGGAACAGAAAGGGATGATGACTGCTTTCAATTTCATTTACATTCTTAGATATCGCCATTATTTTACACGGTGCTTGATATCTCTAAAGAGACCAGAAAATTATTAAATATGAATCAAAATCAGTAGAATATCCAAATTCTTTTGTGTGGCACAAGGCTGTTAAAAGTTCCTTTCATTTTCACTTACAATACCAGCTTCTGCTCTTCTGGGAATGTTTCCACTGGATGCTGGAACGTTGTTGGCGCTTGATTCTATTCAGCAACAAGAACATTAGTGAGGTTGGGCAGTGATGTTGGGGTTGAGTCACCTACGGGGGGGGGTCATATTGGTTGAGGTCAGGCTCTGTGCAGTTCTTTCAATCCCATTCTGTAGGGCTGGAGGAGGAAAGAGCCTAAGACTGTTGTTGATCCTGATACCACGTAATGGGGAAGAATGTCATTGTGTATTATAGCTTTACTAGACTTCTGCGTGGGTCCATTTTTTGCAACCCTTACCCAGACCGGCACTACCCGACCCACAAGTACCTTATCCGCAACCCGGACCTCTGACCATCAAGAATCAGGAAGTGCTGTCATGTTGCCAATCAAGAATTAAGTGCTGTCATGCTGCCAATCAAGAACCAGGAAGTGCTGCCATTGTAACCGGAAGTGACATCATCAGAAGTAGGTGTGGTCAGAAATATTTGTAAAACAAACGGTATCGAGAAGGCCCGCGACCCCATAGAACCACGTCTATACCTGCACCTGAAACCTCTACCCACAACCTGCAGGGTAGCGCAGGTTTTTGCGGGTAACCCCAGGACTTTAATCTCTACTAACATTTGCATTTAATGGAAACACTGATAATATTCTTCCTCTGAAATCATTACTACCTGCATTTTGAATTTTCTCAGCTCGGACGAATTGAATAGACACGAAAACTCGAATCAAATTCGATTCGAATAAGAAAAATTAAAAAAAAAACAAGTTTTGAGTTTTTGCTACGAAAAAAAACTCGAATGTCAGGAAAGCTGCAAACATCACCAGATTAATCCCTGGACCTCTCTCCTGTTGATTTATACAGCAATTCGGCAGGTTTTAGGTGGAGAATAACCTATAGTATGATAAATCTGGAAAATGAAATTAAAACAAATCAAGTTTGGATAATTTACAATTTGAATTTGAGAGTTTTATCCAAATTTTTTTTTCTAAAATCCCAATTTTCACTTCAACCATTAATAAATCTGTCACTTAGATTGAGTGACTAGATATTTTGGCCACATAGTGTAAGTTTCTCTGTGAGTTGTGTTAAATGCGTGCAATTTCACATGAATGAACCCTGTAGTCTCACAATTAATCTAATTTGAGGCTCCTTTAATCACTGACCCTTATAACTGGCATTTTCATTTGCCACTTTGGAGACAGGAAGAATATAAAGGATAAATACTTCCAGCAAGACAAGCTGCAAAGCTGCTACTATCAGACCTAAAAGATGGAATCCCAGTATGCACTGAAAGTGCCGACAAGAGAGACGGGTGAAAGGATAGTTTTTTGTCATACACTGTAGTAGTAGTAGTAGTAGTAGTAGTAGTAGTAGTAGTACAGGTCAAACCCAACTTTGTGGGACCTGAATATTTATGGAAAAGTCCATAATAAGAACATTCTGTTTTTATCATCCTTGTGTACTTTTATAGTGTTAACACTATACAATAATATTCTAACAAATGTGGGGCATAAAATAAACAAAAGTTAAAATATAAACCAGGGGCAAAAGGGTCAATGTGAAGACCACATTAAAGGAGAACCAAACCCTTATTCATAAAAAACCCTCCCCATCCTGCTCCCCCCCCAGCCTAAATGTAAACTTCGGTAATCGCCCCTAAGTCTTTACTTACCTCTCTTTGCAGATTCAGAGCAGTGGAACCATCTTCTGGTCCTGGTCTTCTACCACCCCAATGTCCGGTTCCGTCTGGGTCTGGAGGTCCCACAAGATCTTAGCTCTGTTAATCCCCACAACTGTTTGGAATCTAGACGCTTATTGTACAGGGCTGAAGAATATGTTGGCACTTTATGGATAAATAATAATACGACTTGGAAGGGGTGTTTCCTCTACACAGTGCCAGCTACTTGGTGGTATCATTCAGAATGTCCTGTCTTGCACCGTAGATCCCTGCTTCTATAGATCTGGCACATTGCTTTTTAGCCTACTTGCACTGCTAGTATTCTGTTAATGGCAGAAGGATCTATGCAATGTTGCTTTACTTTTTGTTACACTGTTGTAGCTAAAGGGATTCTTTATGATGTTTTTATTCCTAAATGAAACTGTTTACACTGCAAATAATTCACTCTACAATATAAAATTTAATTCCTAACCCAACGTGTTTTTTTTTTTTT
>CM044444.1:92483290-92504960 GCA_024363595.1 Xenopus borealis
GCTCACGCTTGGGAGACTTTTTGCAGAATCGCCGTTTTTTTGCTCAATTGTCTCACTGTCCTCGTTCCTAAGGCGAAAGGGGCTTGGTCTTTTTTCTCTGTCCACAAAGAGACGCAACTCGGATCTTTGGACGGGCAGTCTAAGGTTGACGGACGAAGGACCGTTTCTTGAAAGAGGGGAAGAAAAAAAACTATATAAAAAATATTGGCTTATATGGGAAAAAAGAAAATATTAGACATGAGGATGACAACTGAAAATGGAATACCTAACTGTAATTAGATGGACTGAACCATTCAAGCAAGAAGAAACCTAAACCCTTCCAACTGCTGGGGATGCTGAGTGTCGGCCATTCTTTAGAAGATGTGCCCCTGTATCATTCCATCCACAAGTAATGGCACTTACCTAATTTGTGTTTTCTGTTGGAGAAATTTCTGTGCTCGGTCTGTCTGTAAGAGTCGGCTGCTGCGCTGGATTCTGTACGTTACTGTGTGAGGCAATAGAGTCTCTAAAAAAAGGAAGACAGGAAAAATGGTTCATGGGAACTATTAAAAGGGAGGTTATCCTTAAAATTTACATTTAGTTACATATAGTTATAAATTCAACCCCTCAAAATTAAAACCCAGCATCAATACACACACCCCCCTTCATATTTTCACATAAATGATATATGCCCATAGCTATACTAACTGAAGAGTTTAGTATCACAATATCCTTTGATCTTCTGCTTGTCCAAGAAATCATCCAAACCCCTCTTATAGTCATTAACAGAATCAGCATCACAACATCACCCGGCAGTGCATTCCACAACCTCACTGTCCTCACTGTGAAGAACCACCTACACTGCTTCAAATGAAAGTCCTTTTTTTCTAGTCTGAAGGGGTGGCCTCTGGTGATCCTCTTTATGGGTAAAAAGGCCCCCTGATATTTGTCTATAATGTCCCCTAATGTATTTGTATTTGTATTTAGTATGATGTACAGAGTGATATTCTGAGAATTCTTTTTTTTATTATTTGTGGTTATTTAATTTTTTATTCCGCAATTTACTATTTGAGCAATCTAGTTAGGGTCCAAATTACCCTAGCAAACATGCATTGATTTGATTAAGAGATGTAAGATTGAAAGGGGAGGGTCTGAAATGAAATATCAATTAGTAGCAATAACAAAGCATGTGCAGCCTTACAGAGCATGTGTTTAAAGATGGAGTCAATGACCCCCATTTGAAAGCTAAACAGAGTAAGAAGAGAAAGACAATTTATTCAAAAACTATAAGAAATAATGAAAATCAATTGTAAAGTTGCTAGGAGTAATACATTATAGAACATACTAAAAGGCTATTTTAAGATGCATTAATCGACATTACATTGTGAACTTTTCTGCAGTTCTATGCTGCCACCAAGTGGTGGATATTAGTGCTCCATCTAGAGAGAGAAAGTTGTTGAGAGCATCTCTATCAAAATCAGCAAGAACAGAGTTTGTAAATATCACATGGTACACCATCTGCAGCTGGCCAGAGAAAACTATTCACACCATTATTCTCTCTAATCATAGAAATACAAATCTGCCTACAAAGTAGCAAAGCACTCAGGCTTCAAATTAACTGGTATGGCTAAGCAATGCAGAAAAAGTAATGAATCTATGAAACAGGGGCCTGTTGGGAATCTACCAGTTCTGACAAGCAATTAGGGATGCACTGAATCCACTATTTTGGATTCGGCCGAACCCCCGAATTCTTCCTGAAAGATTTGGCCGAATACCGAACCGAATCCGAACCCTAATTTGCATATGCAAATTATGGGTGGGAAGGGGAAAACATTTTTTACTTCCTTGTTTTGTGCCAAAAAGTCACTTGATTTAGCTCCCTGGCCCTAATTTGCATATGCAAATTAGGATTCAGATTCGGTTCGGCCAGGCAGAAGGATTCGGCCGAATCCGAATCCTGCTGATAAAGGCCGAATCCTGGCCGAATCCCGAACCGAATCCTGGATTCAGTGCATCCCTACAAGCAATAGCAAAGAAAAGCCCCTGACCCTAGGGATGACATGCAGCACAGCAGCTGTGTAACCTCACATGCCTGTCTCTAAAGCGGTTTTCAGCTTGTGGGCTAAACTCTACCCGCTTAGGACAGAAGAGCTTGGCCAACATTGCGAAAGGGTAAAGTGACTTCTTAAATCCTGGAGAATTCCCCCAACCAGATCTATTGGATAAAAGCTGAGGCACAATCATACCTGTCACATGCATCTGTCACTGCTTCAAGCTGTGATGTGGATTCATCAGTTTCTCCATTCCAAGTTACCCTGCTCTCTGTTCCATCACCCTCCTTGCAGCCAGACGTCACCGACATTGTACCTTTTTCTGCACCGGAACAGGGTGGCACTGCTGGGCTTTCCTGGGATTCACCCGAACACACTGAGGTTTTGGAGGTTTCTAATAAGACATTCAATTCAAAGGAAGCATTTAGAAGTTCTGCTATACTTCAACATTCTGATCATAAAAGAAAATGAGTTCCAGAACAAGCAAAAAAAGGTGTGGGACCTAGTATCCAGAATGCTCAGGACCTGGCGTTTTCTGGATTCTGTAATTTGGATCTACATATCATAAATCTACTAGAAAATCATGTAAACATTAAATAAACCCAATAGGCTGGTTTTGCTTCCAATAAGGATTAATTATATCTTAGTTTGGATCAAGTACACGGTACTGTTTTATTATGAAAGATAAAAAGGAAATCCATTTTAAAAATTTGGTTTATTTGGATAAAAATGGCGTTTATGGGAGAAGGCCTTTCTGTAATTTGATGCTTTCTGGATATCGGGTTTCCTATACCTGAACTTACTAGTGATGGGCGAATCTGAGTGGGAAGTTATTAAAATGTAGAAAAATAAAAATGCACCGAACACATTCAAGCTTTTTGTGCAACATTTTTTACTATACATTAAAGCCTATGGGTGTTTGGTCATAGCAAAGTATTTTGCTTAAAGAATCAGGGAAACCCTCCTCTAAAGGAAAATACATTGTATACGCTATTGGCCTAAACACCCAAATCTAATGACTGCAATTGGCCATTTAAGTCCCACCAATCAATATCTACTGGAAAGCCTTCCCAGAACTTCTTGAGGAGATTAAAAGGTTGCCCAACTTTATATTAACACCCCTGGTTTTGGAATAAAATGTGGGACATGCTGTGCACATAATTTTGGCCTTCTAGTGTGTCATACTCACTTTCTTCAGCAGGTAACATTTTGTTGAGCTCTTCCTGAGGTAAAAGTTTTTCTGAAATTACAGGGGTCTCCCCTTGTACGGTTGTCTGGGAACTAAATACAAACCAAAATGAGGTCATATGGGTGCCCAACTTACATAATAAAGTAGCTCTATCACACCTATAAAATCAATTACTTGTCACAGGTATTAGCCAGATAAACCCTCCACAACAGAGATATTGAATTGGGTTTATGTTTGGTTGATAATGAACAGTCATTTCAATAAATTACAGATTTCTATGGGGCGACGATATATGTTCATGAAACAAAAGAAACCAACCTATTTTGCTCGTTGAAATCAGCCCAGCCTTCTTGCTGGTTGGACTGGGAAGAAGAACCATCCCACACGGAAGACCCTGTATCTGGTGTGCTGGCTGTTGGAGATGAAGGGGGGTTTGCCGGTGTGGAATCAAAAGTTGCAGTCCAGTTAGACTCTGAAAAACAATGAACTTGTTACTTAAAGTAATTGTTCAGTATGAAAATAAAAACTGGGTAAATAGATAGACTGTACAAAATAATAAAGGTTTCTAATATAATTAGTTAGCCAAAAATGTAATGTATAAAGGCTGGAGTGACTGGGTGTGTAACATAATAGCCAGAACACTACTTCCTGCTTTTCAGCTTCCACAGATTGATTGATTACTGCCTAGTAACCAATGACTTGGTGTGGGCCATATGGGTCATAACAGTTGCTTTTGAATCTGAGCTGAATGCTGAGGATCAATTGCAAACTCACTGAACAGTTATGTCCCATGTGGCCCCCCTTAGGGTAGGGACAGACAGGGAGATTCGGAGAGATTCTGTTGCCTGGCGTTTTTAGCAGGCGACAATCTCCCCGAATTTCCTTCTCCCTGTCTGCCTTTAGTATAAGTGACAAAGCGACAGCGCCTGTGCACATGCTGCGCGGCGATTTCCGGAATCGCCCGAAGATACCTCGTGAGGAAACTTCGGGCGATTCCCGGGAATCACCGCGCAGCGTGTGCACAGGCGCTGGTGCTTTGTCCCTTTTACTAGCTAGTTAGAGAGCTGAAAAGCAGGAAGTAGTGTTCTGGCTATTATGTTACACATCCAGTCACTTCAACCTTTATATATGACATTTTTGGCTAAATAACTATATTAGAAAATTCTTTTATTTTGCACAGCCTATCTATTTAACCAGTTTTTATTTTTACATTGAGCCCTTCTTTAAACAAGTAGATGACGGTGCCATATTGATCTTCCTAATTTCAGTTACTGTTTTCCATTTCCCTTTAATAAAATCCCTAGCAGAAAAAGAATCCTGTTCGGCTTACAGACCATTTTTATAATCCTGCACAGCTCAAAACTGTCATCTGTCGATGAACCATATGGCTGGCTGCAGGATGCATTGACGGATGAGGAAGAGGAGTCACAGATCACTAACAGAACAGCAGAATGTGGCCCAACAAGTGTATGGAAAGTTGAATGTTTCCTGCTGTTCGGCAGGATATTTTGAAGAGTCAGTGTATATCTACATTTAGTTGGTTACCTTCAAGAGTGTCTGGAGCCGAATCACAGTTACGATCAGTGCCATCACCTCCACCAGAATCTTCCTCCTCCTCATCAGAATCTCTGCTTCCTTCACTATCAGTGCTACCACAACTCCTAATAAAGAATCAGCATATCAGAGAATATGGGACAGTTGTATGGTATATCATATAAGCAAATATAGGACAATTGTATGTTATATCATATCAGAATATCAGAGAATATAGGACTTTGTCTTATTTAGACGGAGTTCCATTTATGGCCTCATTAACCTTGCCATATGACTTCAGGTCACATGCTTACTTTTGAGCAAATAAAAATATGGTTGACCATAAATGAGCAGACTGGGTACAGTCTTCAAACATTTGGCCTATGGGCCAAACAGATGGAGATCGTACCAGGGATCATACGTTATGTGGGTGCTTTTCTATATTCCAATAATTCAAGCAACATGCGTGAACAGTGGAAAGTGCAATAGAAAATGACAGTTTCATAACAGCCTGATTCCCCTGAACACACCTTGTCCCAGAACTTTGTACTGTGCCTGAAGAGAATCCTATCTCCTTTTCAGGCCAGATATCCTCTCCATCTGAGCCGTCATCTTCTTCATCATCAAACTGCTGGATTCTCTCCTTGTAACAAATCTCAAACAAATTGGAGTTGGGCTGAAAGTAAAAAAAAAAAAGATAATTAAATAAAAGATGTAAGAACTTTTGGGAAGTTGCAGGCATAATAGAGGGATTTCCAAATGAATACTTACACCCTCTTCATCCGCACTGAGAGAAAAGTTAATGTTGGCTGTTTTATCAAAGGGGGCGCTGTAAGAGGAAAGGGACATGGTTTATGGAGAGAAAAGTCATTAATGTCCGATTGTTCAGATGCAGCCAGATTTGAGAATCCCCCAGAAGAAAAAGAAACGTTTCTTTAGCCTTCAGTTAATCACCCAGGTGAGGTCAGTGACAAAACTGAACCCGCTCCACATAACCTGCAAACTCCTGTCATGCGTAGAATGCTGAACCCGTGCAATTGTGCGTTCTACTGGTTTGGACTTCCAACATCACTGAATGTTTATGAACAATTTACTGCATTGACTGAACAAACCATGAATATCATACACTTAGGCTGAGAGGATTGTTGCCCTTAATTTTTGTATGTTCAGTATCTACAAGGGTAAAAGCTAGATCCCTTAATCAAATACCCCTACAATAATACAATACAACAATAACCTCTGTGCAAAGGGTTGGGAATAGAAAGATAAGACTGTGCAAAAAAAAAAAAAAAAATGTTTCTAATATAGTTAGTTAGCCAAAAATGTAATGTATAAAGGCTGGAGTGACTGGATGTCTAACATAATAGCCAGAACACCACTTGGTGCTTTGCAGCTCTCTTGGTTTCCACTGATTGGTTACCAGGCAATAACCAATCAGTGACTTTAGTGGGGCCACATGGGTCATAGCTGTTGCTTTTGAATCTAAGCTGAATGCTGAGGCTCAATTGCAAACAGTTATGTCCCATGTGACCCGCCTTGTGAGTTAGTCAGTGACTTTAAAGGAGAACCAAACCCATACTTTAAAAAAAAAAAAAACCCTCCCCCCCATCCTATATACTACCCGGGCCCCAACTCTTTACCCACCCGTCGCTGCAGATTCAGGCATCGGAGTTCACGGCAGCAATCCTTCGGTAATTTTCAGTTTCAGTGCATGCACAGTTGTCCCAAACCTGGAATTTGCTCCAACTGAGCATGCACCAAAACGCTGTCAATACATGAAGATTACCAAAGAAGATGACTGCCTTGAACTCAGACGCCTGAATTTGCCGCAAGGGGTGAGTAAAAAGTTAGGGGCATTTGCCCAGGGTAGCAAGTAGGCTGGGAGGGGGATTTTTTTTAGTTCTACTTTAAAGTCGATGACTAACTCAGAGTTAAAGAACTCAAAAGAAGGAAGTAGTGTTCTGTTCGACATCCAGTCACTCCAGCCTTTATACATTACACTATTGGCTAACTAACTTTATTAGAAACATTTTTTTATTTTGCACAGCCTATTTACCTATCAACTGTTCCTTTAAAAACAAAGCACAAAAGACTTTACAGAACGTGGCGGAGGTAGCCTTAAAATACTTAAAGAACAAGTAAACCTTTTTTTTTCTATCTGTAAATTTGCTCTAAACAGCCCCCCAGATTAATGTACCTTAGTCCCTGCTGCAAGTCTGCTCTGGTTTCTGTGTTATCAGCAGCTTGTTTCCCCTTCTTCCTGGTGCAGAGTGAAGCCCAGCCCCTTAGCTTTCTGAGCTGACCTTATCTCTGTGACTAGTCCTGGAGATCATTTGCATACTATGACATAGCAGAGACCAGTGTGTTTAGCACCTTTTGCTTGGGGAAACTAGCTTACTAATGCTCCCTCTTCCTCTCTATTGTGGAACAGCAGCAAATGGACTGCTCAGTAAGCTAAGGGGCTGGGCTTCACTCTGCACCAGGAAGAAGGGGAAACAAGCTGCTGATAACACAGAAACCAGAGCAGACTTGCAGCAGGGACTAGGGTACATTAATCTGGGGGGCGGTTTAGAGCAAATTTACAGAAAGAAAAAGAAAAACATTTACTTTTCCTTTAAGATCATCTTCAGAATCAGACCGGCATTTTCAGCGCATGCGCAGTTGGAGTAATTTTCTGGGCCTGAACAATGCGCATGTGCTGAAAGGAGAAGTATTAAAAATTAAATTGAATATAAGTATCGACATACTAAAATAAGAAACTTCTAAATACAATCAATTCAATATTCTGTATTTTTTGTGAAATAATCCAAGTTTATCTTCACTATTCCTCGATCAGCATCGGTTTCTCTTTATTCTCTCTACATGCAGCAGTTGGGTGTCAGATATTCACTGACAGTTACATCCAATATATCTTATAGGGGGGCTCCTTTTGCCTAGAAGATTTATTAGAGCTCAGTCTATTAAACTCACCAGACATCATGTCTCTCTACATGCAGCAGTTGGGTGTCAGATATTCACTGACAGTTACATCCAATATATCTTATAGGGGGGCTCCTTTTGCCTAGAAGATGTATTAGAGCTCAGTCTATTAAACTCACCAGACATCAGGTCTCTCTACATGCAGAATTTAATCTTTAATCCTACAATTAAATCTAACTAGTTAGTTTTCCGATCGTTGCATTGGAACGAACATTTAATAAATCGAATTGTTTGTCACAGAAGGAATAAAATCTGACCATCTATGGGCGGCTTACTATAAAGCAGTGTCACAGGCAGAGTCGCTTGAATACTGGTTGGGTCCAGAACAACATGAAAATATTTGTCCATGCCATTTGTGGCAGGATAAAGATGTTTATAGGCTTTATAACCTTAATTTACATGAATATGTACAAGTGTTGTTGGAAAGTCCAATACGCTCATTGTTACTAAATGGTATGGCATAAAAGCAAAGCATAATGAGAGCATACAACGGACTGCCGAAAGCAGGAACATAGGGTCCCTACCGAGGCTTAAAGGAACGTTTACACCAAAAAAATGAACGTTTTAAAGGAATGACAATATAATGTAGCGTTGTCCTGTACTGGTAAAACTGGTGTGTTTGCTTCAGAAACTCTACTATAGTTTATATAAACAAGCTGCTGTGTAGCCATGGGGCAGCCATTCAAGCACAGGATACACAGTAGATAACATATAAGTACTACTATAGTTTATATAAACAAGCTGCTGTGTAGCCATGGGGCAGCCATTCAAGCACAGGATACACAGTAGATAACAGATAAGTACTACTATAGTTTATATAAACAAGCTGCTGTGTAGCCATGGGGGCAGCCATTCAAGCACAGGATACACAGTAGATAACAGATAAGTACTACTATAGTTTATATAAACAAGCTGCTGTGTAGCCATGGGGGCAGCCATTCAAGCACAGGATACACAGTAGATAACAGATAAGTACTACTATAGTTTATATAAACAAGCTGCTGTGTAGCCATGGGGGCAGCCATTCAAACACAGGATACACAGTAGATAACAGATAAGTACTACTATAGTTTATATAAACAAGCTGCTGTGTAGCCATGGGGCAGACAAGCAAAGGACACACAGAGCACAAATAAGTCCTGAAGAATACAAGTGTATACTACAGAGCTTATCTGTTATCTGCTGTGAATCTTGCGCCTTTTCTCCTTTTTTGGCTTTGAATGGCTGCCTCCATGGCTACACAGCAGCTTGTTTATCGAAACGATAGTAGCGTGTCTGAAACACCAGTTTTACCAGTGCAGGCCAACAGTACATTATATTTATATGACTACAGCGCTGCAAAATATGTTAGCGCTATATTAATATATGTTAACAATAATTTAATTTTTTTGGGGTTACTGTTCCTTTAAAGCAGTACGCCAAGGAATAGCAAAAAGCTGCTGCCTTTTAATGCAGAATCATTTACTACCAAACCCCTATGAGCAGCGAGGTGGATATCACACATGGATGTACCTTGCAGGGACCAGAAAAATAAAATAGATAAAAAGCCTCTGCTGCAAATGCCTGGCTGTGTCTTCCAATACGTTCTGTGTAATTTATATATTAGTACCAATTACTGCACCTTGGATACATGCCCACTAAATCAGCATGCTTCTGTGCTTTAAAGAGGTGGTTCACCTTTAAGGTAACTTTTAGTATGTTATAGAATGACCAATTCCAAGCAACTTTTCAATCGGTCACCATTATTTATTCTTTATGGCTTTTAATTTATTTGCCTTTTTCTTTCGACTCTTTCTAGCTTTCAAAATCTAAAAAAAATTTTTTTTCTGCAATTCATTGTTTCTGCTACTTTTTATGACTCGTCTTTCGTATCAAGCCCTCTCCAGTCTCTTATGCAAATAAAAGCATGGTTGCTAGGGTAATTCGGATCTTAGCAACCAGAATTCTGCAACTGCAAGCTGGGGAGTTGCTGAATAAAAAGCTAAATAACAGACAAATAATAAAAAATGAAAACCAATTTGCAAGTGGTCTCAGAATATCTCACTCTACATCGTGCTAAAAGTGAACTCAAAGGTGAACAACCCCTTTAAGCATTGGAACCCCTACAAATTTTGCTTGAAGACAATCCCAAACATTTTGTTTGCCGTGATTTGGCTCAGGAAAAGTAGTGGCAATAAATCCTTGTGTGTGATGTGGATGGAGAACCATTGCAGTCAAATGCCCTTCCCCAGGAGGAAGCTTTGATCACTACGGTTCTTCCTCCTAGCAACCCAAAGCCAGAGACCTAAAGGTTGGTACAACTAAGTCACCGTTTCATGCCCTAAAGTTCCTTGGGGAAAAAATAGTAATGTTACCTCTTCAGCTGTCGAAAATGTGCGCTGAAAAGTTAGAAAGGGAGAAAGAGCACGCACATCAAAAGGAGGGACTGAAGAGGAATCAGAAATCTGGCCAATAAATGAGTGCAGAACCTCACATCACAGATAATCACCCAGTGTAATGCTACAGGGCACCCATCATGTGCAACCCGATTGTGATAATCATAAAAAAAACAATAAAACTTTCCAAATGCAGGCGATGAGAGGTGAGAAGATGCTCCAGTCTCAAGTCGACATCGCTTATGGATAACGGAGAGGAAATACTGAGCAACTCCTTAGTTTATTTTGGACAAAAAGATGTGCATTTCTCCCTGTTTGCTCCCGGGCACATTTTTACGGAGAAATTCCAGTGCAGGAACAATTGTGAAAACCGTAAGAAATTTCGAATTATACCATTTTTTTTTTTTGCCCGAAAATTATGAAACCTTTGGATAATTGCACAAAACCCAGCGCAGACCAGGATATCTTTGGGATTTCTCCCATTGGTTTATATGAAGTGATAGTCTATGATTTGTACAAATCCTGTTACTGTATAGCCCCATAAACATGGTACCTGGCAGTTTAAATAAACAGCAACACCAAAAAATGTGGTTTAAAGGAATGACTATATAATGTAGTCCTGCCCTGCACTGGTAGAACTGGTGTGTTTGCTTCACAAACACAACTATAGTTTATATAGTAGATAACAGGTATATAGGCCGCTCCAGACTCACCCCCCTGCGTGATCTTAATGTAGCCCCACTTTTGTATTGCGGGTGCTCTGCCATCAGCGTTCCCAATGAAATAAAATTTGCTCAAAGGATAGAAAGGCCACACTCTGGTTAGATAAGAAAGGTGATTTATTCCAACAGGTCACTGACCAACATCACCAGACGTGTTTCGGAAGTAACTCCCTTAATAATAGCCTATGATTAAGGGAGTTACACCTGAAACGCATCAGGTGATGTTGGTCAGTGACCTGTTGGAATAAATCACCTTTCTTATCTAACCAGAGTGTGGCCATTCAAGCACAGGATACACAGTAGCTAACAGATAAGTACTACTATAGTTTATATAAACAAGCTGCTGTGTGGTCACGAGGGCAGCCATTCAAGCACAGGATACACAGTAGATTACTACTATAGTTTATATAAACAAGCTGCTGTGTAGCCATGGGGGCAGCCATTCAAGCACAGGATACACAGTAGATAACAGATAAGTACTACTATAGTTTATATAAACAAGCTGCTGTGTGGTCACGGGGCAGCCATTCAAGCACGGGATACACTGTAGATAACAGATAAGCTCTGTAGTATACAGTAGGATTCTTCAGGACTTATCTGTTATCTGCTGTGTATCCTGTGCTTGAATGGCTGCCCCCATGGCTACACAGCAGCTTGTTTATATAAACTATAGTAGTACTTATCTGTTATCTACTGTGTATCCTGTGCTTGAATGGCTGCCCCCATGGCTACACAGCAGCTTGTTTATATAAACTATAGTAGTACTTATCTGTTATCTACTGTGTATCCTGTGTTTGAATGGCTGCCCCCATGGCTACACAGCAGCTTGTTTATATAAACTATAGTAGTACTTATCTGTTATCTACTGTATATCCTGTCCTTGAATGGCTGCCCCCATGGCTACACAGCAGCTTGTTTATAAACTATAGTAGAGTTTCAGAAGCAAACACCAGTTCTACCACTGCAGTGCAACACTACATTTTATTTAAATACTTTAAAACACTTTTTTTTGTGTTACTGTTCCTTTAACTCAACTGCCAAATTAACACAGGACACAATTGTTTTTGTGCGGTTGCACGGACAAGCGGACATTTACCTGTATAAAAATCAACAAAAAAGGTTGGCCAGATATCTACCAATCAGTATTAAAAATCCAGTTTGGCAAATAACACAGAGGTGCATTCATGCAGTCTCTACCAATAGACCCTTTCTAAGTTTCTCTGTTCCTGCTGAGGGAAAAAATTGCCCTTTATATACAGGATCATGCTTGAACAGATGGGAGCCCTCAAAGGTGGTGCATCAAATTAATCATGAACATTTTTCAGTCCGATCATTTCATGAGCCTACGACGTGTCCATGCGGTCAGTTATCTAATGCAGAACATTATGCTGCCTAGATACAGTGACTTCCAACAGTCTATGACTGATCTTCTATATCTGACCAGGTCACAGTCGGGTCACAAAGCCTACAGTTATGGCCCCATACAAGAGCTGCACAGACTGCAGCCTATAGAAGTGATTAGATAACGACAATGTTGCCGACTTTTTTACTGCAAGTCTTAAACCAATAACAGACTCATCAGATGTTTCACAACTGCATACTACAACACAAACTAAAAACTTCCAGTAAAGAATAAAAAGAAAAAAAAAAAGTACTGACTTGACGTTCTCTTCTTGCTCTCCAAACTCTTCATCATTAAATCCAAAGTGATCAATAAAGGCAGATGTCATCTGCTGCATTTGATAATCCACAAAAGCCTGCAATAAAGGATATGCAACCATGTCCAATAAACTTGATCACAAATAAATTAAGAATATGTTTCTTTATGGGGATTTAAAAAAAGTTATTTAGGACAACTAGCTTGTGCAATTCATATTCTCTGCCTTACGTATATAATGACCCAGGTTATATTTACATTAGGTTATTGTCATCCATAGAGCCCTTTGAAGAAAGTGGGCACCATAAACACCCTCAAGTGCTGTCACAGCTGGGGTGCAGTTAATATCTAGTTGGCAGCTAGGATCAGATTTACATACACGATTGTCAGGCAGGAAGAAGTGTCAGCTCCAAATGGTCAGGAGAGCATAACACAGCCCATGTTATGGGAGAATTAGCTGCTGCAGTGAACTATGCTTTTACTCCCATTACAGAGTTTTAGTGAAAAAGAACCCCCTATTGCAAAATAAAAGGATATTATATGTAAAGGAGGAGTTCTATGACCATATAAAAGCATGAGGCTGAAGGCTGAGTGCTTTTATAAGGTCATAGAACTCCAAGGTGACTTCTAATATTCTCATATTTTCCAACAAAGTGAGAAAGGCTTCTGATGGAGCTGAAACGTTAGTCCTATGCTGTTTAAGCCCTGTGAGTCCTGATCCTTTTGGAGTGGATGGAAAGGATTCTCTGACTGCTCACCCAGGCATATGAATACTTTATTCCAGAGTGCTGGCCTTCCTGGTGGTATCTATCTATCTATCTATCTATCTATCCACCTATCCATCCATCCATCCATCCACCCACCCATCCACCCATCCATCCATCCATCCATCTATCTATACACCACCAGGAAGGTGGATACAAGATATTCATGGCTTGTGTGTACTATATATAGAAATATAATGCACTGTAAGAAAGGTTAAAAATGGAATTGAACCTGCTGAAGCACTGCCTCCTGGGGAAAGCTGAATTCTTTCAGGTCGTTTTCTTCATCATCACTTGAGGAGTGCATGTTTCGGGTGTTAATCTGAACACAAGGAAATAAAGACCACAGGTTTAGTAATATTGCATTTGTAAGACACAAGTGTTCATTTTTCTAAAACATTCTCTCTTAAATATTTGTTAAAATCCGGTAGCAACAGTAAAGTAAGAGGTCTGGCTTCACCCTTCCATAGAGCAGCACTGTACCCTACATTTGACGTATTAATAACATAACGCCATATTTTGTAGCGCTGTTGTACCCAGTTAAAAAAGCACAGAGTTGATGGATACTATGCTGCACCATCTCCTGTCCTTCTCTGCAATTCCTGACCTAGAGCATGCGGTTGAAGCCAGGTCAGGAACATCTTAAAGAAAATAATCAAGTTTATCTTTTCTAATCCTCTTTTAATAGAGTGAGCTCTAATGCATCTTCTAGGAGGCAAAAGGTGCCCCCCTATAAGATATATTGGACACCCAACTGCTGCATGAAGAAATAATGAAGAGAAACAGATACCGAGAGAGGGATAGTGAAGATAAACTTGATTATTTCAGAAACAGTTCAGAAATAATTGGTTGTATTTAGAAAGTTTCTTCTTTTAGTATGCTGAAGCTTATATTAAATTTTCATTTTTACAATAGTTCCCCTTTAAATTGCATACGTTCCTGACAGAAGCTTTCAAAGGAGAGAACCTAAAAGGGTACACAATGGAGCCTGCCAGTGCCTCTAGTTTTGAGAACAAAGTATAGTTTGGGGGTATCGGGCAGCAATGCTGTGCTAAACCTTCCTCTGTTAATAAAGTGCATAATGAAGATATCACATTTTAAACAAAATCTTACAAGGTCAATGGTATTCTTCTTATTTGTTTCCGTAAGAGATCCAGTTACAAAACTTTCCCAATGTTCCTGTTCTTCATCAGTAAGATCTGTATGTGAATAACAGTTAGGAAATAGTGTATTACATTCTGTCCAATGTTTTATCAATGGTCATATATCACTTTTTATTTCCCCACAAAATGGATAGGTTGTAGAACTCTTGTCAGCTGATTAGTGCAAATTAAACAGTGACAGAAAGCATCCTCACCTTTTATCAGCTGCTCAACTAGAGATACGTTTGGTCCTTTTTCAGAACTCTGAACAACTGAATTTGCAATTTTAGTCAGGTGACCCATAAACCCTTTGCGACGCCCTCCTTCTGATCTAAAGAAAAGTAAAAACACATTTTGTCAAGTCTATTGAGGCATAGATATGCTGCATTCATTGTGAGAGTTAGGGGATACAAGGAAACCCATTATCCAGAAAGCTCTAATATGGAAAGGTGGTCTGCCATACACTACATCTCTGTAACAATAAAACAGTAGCTTGTACTTGATCCCAACTAAGATATAATTAATCCTTATTGGAAGCAAAATCAGTCTATTGGGTTTATTTAATGTTTACATGATTTTCTACCTGTATACGGGTTGTTCACCTTTTGGTTAACGTTAAGTATGTTGTGGAATGGCTAATTCTAAGCAACCTTTCAATTGATTTTAATTACTTTTTTTTTTTTTTTAATAGTTTAAAGGGCACCAATCATAACTAAAATCATTTACTAAGTAAATACACTATGTGAAAGTTCAAGAAATCTGATTTTTAAAACAGTTAGAATTGTTTGTATAATGTAAATCATCAGCTCACTATACCTTCTGCAAAATCTCTCCTATCTCCACTGCAGTTCTAGCTGAGGCAGGCATCTTGCATTTCACGGACTCTTCCTACCTATATCTTCACAGCCAACTTTAGCTCTGAAATCTCGCACATGCTCAGTTGAAATTTCTTGGTTGCCTAAAGCCTTCTAAGCCATTTTCAAATCTGCCAAACTTCTGTGTAAAGGTGGCCATACACCGAGAGATCCACTCGTTTGGCAACATATCTGATTGGATCATAATGATCAGCAACGGGCGGTCGGATCGAGGGACCTCATCAATGAACAGATGCGGCCGCGATCCGACAGGATTTTTAGTCCCGTCTGATCGACAACTGGCTGACCCTTTGGCCAGATATCGATCGGGGAAGCCGAGGGCTCCATACACGGGCCAATAAGCTGCTTACTGTCTGTTGGCAGCTTTTATCGGCCTGTGTATGGCCACCTTTAGTGCTGCCACCTTCTGGAAGATGGTGTGTGTCCTTCATTTGCATAGTGACATCACCAGCAGGATAAGATAGGGAAATCTTGTGATACTTCTAGTGGAGGAGTTTACTAAAGCTAGGCATTCTGGGTAGAAACGCAGGGCAGTGCTACAATCTGAGCATGCTCATTAACTCATTTGCATGTTATAGTCACTGTACTCCCTCAGAGAAATAACCCATTTGATAAAGTATTGTTTTTTTTTTGTTTTTGTATATGTAGTTTGATCAGATTGTTAATATGTGTGATTTTGGCTGCGATTGGTGCCCTTTAATTATTTGAGTTTCTTCTGAATCTTTGCAGTTTTCAAATGGGGGTTCACACATCTAAAAACAAATGCTCTGTAAGGCTACACGTTATTGCTACTTTTCATGACTCCTCTTTCTATTCAGATGCTTCCCTATTTATATTGCAGTCTCTTATTCAATTCAGTGGATGGTTGCTAGGATAATTTGGACCCTAGCAACCAGCTTGCTTATATTTTTAGAAAGCTGCGGACTAAAAAAAACCCAAAACACCTCAAACTACAAATATGCAGAAATATCAATCTCTACATCATATTAAAAGTTAAATTAAAGGGCACCTATGCTTGAAAAAGTTACCCCCATCCAAAGGTGCCCGCATTCCGGTTGTGACGTCATGCGCATGCACATCCAGAAAAGTGGCCCCAAGAGTGACTTTTCACTGTTGGGGGGGGGTAACTTTTTCAAGCGATAGGTGCCCTTTAAAGGGGAAAAACTACAATTGATCATTATTAAAGGGCAATAGAAATTAACACGTTCAATATTGTCTTCAATAGGTCTTACTGTTCTTTCTCGTTTTCTTCCCAGGCCGATAAAATTCTTTGGACCAGGCGACATTTTTGCAGAAGCTGATAAAGAAAAAGTATGTCAGATCCAATTACATCCAGCCCTGAGATATGGAATGCCCACACATACATTTTGGGGGGTTATTTTGTCTGAATGGTAAAAACTATTTTTTTACTATAAAATCTGAATTTATTTTTTTGAGATTTATTATATCCCAAGGCTGCAAAACATCTGAATCCAAAAATATTCCATTTTCAACCTGTCGATGTCCTCTAGAACAGGGATCCCAAAACTTTTTTGCTACAGGGACCAGTGTTGAGGCAAAGGACTGGGTGGGGGGATCTCGGGTGGGGTGGGGGGGAAGCTAAGAAATCTAACTGCAGGTATGTTGTGACATCCTGGGGATAAGGACTAAGCAAAATCTACAAATATATAAAATCTTTGGAAGCCCACATATGATTATGTCTTAATATTTGCATTAGGAGATTACGAAGGTAAATGAGACTTGCACTTCAAAACAAAAAAAAAAAAATATTCAACTTACATATCTCACAAGAGGGTTGCCTTGAGCCTCCTCTTCAATGGTTTCTTCCAAAGGAGATGCATTTAAAATAGTGGTGATGCACACCTCTACTTGTGCATGCAGGAAATTATTGTACATGTATTTGAAATAAAGGTCCTAGAAGAAGAAGCAGCAGAGTCATACCACTGAAACAGAGAACTACTCAATATAACAGCGCTACGCAACAAGTTGGTGCTATAGAAATACATGTTAATAATAATATTAATAATCTACAAAGAGAAGCCATGCCTATTATTGCCTGCCTTAATTCCCTTGTTCAATAGAATCTCATCGGCTTTACTGGTCACTGATGTCAAATCTATATAAGCCACGTCAAAACATTTTGCTTTATAGAATGCTTGATCAGCCAGAAACACACTGGGCCTCATTGATCAACACTGGGCAAATCTGTCCATGGGCAGTTACCTATAGCAACCAATCAGTGATTCGCTTTTTAAAGCCAGCTGCAAGTTGAAGAATGAATGCAGCAATTTGATTGGTTGCCATGGGTTATGGCCCATGGGCACATTTGCCCAGTGTTGATAAATGGCCCCCACTGAGTGCAAAAAGATACCCTACAACCTTCGTAGCAGTTATGAAGATCCAAGGACAGTCTAAGGCTAAGGCCAGACGGGGAGATTCGGGGGCATTTTGTCGCCTGGCGACTTATCGCCGCGACTTGTAGCCCCCGAACCTCCCCGAATAGCCAAGTCCTGAGGTGCACCGGCGTTACTTGAAAACGCCGGCGCCTATTCACACGCAGCGGCGCGATTTTTGAAATCGCTCCAAATTGACTTGAAAACGCCGGTGCGCCTCAGGACTTGGCTATTCGGGGAGGTTCGGGGGCTACAAGTCGTAGCGATAAGTCGCCAGGCGACAAAATGCCCCTGAATCTCCCCGTCTGCCCTAGCCCTAAGAAGTAGAGAATTCAGAAGTGATGTGATGAGAATACTTAGAGCCAGGTGATGTTAATGTACATCAGCCGAACAATGAGAAGTCATCACTAAGCTGTTTCTAGGTAAATTACTCAAGTGAATAAAGCTTACCAGCATGGTGTTCAGTGTATCCAGCTCAATCAGCTCTTGATTTAACACTTTATTGCTTGCGTGTATTATGCTAGCCAACAATTTCACCACATGAAGTCGAGTATTACCCAGGGGTGGATCAAGAACCCCCCATGTTGTTTGTAGGCTTTGTTTCTGCAACAAGAATAATTACATTTCAGCTATACATAAAGTGCTTTTCTAGATTTGTGAGACTATATTCCATAGTTACTAGGGATTCATTGAATCCAGGATTCAGTTCGGAATTAGCCCAGAATTGGGATTCAGATGATCTGTTTCCAAATCCTAATAATTTGCATATTGTAAATTAGGGGTGGGAAGTGCACGACTTTTCAGAACAAAATAAGGAAGTAAAAAGGTTTTCACTACTTTTTTCCTTTCCCGGCCCTAATTTTCATATGCAAATTAGGATTCAGAGTGGTATTCGGCTGAATCTTTCAGAAAGGATGTGGTCGAATCCGAAGTAGTGGATTCGGTAGATCACTAAGGCTAAGGCCAGACGGGGAGATTCGGGGGCATTTTGTCGCCTGGCGACTTCTCGCCGCGACTTGTAGCCCCCGAACCTCCCCGAATAGCCAAGTCCTGGGGCGCACCGGCGTTGCTTGAAAACGCCGGCACCTATTCACACGGAGCGGCGCGCTTTTTGAAATGCCCCCGAATCTCCCCGTCTGGCCTTAGCCTTAAAGTTACGGCACAGAAAAGGCACCAAACATTTTACAATTTTTCAGCATGAAAGTTTGGCCTTTGTAGGCCGCAGTTGTGCTGAATCCTATGGAAAATAAAACTGAAGCTCTTACAGAAACATTTGCTAGAAAGCTACTAACAGCATTGGCTACATTTAGCAACAAACTTTCTAAGATTATGGAAAATGGATACTCAGACGGCAAATAAACCCCACAAACAATTAGGTTCAAGGAGCGGCTGCAGATTCTGATGTGCAGATTCAGTAAATGATTCTTCTACACACAAAGTGCAAATTTGGGTTATAGTGATACTGAACAATCTTTTCTTTTGCTTACAACCAACTTGATATTGCAAATAAGTACCCAGAGCAGCTGTGAGTTGTGTCTAAAAACAAAGATGCGCATTTACCTTAGGTGGGTCAATGAGGAGTTGGTGGAACTGTGGTAGATGCTCCTTTATGGCAAGCAGGGTGCCCAAACTAGCCTGGGTGTTGGAAGTAGAATCTAAGCCAGCAGCATTTATCTCTAACTGCCCATCAATATTACAGTAGAAACCGCTCATTCCTCCTAGTTCAGACCTGCAAAACAATAAATAACAAGCAATAGTATCATTTAAATCACCCAATAACACTTTTGGTAATGAATGAATTGTGTGCAACTTTCTGATATACACGGATTATTTTCAGTGGTTTCCAAGTTACGGTACTTTAAACAGGTGGTTCACCTTTAAAGGGATACAGTCAATTAATAGTGCTCCTTCAGCAGAATTCTGCATTGAAATCCATTTTGCAAAAGAGCAAACAGATGTTTTTATATTTCATTTTGAAATTTGACATGGGGGTAGACACATTGCTGATTTCCCAGCTGCCCCAAGTCATGTGACTTGTGCTCTGATAAACTTCAATCACTCTTTACTGCTGTACTGCAAGTTGGAGTGATATCACCCCTCCCTTAGCCCCCCCCTCACAACAATGGGAAGGTAACCAGATAACAGCTCCCTAATACAAGATAACAGCTGCCTGGTAGATCTAAGAACAGCACTCAATACTAAAACCCATGTCCCACTGTGACTCCTTCAGTTACATTGAGAAGAAAAACAACAGCCTGTCAGAAAGCGGTTCCATCAGTCACATGACCAGGGTTATCTGGGAAATTGAAAATATCTAGCCCGATGTCAGATTTCAAAACTGAATATAAAAAAATCTGTTTGCTCTTGTGAGAAATGGATTTCAGTACAGAAGTCTACTGGAGCAGCACTATTAATGGACGTGTTTTGAAAAAAAAAAACAAAGGTTTTCGCATGACAGTAGCCCTTATTGTTATTGCTGCTTTTTATTTACTCATCTTTCTATTCAAGTCTCTCCTATTCATATTACACTCTCTTATTCAAATCAGTGCATGTTAGGTTGGGAAATTTGGACCCTGCCAACCAGAATGCTTTGATAGCAAAAAGAAAGATACTGTTTTCAAAAGAAAGCATATAGAACATGACCCAAATCGGAAAAAGACCGATACATTTTAGTAATAGCAGCGTTGTATAGCAAAAGCACGATACACACATGCAATGAAAAGCGAGAAAGAAAACACACAAGTCAAAGCCCAGTTGTAGAAAACGAAAAACTGAATTTCAAGTAGAACACCTAACCATACCTTGGTCTGCGCGGCTCCAACAAAGTTAAAAGCACTTGAGTTCCATTGACAATCACAGATTCATTATGTTCCCCTTCAAACATGTTGCTTAGGAGCTGCTCAATAGTTTCTTGCCTATGGAATATGGAAATATACATAATAATGAGTTTCTATTGCAGAACGACCAGGTAAAGAATCACACTGTGTAAAACAATGGTTACTACATAGTAAACATTATTCTCTGTGCTTTATGCAAGACAGGAAACAATTTGCTCAGTAATACCAAATAGTTTTATTACTTATATTGAGTCTATTGCCTCATGACACAGATTTGAAGTTTCTTATAGCTATATACGCTTCATGGCACGTTTCAGATACAGGTATGGGACCTGTTATCCAGAATGTTTGGGATTTCTGGATAAGGGATCTTTTTGTAATTTGGATCTTCACACCTTAAATCTACTAGAAAATCATATAGACATTAAATAATGATAATAGGCTGGTTCTGCTTTCAGTAAGGATTAATTATATGTTAGTTGGATCATGTACAAGGCACTGTTTCAATATTACAGAGAAAAAGAATATTTAAAATTTTGGATTATTTGGATACAATGGAGACCGGTATTCCGGATAACGGATCCCATACATGTTCGGCCATATTTACTCGCAAAGATTGGCTTGTGTGGCAATTTCTCTGAAATAAAGTGGCCAGCTTTACTTTGCCTGTAACAGCCTGGTAAAGGACCAGTAACATCAAAAAATTAAATTGCTTTAAAGTAATTAAAATATAAAGCAGCGTTGCCCTGCACTGTTAAAACTGGTGTGTCTGCTTCAGAAACACTACTACTGTTTATATAAATAAGCTGTAGCCATGAGGGCAGCCATTCAAAGTAGAAAAGGCTCAAGTTACACAGCAGATAACAGATAAGCTCTGTAGAACATAATGTTATCTGTTATCCATTACTTATCCTGTGCCATATAGCTGTTTTTCAATTTCCACCATTGCTACTCAGCAGCTTGTTTATATGAACTATAGTAGTGTTTCTGAAGCAAACATCAGTTTTAACAGTGCAGGGTAAGACTAAATGACATTTTCTTTACTTTAAAGGGATCCTGTCATGGGAAAAAAACATTTTTTTAAAAATGCATCAGTTAATAGTGCTGCTTCGGAAGAATTCTGAATTGAAATCCATTTCTCAAAAGAGCAAACATATTTTTTTATATTTCATTT
>CM044444.1:92539978-92557341 GCA_024363595.1 Xenopus borealis
CCCCCCCCCCCCAACTGTTCTAAACTGATACATTTATCTTTGTCCCTGCTGAGCAGAATCTCTGGGTTTCATTATAGGCAGCTGTTAAGGTGGCCATAAACAGAGATCGGCTCGTTCTGCTTCTGCCCTAGGCACGTGACTACTTTGCCTACCCTTTGGCCCGGCCCTGGTTATGGTCTCTGGTGAGTCTGGCAGCTCAGTAATTCAGGTGCAGACTCTAAACTGTTACTATTTGGCAACATTTAGTTGATCAGCAGCATCTCTGGCATATTAGCAACTATTGTATCAATTCTAAAGGTGGCCATAGATAGGGAGATCCGCTCATTTAGCGATGTCGCCAAACAAGCGGATATCTCCCTGATATGCCCACCTTGAGGCGGGCGATATCTGGCTGATCAGATCAGGGGCCCTAGGGCCCAACGATCGGATCATAGCGGAAGCCATATGGGCTGTCGGATCACGGGACCCCATCAACGAACAGATGCGGCCGCGATCCGACAGGATTTTTAGTCCCGCCCGATCGACATGGCCAGATATCGATCGAGAAAGCCCGTCGGATGGCCGCATACACGGGGCGATAAGCTGCCGACTTATTCTGTCGCCAGCTTTTATCGGCCTGTGTATGGCCACCTTTAGAATTGATACAATAGTTGCTAATACTCCAGAGATGCTGCTGTGAAATGTAGCAATTAAATGTTACAAAATTGTAACAGTTTAGAGTCTGCGCCTGAATTACTGAGCTGCCGGACTCGAACACCATAGACACCCACATTCAACTTTAAACTTAGATTTTGGAAAAACAGTAAAAAATAAATAATGGAAAGTAATTGAAAAAAGTCTTTATTTATGGAGAAAAATTTGAAAAAAACTGAACAGAAAAAGTGTTTGGAAGGTGAAATGGATCAATTTTAGGGGCAGATTAATCAAGGGTCAAATTTCGAAGTGAAAAAACTGCAAAATGTGGCCTTCAAATTCAGGTTTAAGGTGGCGAAGGGTCGAATTCGAACTTTTTAAAGAGAGAGTACTTTGATTTTCAAATGGTCGAATTTTTCACTTCAAATCGAATTTGGGCCTATTGGATAGTCAAAGTACCCAACAATGACTTCGAAATTCAAATTTTTTTTTATTCGAATTTTCACTTTGACCCTTGATAAATCTGCCCCTGAATGTTGCAAAATTGTAACAGACAATTATACTTTAAAATAAAATTTTGGAAAAACAGTTAAAAATAAAAAATGGAAAGTCATTAAAAAAAAAGTATATTTCTGGTGAACAATCTAAAAACAAGTGAACTGGAAAACGTTTGGAAGGTGAACAAGCCCTTTAACTCCAAATGAGGTGCAAAAGCTCCTCTATTCATTCAGAGTTCATCCATTCATTAGAGTTATTAATAGCATGTATTATAAAGCACCAACTTTTTACTGCAGTGCTGTAAAACATGAAACCATGGAGGGCCCCTACAATCTAAAAGGAAAAGTAGACCTGAGACAAAGCTGCATGAATATTAACATAGAATTCAACCTGTAAAGGGAAAAAAACCCTCCCCTGTGAAATCACCCACTCCCTTTCCCCCCAGCAGCCTAACAACAGAACTATGGGAGGGTAACCAGATAACAGCTCCCTAACACAAGATAACAGCTGCCTGGTAGATCTAAGAACAACACTCAATAATAAAATCCAGGTCCCACTTCAACACATTCAGTTACATTGAGTAGGAGAAACAACAGCCTGCCAGAAAGCAGTTCTAGCCTAAAGTGCTGGATCTTTCTGAAAGCACATGACCAGGCAAAACGACCCGAGATGCACCTACACACCAATATTACTGGTGTAAAAAACAAACACTTGTTGGTTTAGGAATAACATTTTATATTGTAAAGTGAATTATGTGCAGTATAAACAGTGTAATTTAGAAATAAGAACCATATCATAAAAATCATGACAGAATCCCTTTAAGCTCAGAGAATCAGAAATGTAAATATTTCATTATCCCAAACAAAAAAACTTTAAGACCCAATGCACTCTCTTATAGCGGAGTTCTGCTATCGACACCATAATAAACTTTCATTCCAAAGTGAACAACAAAGACTGCACGAGTTTTACACCTGCAAACTCCATGGACAGGACCTGCGCTGAGGGGGGTAAATAGCAACTTTGGGGCATTTGCCGGGGGTGGAGGTAGGCTGGGGGAGGAGGGATTTAGCACATGGGAGGGTAGACTTCTCCTTTAAATTAACTTTTAGTATGATGTAGACAGTGATATTCTGAGATAATTTTCAATTGGTTCAATCTGAGATTGAGTTTTCAATTCAAAATTTGAGTTTGTGTTTTTTTTTTTTAATTATTTAGCTATTTATTCAGCAGCTCTCCAGTTTGCAGTTTCAGCAATCATTTTGCTAGGTTTCCCAATTACACTCGTAACCATGCATTGATTTGGATAAGAGACTGGAAAATGAACAGGAGAAGTTCTGCAGAGTTGTTGTAGAACGTTTGTATTAAACAATACAAAAACTATAAAATCCACATTAGATTACATGACAACACAGGACCCAGTGCAGTCTGTATATTCTGATTATTAATCAGTCTTGCTGTATCGGCTTCTGGCAGATATTATTTGACTTGTGCTGTTTTGATCATTTATGAAGATCCCTAAGCTTAGCCCAGATCACACTGAGCATGTGCACAGTCTTGGTCTTGCAAAGATGTTTAAAGGGCAAGGAAAGTGTAAAATAGAATAAGGCTAGAAATGCTGTATTTTTTATACTAAACATAAACATGAACTTACTGCACCACAAGCCTAATCAAACAAATGATTTATGCTTTCAAAGTTGGCCACAGGGGGCTGTCATCTTGTAACTTTGTTATACATCTTTGCAAGACCAAGACTGTGCACATGCTCAGTGTGATCTGGGCTGCTTAGGGATCGTCAGAAATTATCAAAACAGGGAAACAAACAAAGCTGCTTCCGATCTGCATGGCTGGGAAGTAAGGCGGGGGCTCCCCCTGCTACTCATAAGTTTTCCTGCTCAGCAGTTAGGGACCATCTGATAATTCCAATAAACAGCAGTAAATGAAGGGAGAATTTCACTGAATACAGTCGGGTTTCTTATAAAAACCATACACATTTTTTAATTAAAGTATATTGGAGATTTCTTTTTCATTAAAGGACACCTATGGCCCAAAATATTTGCCCCAAACCGAAGGTGTGGGCTGATAGAGCCCGCATTCCGGTTTGGGGTTCTAGTACTTAAAAAAAAAAAAACGCCCCCTACAGGCCCTGGCTTACTCGCACTGGGAGTGCATGGGCAGTATGAAAAGTGGCCCCGGAAGTGTGGCCGCTTTACAGTATGCGTGTGTGTTACATCACACGAGCATGTGCTTCAGAAGACATGGTGGCTCGCACCGGGAGCTCTCTCCCGGTGCGAGTAAGCAGCGCCTGTAGGGGGCATTTTTATTTTTAAAGTACTAGAACCCCAAACCGGATTGCGGGCTCTATCAGCTCGCACCTTCAGTTTGGGGCAAATTTTTTGGGCCATAAAAAGAAAGTAAAAAAAAAAGTAGAAAGTAAAAATTAGATTTTATTGTTTTGCCTTTCCTTGTCCATTAACAAACTTACAAGATGACAGCCCCTTGTGGCCAACTTTGAAAGCATAAATCATTTGTTTGATTAGGCTTGTGGTGCAGTAAGTTCATGTTTATGTTTAGTATACAAAATACTGCATTTCTAGCCATATTCTATTTTATACTTTACTTGTCCTTTAATATAAGGGGTTTAATTCTCCTTTAAAGAAATAATGTCACGCAGAAATTACTGGAAATAAAAAGGGAGACTTTTTGAAGCAAGTAGCGTCTCTAGAGGTAAAACTACACGAGTCGGACAAGTAGAGGCGGCACCAGGGGGTAAATTAGCACAAGGAATACATATTTTTTTACCATTTGAAGCATAAGGGGTGGCTGGGAATCTTAGAAGCAGAGTGTTTCTGGTTTCAAGGGAAAATAATGCGGCTGGAGATACGATTAATTTGGGGCCCATATGGGGGAGGGACAAATGGGGAATAATGTACATTATATATTAATAAAGACAACTTTAACCAGCTCAGCAAAGTTAGTGGAGACAGCGTGGAAGAAACCATCGCACTCGGGCGTCCAAGCTATAAAGAGAACTACAGTTCCCAACATGCCACAGCCTACTTATCACTGCGTCTACATGACGGGAGTTGTAGTTCTTAAAAAGCGCCGAAGGTTACCCTACCTAGCCTGAGATAGAGTAAACCGAGTCCCCGCTCTAGAGCCTAGACAGCCCTAGCTGGCCAGGGCGGCACTTACCCCGGCTGTTGGTATCCTAGGAGACTCAAGCGTTCCTCCTCCCCTCGACGGCGGCGCTCCGTTTTTCCTGCGCGTGAAGCGGACGGCGGCGGCCGCCGTTCCCTTCCGTCCGGCTATTCGAGACTAAATAAAAGTGCAAAGGGCAAGCGGCGGAAAGAGGAACACGAACACCGGCAACTGTCACTTGGAGAAAGTGGGCGGGGATCGAACCAGTCTCCAGAAGGACGGTAGCGGCGGAAAGGGACTACTCTTCCGCTTCCGTTCTGAGCGCTCGTCAGAGTGGGAGGGGCTAGAACCGGGGCAAAAGGAAAAGTTCCGGTGCGCGCGCTTTCAGTCAGCCTCCGTGTGACGCTGCTCACTGAAGTGAGGAGTTTCTCTTGAGTGTTTTCTTAGGAAATGTAGCTGCTGTGCTGCAATTGTGGATTACTGAATAATTGTGGGAAACCTTTCTTTATTGTCCCGCTCTGAAGTCTTTATAGCACCAAGCTTCACATTAAAATAATTTTAGAGCTTGTTTAAATACACATATTGCCCCTGAATGTCCCTTACTCTTTGGTAGGCACTTTGGCTGCTCCACCATCTCACACATACTCTTGCCTTATGAAGTTAGACTGCCCACAGAGGCATCATTTACTGGTACGTAGGGGTGCCAGCTTTTCTAGGAAATAATGCCAGGATGTGCTAAATCTGTATGTTCCCTTTAATCAACCCTTAATTAAGTAAAAAACCCTACCCTATAAAGACTCCCCCCCCCCACCTAGTTGTTACCCCGGGCAAATGCCCCTAAGCCTTTACTTACCCTTCCGTGTCTTTTTCTGGTGCTTCGATTTCAGTGCATGCACAGCTGTCGTGAAACGGGAAATTGCTCCAACTGCGCCCGGAAGATGGCTGCCGTGAACACCGATCCCTGAATCTGCACCGAGGGCTAAGCAAGGGGAGATTTAGTCACCTGAACTGCCTTCCATCTCCTTGAATGAAGAATCGCCTGCGCAAATGCATTCGCGGATCTTCAATTCCCGAAGTTTCCTTGTGAGGCAACTTCTTCCGACTTCGGAAATTGAAGCGACACAAGTGCATTAGCGCAGGTGATCCTTCATTTAAGCAGATGGAAGGCAGTTTGGGGGGATTGTCACCCGCAGAAGAGGCGACTAGTTGCCAGGCGACTAAATCTCCCCAACCCCTAAGGGCATTTGCTCCGAGTAACAGCTAGGCTGGGGAGGGAGTGTGGTCTATGTAGGGTAAGGGGGTAGGGTTTTTTTTACTTTAGGGTTGAATTCTCTTTTAAATATGGATGATTGCATTCTCTTATTAAAAAATGTCCTTCATTTCCAATCTGAACACTAAGGGGCACATTTACTAAAGGTCAAAGTGAAAATTCTAAAAGTCGAATTTCTAAATAATTTTGGGCTACTTTGACTATAGAATAGCCCAAAATTCGAATTGAAAAAATTAGAAAATTCAAATTTTCGAAGTACTTGCCGTTTAAAAATCCTTCGACTATTCGCCATCTTAAAGCTGCCGAATTGCCATTTTAGCCTATGGGGGACCTCAGAGAACCTGTCCTGAAAAATTTTCTAAGTTCCAACAATTCGAAGAATTTTGTGGAGAATCGTTTGAATCATTCTATCCCCCCCAGCAGCCTAACAACAGAACATTGGGAAGGTAACCAGATAACAGCTCCCTAACACAAGATAACAGCTGCCTGGTAGATCTAAGAACAACACTCAATAGTAAAATCCAGGTCCCACTGAGACACATTCAGTTACATTGAGTAGGAGAAACAACACCCTGCCAGAAAGCAGTTCCATCCTAAAGTGCTGGCTCTTTCTGAAAGCACATGACCAGGCAAAATGACCTGAGATGCACCTACACACCAATATTACAAATAAATACACAAATTGATTGTACATGATCCTCTGGACCTCTTCCTGGTCAATTTTGGTTTTTCTCAAAATTCTGGATTTTAGCACAGCCACTCCAACTTCTGAGCAGTGGCGGGACACCTGGGGGTGCGACTGCACCAGGACCCACTGGCAATAAAACCACCAAAATTATCTCGGGAGGGGGTTGTGGGGGGGGCAGCTACATGGCCTGCACCCGGTCCCCCGTAGCTTACTTCTTCTGAGTCTTGCAATCCAAAGGATAAGGGGTTTATTTATTAAAGTCCAAGTAAATGGCGGGCACTCCTAATCTTACAAAAGCATACTCACAACTATATGGTTATACTAGATACAAAGAGGTGCAACAACCCAGAGGTACACCTACAATAGGACCCCAACAATAGCACCAAAACCTATGGGTATCCACACTAAAATAATAACAAGAACAATCAAGGAGTTATATGTTAAAAAAATTGCTTTACTTTATATATTCAAGACTGCAAGCAGCTTCAAGACATGAATAGTACATCTTACAAAAAGTATATAACAATTTGAGTAAAAGTATACATAACCCCCACAATTAAAGTCTGGTTTTATCTGGTCAGATGTTTAAAGGGGAAAAACACAATTTTGTGGTAGAAAAAAAAAAAAAAATGGTGTTAAAAGTCTGAATAAAAAAAGTTCTCCATCTCAGATCTGGCGAGTACATGTAGATGTCCCATTGACATTTTGATATCCTGATGTTGGGTTTCGTACAACAATCCAAAGATTTCGTGGTTTTGGGCGTCAAATACGAAAAAGTTGCAAGTTCCTGCCGTCAAATCCAAAACAGTCAATTGTACGATTCAGATTTTTTTTTTCATGATTTTATTGAATATTTTCCAGCACAAGATAATTTTCGTGGAAATGTATTGGTAAATAGGGGGATTTGGTCGGAGTGGTTTTTAGGAAATAGTGATTTTGAGAAATAACCCCCTTAGTGTGTCACATATTACATGGACCACAGTGTCTTCAAATACTAGGATTGGTGTGTTTCTGGGGTCATTGTGTTGTGAAACAATGCACACTAACAAACTCTAGGCAAATGCCTGAGGGGCTGCCACTGCTGTAAGATGCCATAGACACTCATTATTTATCGGGCTGGTGGAGGGCTATTTGGGCCAATATGTAATTGAAATACCAGCCCTATTTTGAGTACAGAGGAAACTGCAAAAATATTGCTAAGAGAGGAGAGAGCTACACTAATGACACAATGGTTGGTCAACAATGACTTCTGTAACCCACAATTGATCTACTGTCGCTTTGCTCTGAGTAAAAAGGAATAAAGGCAGATATTGTTGGAGCCTTTAGCAACAGGCCACTGATATGTAATGGGAACTATCGCGAAATGTAAATTTAATATACACTTCATCATACTGAAAGAAACTTTCTAAATACTATCAATTAAATATTTTGCATCGTTTCTGAAATAATCAAGTTTACCTTCACTATCCCTCTCTCAGCATGTGTTTCTCTTTATTCTGTCTTCATGCAAGAGATGAGTGTTTGCTATTCATAGGGGCAAATTCACTAAAGAGTGCAACTTCGCCAGCAACAGCTTCACTCACATCGCAACACTTCGCCAGGCGTATATTCACCAGGACAACACGACTTCCTTAAAAAGTTGCGTCCATGGCGCTGAACGATGGCGAATTTACGCTATCGTTACTTCAGCAACCAAAGCGAAGTTGCACTAATGTTGGCTAATTTGTATACGCCGGGAACTGAAGTTTCAATGTTGCAGTAAACGTATTACTTTACACAAGCCCAGGAAACCTTAATAAAATAATACAGAGTTGTTATAATGCCCTACACATGAGCCCAGTGTCTAGTTTATGTGCCATATGTTATAAATGTAGGGGGGGAACCTGGGTACCCTAAAAAAAATGACGGTCTTTTGCAGACTATCACCCTGAAATAAGTACTTTTCAACCAAAAATTGAGGAAGTCCTATGCACTCGAATGCAAGTCTGGTGGAACAGCTACTGTTCAGTAAAATCCACATCTTAGCGAATTTACGTAACGCTCTTTCGCCAGAGAGAAAATTTGCCTGTTGAGTGCGAAGCAACGCTAGCGTACAATCTCTTTCACTAGCCAAGGGGCGCCTGCGCTCGTTAGTAAATCGGCAAAGTAACGAAATGACACTATGCCCAAGGCATAGAGGAGGGGCAGACAATATTTGATTGACAGCTGAGATTTTTAAATGAGATTACAACAACTATGCATGTTTTAAAGGAGACATAGAATAAAAGAAAAAAACCCTAATTTTGTAGGCAATAATCATTAATATCTTTAAAAAATAATCATTAAATGATCATTAATATTATCTTTAAAAAATAGCCCCTTTATTGGAGCTCCCTATAGATGTTCTCTGGACCCAGTCAGTGTTTCAAATGAAGGGTGGGTGTGTCCTAACAGTCCCTGCTAGAAGCACAGTAGGACGGGATCACACAAGCACAGACAGGCTTCAGTTCCCTATCAGGCCCTGCTAGCTGCTGATTGGTTCCCATCCTACAATGCAGTGAGCTGAGAGCCGCTGGCTCCCCTGGGAATTCAGGGAGCAGGAAGTATAAGGGATGGATTATTAGGTTTTTTGCAGAAATATTCAATAAATCAGCCTGAAACACTACCTTTTGAAGCACAATTATTCTATATCTAATTGAGTATAATGCACTGGTAGGTTCTTATTTGTTACACAATATGTCTCCTTTAATAAAAGTTCAAGCTGCAGTTTGCACATGGCAAACATGGGACCAGGGTTAAATAAGCTTTAACAGCCTATTTTAGTCGCATCACTGGCTATCTGAACTTCCATTTTTGGTGGAAGAAATTGATAAAGCAGCCTAGTATGAGGAAGTGCCCATTGAGCAGAACTGTATTATTAAAACAAATTCCACTGCTTTAAAGGAATAGTTCAGGGTAAAATTTAAAACTGGGTAAATAGACAGGCTGTGCAAAATAAAAAATGTTTCTAATAAAGTTAGGCAAAAATGTAATGTATAAAGGCTGGATTGACTGGATGTGTAACATAACAGGATACAACACTACTTCCTGCTTTTCAGCTCCATTAATTTGGAGTTAGAAACTTGAAGGGGGGCCCACATGGGACATAACTGTTGCTTTTGAATCTGAGCTGAATGCTAAGGACCAATTGCAAACTCACTGAACATTTATGTCCCATGTGGCCCCCTGTATAGTCACTGACTAACTCATAGTTAGAGAGCTGAAAAGCATGAAGTAGTGTTCTGGCTATTATGTTAGACATCCAGTCACTCCAGCCTTTATACATTACATTTTTTGGCTAACTAACTATATTAGTACCATTTTTTTTATTTTTCACAGCCTATTTACCCAGTTTTTATTTTTACACTGAACTGTTACTTTAAAGGAGTTGTTCACCTTTGAGTTAACGTGTAGTATGATGTAGAGAGTGATATTCTGAGACAATTTGCAATTGGTTTTAATTTTTTATTATTTGTGGTTTTTGAGTTATTTAGCTTTTTATTCAGCAGCTCTCCAGTTTTCAGTGTCAGCTATTTGGTTTTTAGGGTACAAATTACCCTAGCAACCCTGCATTGATTTGAATAAGAGACTAGAATATCAATAGGAGAGGGACTGAATAGAATGATAAGTAATAAAAAGTAACAATAACAATACATTTGTAGCCTTACAGAGTATTTGTTTTTAGATGGTGTCAGTGACCCCCATTTGAAAGCTGCAAAGAAATAGAAGAAAATTGCAAATAATTAAAAAAACTATGAAAAATAAATAATGAAGACCAATTGAAAAATGTCTTAGAATTGGCCCTTCTACAATATACTAAAAGTTAACTCGAAGGTGAACCACCCCTTTAACTTTTATTGAATTTTTACAACTTGAAAAATTAAGAAAGAAGAAAGACTAGTTAGAAAGGGAAACAAAAAAGGGGGGGGAGTATGGCTGTAGTTTGTCATTTATTGGTTGGTTGAGGTGGCAGGCGACTCGAGCCAAGGATTCCATATATTTTCAAATTTCTTTGGGCATCCTCGGACTAGATACGTGAGTTTGTACACTTCCAATTAAGAATTGATTAGTCCAATCCATCTACTCAGTGTCGTTGGCGTTGGGCCCATCCAGTGTAGTGCAACCACTTTTTTGGCATAAAAGATGAGCAGCCTCATCAGACAACTAGTATTCACTTTAGATATCACGGAATCAAGGAGGCCCAGAAGACAGCTAGTTAGGACTAAGTATTTGGGGAAGTTCCAGTTCAGTAGCCATAAAGTTCACAATTGCCCTCCAATACCTGAATATCACCGGGCAATCCCACATTAAATGCATGAAATTGGCGACCGAGGCACCACATCTTGGGCAGCCGGGTGAAGCTACCCTATTCATCCTATATAATAAAGTTCAAGTGTCTCTGCGTCCAGTCCCTGTGTCCGTGGAATTGCGCTACTGCGCATGTGCCACACTGACTGAATTTACCAGTTTTTGCCATTAGAGGTCGCCAATCACTAGCTAATGCTATCAGTACCAGTACTTAGAATAGAGTCAATGGAAGCCTGCGGTGAACTGCATAAGGTAAATGCCTCTGACCAGTGCTTTTAGTGTTCAATTCCCATTGAGTGATAATTTCTGATAGCAAAGTAGATAGACGCGCAACTTCGCACCCTTACGCTGTGGCGTGTTTTACCATTGTGGGTGATAGTCTGAAAAACGTAAATACGTTACCGTTCGCCGACCAGAGTGTAAATTTGCACGTTGCGTAGCGCAGGTGAAAATTCGCCTAGAACAATTCTCTTTTTATAAATGTTTGACTACATATGTTCTAGCGCCAGTTAATTTAACTGGCTTAATGTCTAGTAGTATATAAATTCTGAGGAGTGAGGTATGTTTGGTGCATGATCCTAAATTGTATAAGCTTGTCTCTAACACTCACTAATGGAAGGTAAAGGTTGTCAATGATGTCTTCCCAATCATCCGGGTCTGCACTAACTCCACTGCTTTCCCACTTATACTTCAGTCTGGGTCGGGGATCGGAAACTAAGTGCTTGTATGTATTGGATAGGAGTTTCGTCTTGGTGGATTGAGATACCAGTTCTTCTATCGCTGTGTACTGCAGTTGCTGAGGAGGAGTTGGAAATTGCGCTGAGCAAAGGTGGCTGATTTGGTTGTACCTAAATTCAGACAGGTCAGACAGAGAGAGGATCTGATGAACTTTAGCCAGTGTATTGAGACTCCCATCAGTGTATACTTGGGACAATTGTTTTAGCCCTAACTTCGTCCAGGTTCCCGCGTCTAAGAATGCATCTAAGTGTGTATAGTTATAGAAGTTTATTCAGACTGTGCTCTGCCAGTTGTATCATTCAAAGAGTGTGTCAATCCTTTTTTTGGATGCACCAATCATCCATTATTAGAATTTTTCTTTAGGATAAAGGAGAGCACTACAGCTACAGATTAACTGCTTGTGTTTTTTTATTACAAAACTGCTGTACACAACAAGTTTCCGGCTACCGGTGCCCTTTCTCAAGTTACCCTGCTGACAGGTGATCAAGGTAGCAGGGCCGGGCCAAGGTAGTTTGGCACCCTAGGCAAGGGGTTCAATCAGCACCCCCCCACCCCCGTTCTGTATGACCATTTCCCACCTATTCACATTCTTAAATAAAGAAACCTTATAACAAATTAATGAATCAAATTGTACGTGTGCCAGCCAGCAGCACCCAAAAAATTGCCCCTAATCTGTACCTGTGTCAGCAGCACCCAAAATATTGCTCCCAATCTGTCCCTGTGCCAGCCAGTAGCACCCAAAATATTGCTCCCAATCTGTACCTGTGCCACCAGCATGGCCCCCAAGTCTGTACCTGTGCCACCAGCCATTGCCTCCCAAGTCTGTACCTGTGCCACCGACCATTGCCCCCAAGTCTGTACTTGTGCCACCAGCCATTGCCCCCCAAGTCTATACCTGTGCCACCAGCCATTGCCTCCCAAGTCTGTACTTGTGCCACCAGCTGGTCCCCTAAGTCTGTACTTGTGCCACCAGCCATTGCCCCCTAAGTCTGTACTTGTGCCACCAGCTGGTCCCCTAAGTCTGTACTTGTGCCACCAGCTGGTCCCCTAAGTCTGTACTTGTGCCACCAGCTGGTCCCCTAAGTCTGTACATGTTCCACAAGTCTGTACCAGCCATTGCCCCCCAAGTCTGTACCTGTACCATCAGCCATTGCCCCCCAAGTCTGTACCTGTGCCACCAGCCTGTGCAGCAGCAAAAATTTTGCCCCAGATCTGTGCCAGGCAAAGGGCAAGTAAGACGGAGGTGGGGATTGAAGTAGAGCAGAACGCTGCTGCTGGAAACAGGGGTGAAGTTAAAACTTTTAAAGAAATTAAAAAAACATTATTTCCCTTCTAAAGTGCGCCCCCCCCTTATGATTGCGCCCTAGGCAGCCGCCTACTCTGCCTACCCCTAGTTCCGGCCTAGCAAGGTAGTCCTGACTGTCGCTTATGTTAAAGTCTAGCAAGACTACAAAGTACAGGAAAAAAAGCAGGAAAGCAGTTGGGAAAAAAATACAAAGCCTGGTAGTTATCATATTAGTCACCAAGTTAATTAAAAGCTTAGGTCTAATTGCAGACTGCAGGCAGGCACTTCAGTGGGTTTAAGCAAACAGCTGTCTAGACCGAAATGTACAAATCAAATGTAACAAGTAAATGAGTGGTTAGCAGAGCTCTGGAGTTTACAGTAATAATTTATTCATGGTAAATTAGCCATTGTGAGTTTGGGTTTACAAATTGCCTCTCTGGAGAATTTCACTTGTTCTAAATGAAAAGGTGACATATTTAATGCATTTTATTGCACTGCTGCCACTTTTTCTCAGTTTTTCTATCCTACAGGAGAGAATTCTGCCTTGCATAATTGAAAAAAATTACTGGCAAGAACACATGAACACAGAAAGGTATTACAGGAATATGTTCCGTAGAACAGAAAACGGTTACTTAGAACTGAAAACAATGTGTAATACCGAGTGTTGTAATTGCAGATATATCATTTGGGGTCTTGTGGCATTAAGGAAATCTTTATTACTGGTCAGAAAAACACCCTCAATCCTCAAGGTCCTATTGAGGATAATGTAAAAAACAATTAAAGGGATACCGTGCATCAGTTAAAGGGCACCTATGCCGCCATGACAATCCATGCGCATCTTTTCATACTGCTTATGCTCATGGACTGTCATGGCTGTACGCCAGCGCCTGCAGGGGGCAATTTTTTTTTTTTTTAGACTACTAGAACCCCAAACCGGAATGCGGGCTCTATCAGACCGCACCTTCGGTTTGGGGAATTTTTTTCGCCCCATAGGTGCCCTTTAATAGTGCTGTTCCAGAAGAATTCTGCACTGAAATCCATTTCTCGAAAGAGCAAACACATTTTTTATATTTCATTTTGAAATCTGACATGAGGCTAGACATATTGTCAATTTCCCAGCTGCCCCACGTCATGTGCTCTGATAAACTTCAATCACTCTTTTCTGCTGTACTGCAAGTTGGAGTGATATCACCCCCCTCTCTTTCCTCCAGCAGCCTAACAACTGAACAATGGGAAGGTAACCAGATAACAGCTGCCCAACACAAGATAACAGCTGACTGGTAGATCTAAGAACAGCACTCTAGTGATGGGCGAATTTATTTGGCTGCGACAAATAAGCGAAACGCAGGTGAAATTTTGCCTGGTGAAAATTCGCTGGCGTCTCGTTTTTGACGCGGGCATCTGTTTTTTATTGATGGTGAGCAACCAAAGGGGGGGAAAACCCTGAATATTTTTCAGTGTAGTTGCTGAACTGTACCCTGCATATTCTACAGTGAAGTTGTTGAACTGTAACCTGAACATTTTCTGTTGCCTTCTGTTGGGAATGCCCAGTGCTCAGGCCCGGACTGGCAATGGGCCGCTTGCTTTAAAATGTAAACGGGCTGCTCACCTAAAAAATGCAAATTAGGTCTGCTTCATTATGTAAATGAGCCAATCACTTTAGAAATGTAAACAAGCTGTCCATTAGGGTAGGGACAGACAGGGAGATTCAGGGAGATTCTGTCGCCTGCTAAAAACGCCAGGCGACAGAATCTCCCCGAATCTCCCTGTCTGTCCCTACCCTAATAGCCAGCCACAGCTAAGCCGATGCCGGCATTTGTTAGTGCTCATACCTGTACTGGCACATGGGAGGAACCAGGAATTATGACCAACTTCAGTTAGTAATATTAGAGTTGCTTGTTATATACCCAATCCCTTATGATTATGATAGGTATGTTGGCAACAGGAGGATTTGTAATCAGAACAATCACTTCAGCCTGTATATGTTACACTGTGATATGTAGCATTAATTACATGAGACAGACTAGTCTATACAAGTATGTGACACTTTGGCCCTGTGATACACATGGGAATTAAAGTTCTCTTATCTGCCAGGGTACATGGTCTAGCTGGGGGCACACAAAGGAACATTTAGAATATAATGTAAGTATAGGGTCACTAATCCATCTGATAGAATAGTTGTGATAGAAAATAGGGGGAGTTATTTGTTGCAAGGACCAGTTCCAGGACATAGGGTGTATAATATTTCTGGGGATTATATGGTAATGGACTCTTCAAATATCTATTCATAAACACTAGTTCTAGTTAACCTTGGGGTTGGAAATATATATCATGCTCTACATGCATGGGAATACATGGGCTGCTTTGATACTTTTGCCAGGGCTGCTTTTTCCTCCCAATCCGTGCCAGTACTTCATAAACCTGTTTTTCGCCTTAAACTTGGTGTCCGTGTCTCTAAGCTCTAAATCCTATGCTACCTGCCTACTAAAGGCTAATTCCCCCAAAAAGTACATGTGCAGGCCAGTGGCTTCACAAAGCATAAACAGGGCCCCTGCAGCTGTGTTTGCCTGTCAGCACTTGAAATCAAGATTTGTAGCCTCACCCTATCTACCTCTGATCCATAAAAACATGTAGGCACAAGTGTGTGTGTCTTTAATGAGCAGGGCTTATTCATAGTAATGTTAATGCACAAAGCTACACACACTGAAGTGATGGTGTGTTCTGAAAAGTGATTTACCTGCTCACAAATGTTTCACGCCTCATTAGGTATTTTACATGCAGCCCATAGTATTGAGTAGAACGTTTGTGAAAATGACTTGCTAATGAAAGAAAGAGGCGAGGTTTAATGTAGGAAAGCAATGTATGTTCATCTGGTTAGTATCAACACTGAAATGGCACTAAGGGGTAGATTTATTAAAAGTCAAACTGAAAATTCAAATTTTGAATTTTTTTGATGGGCAAGATTTTCAAATTTGGCTAGGGAATTATCCAAACTCGATTCAAGTTCTTTAAAAAAAATTCTAATTCAATATTCAAGATTTATCACACCCTGGCCCTTTAAGAGTTCAAATTCGACTATTTGCCACCTAAAACCTGCCAAATTTCTGTATAAGTCAATGGGAGAGGTCCAGGGATCAATTTGGTGATGTTTGTAGCCTTCCTAACATTAAAGTTTTTTTCTGAGAAAAAACTCAAATCGAGTTTGGTCGAATTTGATTAGAGTTTTCAAGTCGGTAAAATGTGTCTGAGTTTTACACATTCGATTTTATTAATAAATAGTTGAATATTTGAATGGTCAGTTAAATCAAATTAAAGGGGTTGTTCACCTTTGAGTTAACTTTTAGTATGATGTAGAGAGTGATATTCTGAGACAATTTGCAATTGGTTTTCATTTTTTATTGTTTGTGGTTTTATAGTTATTTAGCTTTTTATTCAGCAGCTCTCTATTTTGCAGTGTCAGCAATTTGGTTTCTAGGGTACAAATTACCCTAGCAACCCAGCACTGATGTGAATAAGAGACTGGAATATGAATAGGAGATGGACTGAATAGAACGATAAGTAATAAAAAGTGGCAATAACAATACATTTGTAGCCTTACAGAGCATTTGTTTTTAGATGGTGTCAGTGACCCCCATTTGAAAGCTGCAAAGAAACAGAAGAAAATTGGAAATCATTAAAAAACTATGAAAAATAAATAATGAAGACCAATTGAAAAGTTTCTTAGAATTGGCCCTTCTACAATATACTAAAAGTTAAGTTGAAGGTGAACCACCCCTTTAATGAGTGAAAAAAAAAGAAAAAAACAACTCACATGAATTTCAAAATTCAACCCTTGATAAAAGTGCCTCCCAGTCACATGGGATGTAATAAACCTGGCACAGTTTGCATCAGATCTATTAATCACTTGCAACCAATCAGAAATTTGCTTTCAAATCAGGTTGAACGGGATTTGCTTTTTGGCTGCTGTGCACGACTAGGTCAGATGGAAACTCTGTGACCTTATTCCCTTAGGGCTTTGTACTACAGGGGAAATGTAGTCACAGTAACCATTCTGATGTTTCTCTTAGGCTCACTGCATTCAGTTATTGCTAATCGTAGACCATTATAGTCATAGTAACCAGTTAAATAGTTAAAGCCAGTGGGAAACCCAGTTTATTTGGCATACGTTTTCAGTTGATTATTGTACCTTGATAGGCTGCACTATGACAAAACAATCTACTGCTTTTTTCAAAAATCTCAAATACAGGTATAGGATCCGTTATCCGGAAACCCATTATCCAGAAAGTTTGGAAAGGCCGTCTCCCGTAGACTCCATTATAATCAAATAATCAAAAATTTTTTAAATTATTTCCTTTTTCTCTATAATAATAATAATAATAATAATAATACAGTAGCTTGTACTTGATCCCAACTAAGATATAATTAATCCTTATTGGAAGCAAAACCAGACTATTGGGTTTATTTAATGTTTATATGATTTTCTAGTTGTTCACCTTCCAAACACTTTTTTTTAGTTCAGTTGTTTTCAGATTGTTCCTCAGGAATAAAGCCGTTTTTCATTTACTTTCCATTATATATTTTTTACTGTTTTTCCAAAATCTACGTTTACAGTTGAATGTTCCCGATTCTGGTGTTTGAGTCCGGCAGCTCAGTAATTCACTCTAAACTGTTACAATTTTGCAACATTTAGTTGATCCATTTCTCAGCAGCATCTCTTGAGTATTTGCATCAATTGTATCAATTCTAACAGCTGCCTGTAATGAAACCCAGGGATTCTGCTCAGCAGG
>CM044444.1:92558685-92572961 GCA_024363595.1 Xenopus borealis
AATGGATTTCAATGCAGAATTCTTCTGGAACAGCACTATTAACTGATGCATTTTGACAAATGTTTTTTTTCCCATAACATGATCCCTCTAAGGTGTGAAGATCCAATTACGGAAAGACCCAGGTCTCGAACATTCTGGATAATAGGTCCCATAACTGTACTTTCCTATGGCTAGCAGTGCAGACTGGTAGCTAAGCAGTTCCCCTGTGAGACTTGTGAGTAATGTCTCAGCTGACAGCTCTGTGGCTTCAACCACAGGGGACAACATTCTTTTGCCAAGTTTCCTACAGTGTTTAATTGTCTCAGTCCATAAGAACGAACTGTATCTTCCAATATTATATAAAATATTACAAGAAGATTTTAGACAGCAATATATACTTTATAAACATTGTGATTATTATCCCTTGCAACTATTGCAGGTTCAATTCCACCCAGGACAGTATCTGTATGGAGTCCGTGGGGGTTATTTATAAACACAAAATTGCACCTGGGCAGTAACCCATGGCAACCAGATCAGATGATTGCTTCCAGTGTTCAACCTACAGCTGACTGAAAAAAGCGAATCACAGATTGTGGATAGTGGTTTCAGTGCATCCCTAGTTTAAATACCATTGGTCAAAGCCTCAGTACACTCAGTAGACTTGTACAGTAGACTTGAAAACTTTTTGCCAAGGCTTTCTTAAAGGGGAACTATCGCGAAAATGAAATTTTAATATAAGCGTCCTCATACTGGCGTGATAAATTTTCTAAATACAATAAATTAAAAATTCTGCATTGTTTCTGAAATAATCAAATTTATCTTCACTATTCGTCTCTCAGCATCTGTTTCTCTTGATTCTGTCTTCATGCAGGAGTTGGGTGTCAGATGAATGATCCAATATATTTAATTAGGGGTCTCCCTGTCACGGCTGGCACCCTAAACCCAGAACTAATGCCAAGCACCCTGGTCTAGGCTCGTGCTTCTGCCTATAACAGCCGCCTTTCACCTTGGGAGGAGCCCTTGGCTAATTGGATGCCGCCAAAAACGAGAGATGCAAGGCGAATGGTTCTGGGCAAGCAAAGGGGCACAACTGTAAAGTCAATAAGGCCAAGGGTCACGATACAAGTAGGAGTAGGCTAGTTCGTAGTCAGACAAGCTGGGTCGAGGCAGGCGGTTAACAAGGATCGTCAGGCAGGCAAGGGTCAAACCGGGTAATCAATCAGAAGGGATGAGGCAGAATCGGAGTCGGAGTACAAGCCGGGTCAGGTTACAGATAACAGAATAGTCAGGAACAGGCCGGGTCAAACACAGGAGAATACTATCAGGATGCAAGGAACGAACGCACAAAGGCTCAGGAAGCACCAGGAAACAAATCCTATCACGGGCAATGAGCATAAAGCCGAACCGGCCTTTTAACCAATTCAAATTTCGCGCCAATGCGCGCTGACGTCATACGCCTGCGCCTTTAAACTAAACCCGGAAGTGCGCGCGCGCATAGGAGCCGGCAGAACAGCGCGGTAAGGTGTATTTCATTACACTCCCTTTCCTAACAGATGTATTCAGACTCATTCAACTGATTCCAGTACAAACAGAATCTAACAAAATAACTGGCTTTTACACAAATCCTGCATGTAGAGAGACATGATGTCTGGTGAGTTTAATAGAGTGAGCTCCAATACATCTTCTAGGCAACAGGAGCCCCCCTATAAGATATATTGGATCATTGATCTGACACTAACTCCTGAATGAAGACAGAATGAGGAGAAGCTACTGAGAGAGGGATAGTGAAGATAAACTCGATTATTTTAGAAATCTTCCAGAATCCTTTATTGATTGTATTTAGAAAGTTAATTATTTCAGTATGCCGAAGCCAATATAAAATTTTCATTTGCACGATAGTTCCCCTTTATGAAGTAGAAATTTAGGTGAAAGGCCTGGGCATCTCTGTCTGCTGGAGCCGGTCCCAGGCATTGTGTATGAGATATAGTTTTATAGGCTTTTACTTTTAAAGGGGTTGTTCACCTTCCAACACATTTTTTCAGTTCAGTTGGTTTCAGCTAGATCACCAGAAATAAAGACCCAATTACTTTCCATTTTCTATTCATGGCCGTTCTTATAATATTGAAGAGTATAGTTTAATTTTTCACCTTTTAAAGCAGCTCGGGGGGGGGGTTGCAGAATCTGCAAACTGTTTCGAATTGATACATTTAGTTGATCATTTCTTTGTACCTGCTGAGCAGAATCCCTGAGTTTCATTAAAGGCAGCTGTAACGTTGGCCATACACGGAGGAGGGTGATACCGGACAGATCCGACTTTGAAAAAACTGTAAAAATAAAAAATGGAAAGTAATTGAAAAAAAGGATTTCTGGAGAACAGTCTGAATTTGTACCATATTATAAATATAGATCTGCCGGCATATGATATTATTTTTCTACATTAATAGCACAGTGTGTCTCTTACCTAAAATTCTTCTTTTTTTTTTCTCTAGCAGCTGATATGGTTCTTTGAGAAAATGTTCATATGCTAGTTCTGGGGCTTGAAACTCAGACACAGTTCGTGGGAAATCTGTCACTAAACTGAATAAAATATTATTTACAGATCATGATCCCAATCTTCCTTAAACTGTCATGGGGAAAACATGTTTTTTTTTTTTTTTTTTAAATGCATCGGTTAATAGTGCTGCTCCATTAGACTTCTGCACTGAAATCCATTTCTCAAAAGAGCGAACAGATTTTTTTATATTTCATTTTGAAATCTGACATGGGGCTAGCCATTTTGTCAATTTCCCAGCTGCCCCTGGTCATGTGACTTGTGCCAGCACTTTAGGATGGAACTGCTTTCTGGCAGGCTGTTGTTTTTTCTTCTCAGTGTAACTGAATAGTACGCAGTGGGACATGGGTTTTTACTACTGAGTGCTGTTCTTAAATCTACCAGTCAGCTGTTATCTTGTGTTAGGGAGCTGCTGTCTGGTTACCTTCCCATTGTTCTGTTGTTAGGCTGCTGGGGGTGGGGGGTGATGTCACTCGAATTTGCAGTACAGCAGTAAAGAGTGACTGAAGTTTATCAGAGCACAAGTCACATGACCAGGGGCAGCTGGGAAATTGACAAAATGTCTAGCCCCATGTCAGATTTCAAAATGAAATATAAAAAAATCTATTTCAGTGCAGAATTCTTCTGGAACAGCACTATTAACTGATGCATTTTGAAACAAAACATTTTCCCATGACAGGATCCCTTTAAATAAACCTGAAAAAACATCCTAAAACGTGTATGTACAGTTAAGGGAATGGGCATACCACCTGAATCAATGATTTATTTTGTTTACAACATAAATAGTCAAAGAAACTGACATTTCATAAGACTGAGCTTCAAAATAATTCAACCCAAATAAATGGCTATAACCAGAATATTACTCACCTGCAGAGGGCACTTAACACATGTTCATGGAAAGGGCAATGAACATAAAATAGCATAACCATAGAGCATAAGGTTTCTGTAAAAAAAGAAGCAAATCATTATTTGTATTTTTATGAGGTCTACATATGAGGTCTTTTTTTGAGAATGTTAATGCATGTAAAGGCTAGTACAACTTTATATCAAGTGGGTCATACATACACGTCCCTGATGCAGTGAAAAGCGACTGAAATATGTGGGATGGAGGGGGTGTTATCTCTTGTATTATATCAGCAAACAAAGTGGTGCCATTAGGAGCTCCCTACCAACTAATGTGGTTAATGGAGTGCCTGCACCAGAGGCAGCCCAACTGAGAGCCTACACGTTACTTCCCTGTTCCATACCTTTTTGTTTTGGGTTACTTATTAGGGCCACCATTAGAAATCACGGGGCCCCACACAGCAAAATTTTAGGGGCTCCACACAGCAAAATTTTAGGGGCCCCCTGGGTCCCGCCCACACTGACACCCAAGCCCCACCCCTGACCCCACCTACTCCACATCAAAGTTAAAAGACCACACAGATATCAGCGCTAAAAAAGTAACCCCCACCCACACACATATTGATGGTCATGGCTCCCTTATAAGTTAAAAAAAAAACATTGGCACCAGGGCCCCCAATAATTTTTTTTTTTAAAAAAACCATTGGTGCCAGGGCCCCCCTTACAAGTTAAAAAAAATTGGGGTCCCAAAGAATATAAAAAAAAACAAACATTGGTGCCAGGGCCCCCCTTACATGCCCCAAAGAATATTTAAAAAAAAAAAAAACACTGGTGCCAGGCCCCCCATTACAAAAAAAAAATTGGGCCCCAAAAAATATAAAAAAAAAAAAATATTGGTGCAGGGGATTAGAAAAAAAACCCCCACATTGGTGTCAGTAGACTACGGGTCTTTTCGCCACTTCAGGACTTCAATGTTGGCTCCTTTCGTGACATCGGGTATTTTCGCCGCTTCAGGACTTGAGTGTCGGCTCTTTTTGTGACTTCGGGTCTTTCCGCCACTTCAGGACTGTTCGGCACTTCCGCATTCAGGACATTGCACTCGGCAGCACGGCTTCGGCGCTCGCAAGTGGGGCCCGGCAGTGCTGCACTTTTTAAAGAGCCGGGCCCCCCTTCAGGGCCCGGGACACTTGTCCCCCCATGGCAGCCCTGTTACTTATTAAAAGGTTCTGCAGCAGGAAGGCAGATTTGACCTTTAGTTTCTGAGCATCACTTTGCATGGCATTCATCAACACAGAGAAGCCATCTTGCTTCAGAAACTCAGCAAGTCCTTCTTCTTGCTCTTTGCCTAAGCAAAATAAGAAACCAGTTCAAGAAAGAACAGATGGCAAACAAAACATCTGTATTATTATTTAGGTATGAACATAAAATAGAAGACTTACAAGAAATAGCAAAAAGGGCCTTTATCCTGACTTGGTCATTAGGGTCCAGGTCCAGAAGTTGCAAAAGAATTTTCACTGCTCCAAAGCGAAGGGCTGTCTCCTGAACAAATGGTACATTCTGGCTGCATATGCCAATCAGGTCAGCTGATCTCCGGCGCAGTTCTGTTTTGGGGCAGTTTACGTAAAGAGAAAGTAGCAGGTTCATGCCTCCCAGATTGCAGAAATCTGTTAAAATAAAATAGCCAGAGGAACAAGCAAATAACAGGAGTAATTCAAAACACTAAAACATGAATGAAAATGTGCAGAAGGGAAACCAGAAATACAATAAGGATGTACAGACATACCTGAGCCATTGTCTAGATTATCACACAAGTCAGCCAGCAGCTCCAGTGCCCTCTCTTTTCCATCTTCTCCCCATTGTTTGTTTCATTGCTCAGGCTCTCTTTCAGGCATTCCTTCATCTTCCATCCTTTCCATCTTCAGCTCATCAGCTTGGCCAGAAAAAGCACTATTCATGGCTTGGTGGAGCCACTGCCTCCTCTGAAACAACCAAAATCAGAGGCATTTTAGTTTTTTTTCCCCTCAGATCAAAAATTATTTTTCAAATATTCTATTCCTGGGAATTAGAAAAGAGAGGGTCCAGGGCAGTGGAGAAAGAATGGGAACTGCCTTCCCACCGGCTAGAATATAAATTGTTGGCACTCGGAGCGATTCGTTTTCCGAAGTTGCCTGAAGTTTCCTCGTGAGGCAACTTCGGAAAACGACGCACACAGAGTGCCATCTCACTGACGATTTACATTCTAGCTGGTGGGAAGGCAGTTCAGGGAGATTAGTCGCCCCAAAGCAGAGGAGATTTGTCACTGGGCGACTAATCTCCTCGAATCTTAGCGTGTGCCTCTGCTCTAAGTCTACTAGATCATATAAACATTAAATAAACGCAATAGGCTGGTTTTGCTTCCAATAAGTATTTCCCGTGAAATTTGCAAAACAAGACTTTTGACGCCAGCGACACTTCCCGGCGGCAAAATGGGCTTCATCGCCAAAACAGACACCTGTGCCGAAATGGATGGCAAAATGAATGCCGATGACAATTCACTGCACGCCCATTGAAGTCAATGAAGTAAATGGCCGAGCGGTAAGTTGTCGCGTTCATTTTGATGCCAGCATCCATTTCGGCGTCAAACTATTATGATGCTGGCGAATTATCACCTGCAATTTTTTGCTGGAGTTTCACGAATTTATTTGACAGCCACGAAAAGTGGAAATTCTCAGCAAAATTCGCCCATCACTGATTATATCTTAGTTTGGATCACGTACAAGCTACTGTTTTATTATTACAGAGAAAAAGGAAATTAGTTTCAAAAAATTGATTATTTGTATAAAATGGAGTATATTGGGTGACAGTCTTTCCATTATTCTGAGCTTTATGGATAACGGGTTTCTGGATAACCGATCCCATACCTATAGATAGACAGATGTTAAAATATTAGCGGTTCTTACACTTCTAATATAATGTATCCTGAACACCCTCTGTTTTTCGACCCAGGTGGAGGCAAAGCAGAAAAGCAAAAGCTAATAAAGTCAGGTCCATACAAAACTGGTTTGAAGAGATGAGTATGGAAGAACATCTTGTGTCAGTAGGTTTTTGGGGGGCAGCTGCCCATCCTACTAGTTATGATGCATTAAATGAAAGTGAATTGCTTACTCCTCCATTTCAATCTATGGCTCAGCATTTGGAATAAGTGCTGCTTCTTCTTGTTTCCTATTGCTTTCTTTATTTCTTTTAAAATGTATTTATTTATTTTACTTATTTATTTATTTTACATTGAACAGACCAATACTGTACTGTACGTAAAACAGCATTTTACATTGGTGTAATTTATGGAATAAAACGCTTAGAGAAATACGGATATTTGGAGTATGTATTAAATCTTTTTGTTTCTAGCCACCCAGCTCTAATGGAGTGCAGCTTTCACACTATTTTTCTATTCACAAAAATATATATATATATATATATCACACACACACATACTGTATAATATATATGCACACACACACATACTGTATACTATAGATATGCACACAGCAACTTCAATGACCACTTAAAGCTACAAGCTGACAGGCTAACTGCTTTAAAACAGATTACGAAACCTCAAAGTTACATTTAGGGGCAAATGTATCATTATTCACGATTTCGAAGGCTTTTAGCCCTCGAATTCGTCAGAAAATCGACTGTCGAATGGAAATCGAATAGCTTTAAGCTATTTTTCGAGCGCTATTTGATTTCACAACAAAATAGTGAAATTTCCTTCGATCGTTTGAAGAATTCGTACGATACGAACGATCGAGGCGTTTGATCATACGAATGCTATTCGGGGATGTAATAGAAAAAAAAAAATGCCTATGGGGGGATTCCCATAGGCTTCTATTGCTATTCGGTAGGTTCAATCTGGCAAAGTAGGCAGTCGAATAAAATTTTAAAGTTGAAGTACTTCGATCATCGAATGGTCGAATGATCAAATATTCGATCTATTCCATCTATACGATACGATCGAATTTTGCATATTCAATGATCGAAGTGGGCAAATTTGCATATTCTAATATTCGATAGAATCGTACAATCGGAATTCGATGGAATTCGATCGAACTTCGAATTATTCACGTGAATTTTGTAAAAGTATCGTCATCACTCTCACAAGAAATGTGTTCTCTCTAAATACCCTTGTGTGTTAGTAAAAACTAGATTAAATAAAAGCTAATACGGGTAATTTTGTTCATGCTGATATTTGTTCTCTTAAACAAAAAAACTCACAGGTACAATTCTGTCTCCCCACTACATGGTGCATTTTGCCATTGCCCATTGGATATTCTACATCCCCTTCTGCTATCTGACCAAAAGGCCAACGAATTAGACTGCGGTGCCTTAAACAGACACTACTACAATACAGATTTTTAGAACAGGCCTCAGCTTTATCAATTGAGACAGGCAAATGCCATGAAACATAAAGCAGAGGAGCAAAGCCACTATATAAACATCATTCTTGTTTTAGCTGCACAGGGAGGTTGTCCAGCATGCGGCATTAGTATAAATACCCATTTTGGCAAGAACCTTGAAGTGAATATCTCTACCAATTATGGCAAAGACTAATATACAGTGATTGTTCAACAAAGCTAAAGAATTGAGCATCTTAGGATGCAACACTATTCCTCAAATAGTTTGGGCAGGTTTCAGTAGTGTCTCCCCCAAGATGAAATGCAGGTAGCGTTAGAATTCTCAATATTTAGAGTTATGGGTAGAACTTGGTCTTAGTTATAAATGTTTTCCTGCAGATTTAAATGTCTCTTGAGCATACACGTGTCTGGGACTTCAAGTCCCACAATCCATCACTTCAACATGAATCTGGATGAGGGAGAAGTTGAGTGACAACCTCAGGGGGTGAGGGAATGGCCCCTTTTAATCAGAGGCAGACTGTCATGGTTTCCTCTCATGGTCCTTCAGATACTGTTTATGCACCTTTTTTTACATAAACCCAATGAATGGAGTTCTTATTAGTGATGGGCGAATCGGCGGGGTTTTGCCTCGACAAATTTTTTGCGAATATCTATAGAAATTTGTGAAATGGCAAAAAATTTGCAAAACGCCGTGTCTCATTTTGGAAAAAAAAGGACGCTGGCAATGGACACCGGAGTCCAAAAACGGACATGCGTATCCAAAATGAGAAATTTTGCCAGCGTTTTGCAAATGTATTCGCCTGCAGCGAATATCGGGAATTCACCACGAATTTGTCGCAGGGCCAAAATTCACCCATCACTAGTTTTTATCAGACATTTCCCCTTGGGGCATGTTTACTAACATTGGAGTTACATATCTGGAGAGATTTCTGGAGATGTTGCCCGTCGCAACCAATCAGATCTTTGCTCTTGTTTTGTAACTAATAGTTGGCTGCTTAAATCTAATTGCTGGTTGGTTGGGCAACACCTCCAGAAATCTTTCCAGATATTTATCTCCAATGTTAGTAAACATGGCCCTTAATCCATTAAATTAGAAACTATACCATCATTTTATTTTCCCTTTGTATTTCTCTAGTGTATCTTCTAGGAAGGACGTTTACATTTGTTTATTTTTTCCTGTCTCTATGAAGGTGTTATTGGCTCCGCTTCCAATTGTAACCTAAGCTGCCACCTACAGATCTCCTGTTTTGTTATAATCCGCTAACAAAATCAGACCAAGGGACATAGTATGAATAAAGCCATCAACTACCCCCACTTTCCTTCCCCTCTGCCTCACCAGAATATAGTAGTCCCCTGGTTTTTATAAAATGTGCAGCGAGCATTCTAGTGCAAGAAATTGCCTGTACGCATGTAGAACGAGATCCTAGTGACGTTACCAGGACTTTGTGCAAAAGGCCACTCCCACCATTTTCGGCAGTGCGCTGCACACACCACTCATTCCCCCCCATGGAAGCTTTTTGTGGGTCTAGCTAATAAAACAAGAAACAACCTGCACAAAGTAGTGACATCTGCCTTGTTTTGATCAGATCTTGCACAAACATTAAACTATGCTATCAGTTAAAGTAAAGTAAACCTTTAAAATGTAAAATGGATGAGAGCGCTATTGCAATGTACATTCATTTTCCCCCCAACATTTTTAAACAAAAAAAAAATGCCCCCCACCAGTGCAGGCAAACTCGCACCGGGAGGGATTCTGTTGGTGTGGTCTAGGCCCTCCTTGTCCCCCATCAGCCATAGTATATGCCGCACTGTCAGGGGGTGCTTCTCGGCCTTTTGGCTAAGATCAAGTGTAGAACCTTCTTATGATCTTTTGTGAGGAAGTGGAAACACTTGGTCTTTTGGCCACTAAGATCATGTGTAGTCAGATACACTTGATCCTCTGGTATAGGCCCAGAAGTGGAAGTTTGACCATAGCATTGAGCTTGTGAGCCCCGAATGAGAGGGGTGCTTGACCCACTTTTTTGGGACTTGCATATTTCACATGCCTCTGCTTAATCTTGCTTCACTTCCCATATCCCCGGCTGCTTGGCTAGGGGGGGAAATCTTTTCTCCACTACTCCTTTCCTCTTCTTTCTTTTTTCCAGCCGCCAGCTGGAGCCTTTCACAAGGCAATTAATGGCATTGCACCGCTCACTCCAGCACCCTTTTTGTGCTTGGTTTGAGCACCCTGGATGGGGTCACAGTCCCTTTGGCTGGACTCGCAGGCCATGACCCGCCCTGGGGGAAGCTTCGGCAGAACCCAGGGTAGACGGGACTCCCCCTAGCTTCGGCGAAGGGGAGTCCAAAGACTCCAAACCCCCTCGGGGGGGCGGGGTGGTGGACCCTTCCGAGCTTCGGCGGAGGGGGGCCCACCTGCACAAGTTGCCCGCAGGCAGTAGCTTGGGACACTTGGGCATCGGAGCCCATGCCTTCGGGTAGGACTCGGCGAAGGATGATTCAATATCATCAGTCAGGGGGTGCTGCAACAGCAGCGCCACCTGTTGGTCAGTTTCCGACTATTCTAACCACCAAGTTAGAGTCCTGCGGCGGGTCGGATACCCACGGGCACCCACAGGTTGCCGGCAGGGAGCTGGGGTGCCGTGCGGGTTGGGGGTGGAAATTCTGGGTGTGGGTTGGCGGTTCTGCGTGATAGCAGGTCGTAGATCGGGCTGCGAGTCTTCTCGATGGCTTTTTTCCTCCTTTTTTCTGGTCCCGCTCACTTCCGTTGACATCACTTCCGGTTTCCAGTGGCAGCACTTCCTGGTTCTTGGACTGTCTGCGGGTGGCGGGTCCGGGTTGCAGATGGGATTAGGGTTGCCACCTTTTCTTGTAAAAAAATAACGGCCTTCTTATATATTTATCTTTTTTTCCTATTAATAACATTGGGATCAGCCATCAAAAATACCAGCCAGGCCGGTAAAATACCGGCCAGGTGGCAACCCTAGTCATGGGAAGCTTGTGGGTCAGGGTCAGGTGGCGGGTCCGGGTTGGTGGGGGTTACAGGTCGGATCCTGGGACCCGCGCAGGACTCTACACCAAGTAGTCAAGGAAGTTGTCAGGAGAAAGAGGCTGCTCTGATATTCTTCTGCTTAGGAAAAAATTAGAAACCTTTCTCATCTTTTCTAAGCAGGACATCAGAGCAGCCTTTCTCCCAACAGCTTTCTTGACTACTTGGTGACCAGCAGGTGGCGCTGCTGTAACAAAAAAACCTATACATGTATCCCTTAGGGCAGATTTGGGGAGATTATTCACTCAGTGACTAATCTCTTCTTCGGGACGACAATCCCCCTGAACTGGCTTCCCACTGGCTACAATGTAAAATGCCGGCAGGAAGGTACTTTGAGCGATTCGCTTTCCGAAGTTGCCGAAAGTTTCCTTGGAAAATGAAGTGTTCCGAGTGCCATCCCACCAGCGATTTACGTTCTTGCCAGTGAGAAGGCAGTTTGGGGAGATTAGTTGCCCCGAAGAAGACTAATCTCCCTGAATCTGCCCATGGGTCTCTGTCCTTAATATCTTGGAATTAAAAAAAAAATCATTATAAATTAATGTTAATTTTGCATTCATTTATTTTAAATCAGACACCCACAAACAAATAAAAAGAAATAGGAAACAGACTGCCGTCACAAGGCCACAATGATAAACTTCTCTTTCTCAGCAGTAGATGCACATTTGCCTTTAGCTGGCCATACAAACGCGCTATTGTCTATTGGTGCAATTGAACTCTCTTCACTAGCAATGCAGCCCCCCACCAACCTGCTGCTGTGCAAATAAAGTAACAGCTGGGGAGCCAGGGGGGCTCAGACTGCTAGAGACAAAGACTCGCCCCTGGAGGCAGCAGGAGTGAAACAGATAGGCAGGACTAGTTTTTGGGGCAATAAATCAGTCTGGAAACTTACACATTCTTGTTTTTTTGGAGTTTGTTCACCTTCCAAACACTTGTTTCAGTTCAGTTGCTTTCAGATTGTTCCCCAGAAATAAAGACTTTTTTCATTTACTTTCCTTTTTTTTAAATTTTTTACTGTTTTACCAAAATCGAAGTTTAAAGGAGAAGGAAAGCTATGGAGGAATTTGATTATCAATAGATTAGCTGCAACAGTGCAAGCTATGACACTATATTTATTCTGCAGAATGTTTTACCACACCTGGGTAAAAAGCTCTAGAAGCTCTCTCTGTTTGTTTAGGATAGCAGCTGCCATATTAGCTTGGTGTGACATCACTTGAGTCTCTCCCTGCTCACTAATAGCTCTGGGCTCAGATTACAGCAGGGAGGGGAGGAGAGGGACAAACTGAGCATGCTCAAGCCCGGGGCAAGGAGGTTTAAGCTGAAAACAGGAAGTCTGATACAGAAGCCCATGTGACACAATAGAAGGAAAGAAATGCTGTGTTTCTTTTGACAGAGGACTCAGAGCAGCATTACTTTGATGGTTTACTGATATATTTAGGTGGATATTTCTGATAAGGCTTACTTAGTTTTAACCTTTCCTTCGCCTTTAAAATTGAAAGTTCCTATCAGAGCCGGGCCAAGGCACAGCACCGGTAATGGCGCACATGCACAGAGGCGCAATTCCGCAAGAAGTATTAGCACCAGTTGAGAAGAGATGGGACCGGACATGGGGTAGGTGACAGAGAAGGTACATGCCTGCCCCCCCAGCTTCTGCCTACCCCTTGGCCCGGCCCTGGTTCCTGTCTCTGGTGAGTCTGGCAGCTCAGTAATTCAGGTGCAGACCCTAAACTGTTACGAATTTGCTACATTTAGTTGATCCATTTCTCAGCAGCATCTCTGGAGTATTAGCAAATTGTATCAATTCTAAAGGCGGCCATACATAGGGAGATCCGCTCATTTAGAGATATCGCCAAATAGCGGATCTCTCCCCGATATGCCCACATTGAGGTGGAGGCGATACGGGTTCTCTGATCGGGGGACTGTATATACGCAGAGATGCGCCCGTGATCCGACTGGGGTTTTTAACCTGCCCAATCGAGATTTGACCGACTTTCGTCCAGATATCGATCGGGGAAGCCCGTCGGATGGCCCCATACAAGGGCCAATAAGCTGCCAACTCAGTCTGTCGGCAGCTTTTATTGGCCCGTGTATGGGGGCCTTAACAGCTGCCTGTAATGAAACCCAGGGATTCTGCTCAGCAGATAGAGTCTTGCAATTGGTCGGGTATCCGCGGGTGACCTGCAAAGACCTGTGGTACCCTGCATGTTGCAGGTAGAACTTTCAGGAGCGGGTATAGATACGGGTCAGCGGTTCTCCAGGTTTGCGAGTTGCGGATCGGGTCGTGGGTCTTTAGTGAGTTTTACTTTTTTTTCTGATCACTCCTATTTCCGATGATGTCACTTCTGATTTACAATGACAGCGCTTCCTGATTCTTGATAGTCAGCGGATTGCGGATAAGGTACTTGCGGGTCGAGTAGTGGGTCCAAGCAGGTAAGAATGCGGGTTGCAGGTAGGGTATGAGTTCCGAAAAATGGACCCGCGCTGGACTCTATCAGCAGGGACAAAGATAAAAAATGTATCAACTAAATGTATCAATTTAGAACAGTTTACAGGGCCGGCGACCCCAGCCCTCCAAGAGCTGCTTCAGAAGGTGAAAAAGGACACTTTACACTTCAATATTAGAAAAACGGTCACAAATATAAAATAGAAAGTAATTGGAAAAAGACTTTATTTCTGGTGAACAATCTGAAACCAACTAGTTGTTTTAAGGTGAACAACCCGTTTAAGGCCTGTCTACAGCTCTTCTTATTTGCCATGATAAACATGGTTTCACTTTTCATCTTCCTGGTTCTTCTAAGCATAGTGGCATAATAGACTTGCCCTAATCAAGCTGGAGGAAAACTGAGGGGGGGGTTGTTTATACAGAGTTCATAAGCTCTGCATAAACACAAGCTGTCCTAATTGCAGGGAGATGGCAGCATAGGTATTAAAACAGCACTCCTTTAGGGATAATTGCATACCTCCCAACTGTCCCTTTTTCTGGAGGGACAGTCCCTCTTTTGACAGCTCAACCTGCAGTCCCTGCTGTACTGGAAAGTTCCTCTTTTCTCTGCACTGAACAGCCAGAAAAAGAAACAAAGTTTCTAACTTAATTGGCTTTTGGCAGCTAACAGGTGCCCCCCTCCCGTCTTTGTAGTCTTTACCAGGCTGGGATAACTTCCGGTGTCATGGTGGACCCCATCATGTTATACAGGGGTGCGTGGGTGTCAGCAGCAGCAGCCGCAAGGGGGTCTCCCACCCGAGTATTAGCTTTGTGGCTCCTCTCACACAATAGGCACAAGCATGTGTTTACTGTAATAGCCAATAGCATCCACGCTCTTTTGATCTAATTTTCCCATGCACTCTAGTTCCCTTTCCAGCTACTTCCAGCTACATCCTTTTCCATCTGACTCATAAACGCTGTCATTGTGCCACCTGCTGTCCCTTCTCAGTAATGTCCCCTCATTTACTGCATCGCCACCTGCTGTCC
>CM044444.1:92575598-92670623 GCA_024363595.1 Xenopus borealis
ATACAGGAGGGATTGTTTGATGTCTGGCAAGGAATAATGCCCGGGTGCATCACAATACAACTCAGGGCACAGACATGGGAGGAAAGATCAGCTCAGTCCTGCAAACAATACAGCTGATGGCTCGTGGCAAAGAACATCCGTCTTTCATTTCCATATAAATGTTTATTTCCAGCCTCGCTTCTACGCTGCGCATTCTTCATCTCTAAAAATGGATTCGATTATGCAAGATATTTCTCTCAGGGCAAGCTGCTAATAAAATCATTTCAGTTGCCATAAAAAGTCTCTGCCTTCCATGGATCAAAAATAAACGGTCCTGTCTTTGGCATTTTTTACAAGTGGCATGGGTGATGGGCTTGTAGCCTTCCGAATACTGCTGATAAACTCAACTTCAACTTGAACGAACATTGCCGACCCGAAAATATGAATTGAATTTGAAACAAGTTTTTTCTCAGGAAAAAAAACTTGAATGTCAGGGCTGGTGCAGACAGGGAGATTTGGGGAGATTCTGTCGCCTGGCGAATTAATCGCTGACGACAATCTCCCCGAACTGCCTTCTCCCTGTCCGCCGCCTGTTTAAATCAAAAAGCGCCAGCGCTAATACACATGTGGCGCTGTGATTTCCGGAATCGCCTGAAGTTCCCTCACAAAGCAACTTCGTGCGATTCCGGAAATCACTGCACCGCGTGTGCATTGGCGCTGGCGCTTTTTAATTTAAACAGGCGGCGGACAGGGAGAAGGCAGTTCGGGGATATTGTCGCCTCGATTAATCGCCAGGCGACAGAATCTCCCGGAATTTCCCTGTCTGCCCCAGTCTTAAGCTGAGTCTAACTTTTCCCAAGGGACCTGTTATCTTATATTGTTACAATTACTTATTTGCTTATCTAGAAATTGTTACAAAAGTATCTTATCTGCTGCTGTTGGTGTTCTGGACTCTCTGGCAAAAGTCAATTCAGTTAGAAACTTTGTTTCTTTTTCTGGCTGGCAGTGCAGAGAAGGGACTGCAGGTTGAGCTGTCAGAAGAGGGACTGTCTCTCTAAAAACGGGACAGCTGGAAGTTATGCTCTAGTTCACGCAGGGCTGCCATTAGAAATCACAGGGCCCTGCACAACAACATTTTCTGGGCCCCCCTCACCCATCATTATGATGAACCTGTATTTTTTCTGTGCTTCAGTGGCTGCGACTATTTTCAGCATTTATATGGCATATTTTTTCTGTGTTTCAGTGGCTGCGACTATTTTCAGCATTTATATGGCATATTTTTTCTGTGCTTCAGTGGCTGCGACTATTTTCAGCATTTATATGGCATATTTTTTCTGTGCTTCAGTGGCTGCGACTATTTTCAGCATTTATATGGCATATTTTTTCTGTGCTTCAGTGGCTGCGACTATTTTCAGCATTTATATGGCATATTTTTTCTGTGCTTCGGAGGCTGCGACTATTTGATTTTTCAGATACATTTGTGCCCTTGATCCCCCTCTGGCATGCCACTGTCCAGGTCGTTGCACCCTTTAAACAACTTTAAAATCATTTTTCTGGCCAGAAATGTCTGTTTTAGCTTTTAAAGTTCGCCTTCCCATTGAAGTCTATGGGGTTCGCGAACGTCGCGAACCGTTCGCGCGTTTTGTCGCAAGTTCGCGAATATGTTCGCGAACATTTTTGCCGCGGTTCGCGCCATCCCTAGTCAGGGCCCTTACGAGTTATTAAAAAACATTTGGCCAGGGCCCCTACAAGTTATTAAAAAAATATATTTGGCCAGAGCCCCTACAAGTTATTAAAAAGAAAAAAACACCAGTGGCTCATGAGCAACATATTGCTCCCAGTGGCCTCAAATCACGTGCTTACTTTTGAATTCCTGGCTTGGATTTCCGGTCCATATAGGGGCTACAAATAGTCAATTACAGCCCTTATTTGCCACCCCCTGGAACCTTTTTCATACTTGAGTAGCTCCCGAACTCTTTTTAAATTTGAGCTTGACTCACTGGTAAAAAAAAGACTAAGGATCCCTGCCGAATAGGTTAATCTGCATAATTTTTATATACTTTTTGCAAAAGGAGAAAGTCGGCAACGGGCAATATTTAAATGGGAGGATCTTATACTGTATCTGGTAGAAGGCCAAGCTAAGGATGCCTTAGTAATGCTCTGTTAGGTGGCCAGTATGTGTGAATGGCCCCTGGCTTTACTGACTTGTCCAATGAGCTAACAAAGGCTTGAATCTCAGGGAGCTCATTCTGGTGGACCTTAAAGCTAGCCATAGATGGCCACATCAAAGTCTGAGTTCAACCCCTTTGGCAACCTAGTGTGAAGGGTAAAGATCCAAAAAACTTAAGTATTTTTTTGTAGAGGTGGGGACATCCTACAAAAAATACTTTGCGTGTATTTAAGCCTATGACTAAGGGGCCCATTTACTAAATTCAAATGAAAGATTCAAAATTCGATCGAAATTTTAAAAAAAATTAGAATTAGAATTCCAAATATGCAAATGAGGTCACTTCGCCCGTCGAATTTTCAAAATTCGACCGATTCGAATAATTCGAACTCAAAAAGTGTTTTACTTTTTTTTAGGGTGATAGTCTGAAAAATAGTGTAATTTTTTGTGGGGTTACCCTCCTTCCCCCCTACATTTCCTAACATATGGCAACACAACTATACAGGGGGCACATGTAGGGCAATAGGACTTTATTTAATTTATTAAAGGTTTCCTGGGCTTGTGTAGTGACTGTAACATATACTTCTACTATATGTTCAACTCGCTTTGCCTGGCGGAGTAACGGTAGCTCAACTTCGACAACGTTCGCCGCCCTGAGTGCAAATTCGCATTTTAATGAATTTGCTGCAGGCTGGTGAAAATTCACCTGGCGAAGTGCGGCGAACATCGGCAAAGCCAACGCTAGAGCATTTTCAGCGCTTAGTGAATTTGCCCCAAAGCTTTTCCACCTACTAGAGGTACATTGTGCAACCCCCTGGAGGTCCCTAGTAAAATGCCAAGGGGATGAATATATAAGCAGGTTTAATATCATATAAAATTGCTCTTTAACGCAAATTGCAGGAGCCTAAACAGATCAGCATATTTAAACTTGCACCGATACTTGATCACCATAAGCTTCTATGGACGACTGCTTCTTACAAATATGTTTCAAACAACCCCTGGTGCCTCAAACGTGGTGATGTGAGTGCAAGCTCTTTCCGAGGTGGAATTTCTTGCGGAAACCTATTTATCCAGCGTCTGATTGAAGGCTGTGCATTTCATTCAGGGCTCAGACAGATGAATCGGCTCTTGTAGCAAATGGATCTCAAGGCTTGAGCTCTTCAAATGGATTGTTGTGAGGATCATATTCTTAGATGCATTGCAGTATTTACAACAAAGATAAACCGTTAGCGGAGTTCTTAAGCGTTTATCAATATTTTATTCTTCGAATGCGGCTAGTGAAGAATTGCATCTAAGCTGCGGTTGGAAGTAATTCTAGATTAAACATGCGGGTGTATGCATTCACACATATTTAGATGGTGCTTTGAGGAACAAGGTGCTTTCTCCCATCTCTCACAGAGACTGGAATCTCAGCTTGGCTGTTCATGTAATTGTTTTGTAGGCTGTAATAGGCTGTAATAGGGGGGATGTTATACAGCAGAAAGGTTGCAGGCATGGGATTTGTTATCCAGAAAGCTCTGAATTACGGAAAAAGTCATCTCCGATAGACTCCATTTCAAAGGTCAAAGTAAACTTTATTGCCATCTCAGCAGTATACGAATATGCAGCGAGATGAGACAATAAAATATATAGAGTTCAGGTGTGTCTGGAATGTAGTGAGAGGGCAGGCAGTGAGTTGAGGAGTCTGATAGCTTGTGGAAAAAAGCTTTTGCGTAGCCTGGTTGATCAGGCTTTAAAGGGTATTTCAATCCCTCGGGCACCAACCTCCTCCCCCCACCCCCCGTAGCCCCCCCTCCCTCCTCCACCCCGGCCTCCCTCTCCCTGTGGGCAAATGCCCCTAAGGGGCTACTTACCCCTCCGTGCAGGTTCACGGGCTCCATCTTCTTCAGCAACGTCTTCTTCCTGGATCCTTTGGCGATTGGCAGCACATGCGCAGTAGGACGCATTTGCCAGTTTGTACTAATGCGCATGCGCTGAAAGTTCACCAAGTTCAATCATGAACTTCCAGCACATGCTCAGTAGTACAAACCGGCCACAGGGAGAGGGAGGCCGAGGGGGGGGGGAAGGAGGGACTATGGGGGTGGTAAAGGGGAGGAGGTTAGCGCCCGAGGGATTCAATTCCCCTTTAAAGGAGAATTCAACCTGTGGGGAAAAAACCCATACCCCCAACCCCCCTCCTTGCTCCCCCCAGGCTAACTACCCCCCCCCTGGGAGATGCCCCATGCTCCATATTTACCCCTCACCACAGATTCTTCCAGCAGAGTTGCACGCAGCCATATTCCGCGATCTCTGTAAGCTGACTGGGAGTTCTGCGCAAACTGCTCCAACTGGGCATGCGCAGAAATGCCGATCTCCCTGTCAGATTACAGAGATTGCGGAAGATGGATGTGTGCAATGCCGCTGGAAGAATCTGTGGTGAGGGGTAAGTATGGGGCATCTCCCTGGGGGGTAGTTAGCCTGGTGGGGGAGGGGGCTGGCTCTTTCTGAAAACACATGACCAGGCAAAATGACCTGAGATGCACCTACACACTAATATTACAAATAAAAAAAATACATTTGTTGGGTTAGGAACAAAATGTTACATTGTATAGTGAATTATCTGCAGTGTAAACCAGGGGGGTTCAAACTGCGGCCCAAGGGTCAGGATAGATATTGTTGCGGCCCAACTTGAAACAATTGGCTCCTGAGAAATCGTTATAGGATATAGGAGTAGGCAGGAGGGGGGACTCTGCCCATTGCCCAGTTAGTAGTAATAATAATTAGTGATGGGCGAATCTGCGGCGTTTCTCAGGAAATTCACAAAATGGTGAAAAATTCACGAATTGCTGCCGGCGTCTCGTTTTTGGACACCGGCGCACATTTCCGGAGTCGCAAAAATGGACGCCGGGTGAATCTTTCCTGGCATTTCGACAAATCACGGGAATTTGCAGTGAATTCGCCGGCTGTGAATCACGGGAATTTGCCATGAATTCGCCCCAGGCGAAATTCGCTCATCACTAATAATAATATAATAATAAGTCTATTCCAGTTTACAGTATAGCTCTCTCTGGTTATCCGATTACTATTGTAGTTCTTTTCTAAGTATTTTCTTTACTTTTACAGATGAAAAGTGTTTGTGTATTTCATGTGTGGCCCCAGACATTTTTTTCTTTTTCCAATGTGGCCCCAAGGAAAGCCAAAGGGTTGGACACCCCTAGTGTAAACAGTGTCCTTTAGAAATAAAAACTACACCATAAAACATCATGACAGATCCCTTTAATTTTAGTAGTCAATGAAGCTGCTGGTGAGAATGAGAGTAGTAGTTGTGCAACTTGAAGTCTGCAGGTGCCTCTCTCTTCTCTGTGTCTCTCTACAGCAGGGAGTCACTGCACCTCTGAAATTGTATGTACAGTCCTGTTGTGTATATAATCAGCAGCGCTACATAATGCTAAAAATAACAACTCATACCCAAGGAGATCCGTGCCAATATTATATATTAAGTATTCCATTATTGTTATTATTATTATTATTATTATTATTGTATAACTCATGTTGCCATAGCAACTCTCGAATGTGACTCGAATTATTGTTCTTTTCATGGTAACGGTATAATTAACCTGTTCTCTGTCAGATTACGGTGAACTTGCCCCCAGCCTTGAGCTGATCTTTATAGTAAACACGAAACATTAACTCTGCGATTTCTGTCTGTCTATGCCCTACGGTAGTGATGGGCGAATTTGTCGCATTTCTCTTTTTTTTTTGATAAACAAAAGGAATTCTGGGAATGAATTCCAAATGTGCTCCAAGAAAATCCCATTTGCATGGGTTTATCCTATTGGCTAAAGCTCACCCACTGGGTTTTCAAGCTAAAGCCAGGATAATAGCTGATCAGATTTCCCAACTGCAGACCGGTTTCGCCTTTATGAAAATGGAAGTAAGGAATCTCAAAGCTGAACTATAAGCCGTACACACACTAGGAGGCACATTTATCAAAGGTCGAATTTGGAATTCGTGTGAGTTTTTTTTTATAACTCCCATAAACGTCCCATGAATTTGAAATTCGACCAATTGAAATTTATTATTAAAATCAGATATTTAAAATGCATATGGAATGAATTGACGCTGAAATTTGAATTGAATCTGAAAATTGAATGTCAGGAAGGCTTCAAAACTGCTCCAAATTGATCAGGGCCAGAACTAGGGGAAGGCAGAAGAGGCAGCTGCCTAGGGCTAAAGATTGGGGGGAGCTACCTCTTCTGCCTACCCCTAACCGGACCTGGCACTAGACTTCTGCCCTTGAGTGCTTCTGGCGAACGACACTGGCGCGCACGTCTTTATTGCGCTGTTAACGCGCATGCGCAAAAAACAAGGATGGGGGGTGAGCTGCCCGGCCGGGGTGCCTAGGGCGCCTGCCCGACTAGGCCCACCTCTGAAATGGATCCCTGGACCTCTCCCATTGACTTGAACCGTAATTAGTCAGTTTTAGGTGGTGAATAGTCGAATTTAAATTCTTAAAGGACCAGAATATGATATATCTTGAAAATGTAATTCAATTATTTTTTTTTTAAAACTTGAATTGAATTTGAATAACTACCATGTCGAATTTGACCATCAACTTTTTACAAAAATTAGGATTAGCAGAACGATTCTTGTTGTGTTGTCATTTCTACATGTTTCCCATAGGGAGAAAATAGGAGGGGCCTCAGGCGGCAGCGAGTGGCCAGTTAGAATTGGTAGCCAAAAGTAACTTTTTGCAACTTCAAGAGACAATTTTCTGTTTTTTAACCTGGAAATTTGGCTCCGCTTGTGCAGGGAACACTAATGCAATAGCAATGAGACCCACCCTTTGACCCACTCCGATGCTGATGTTTTAAGCACGGAGCAGGATCAGGGAGCAGCATCAAAAGAGGGCGGCGGCATCAGAAGAGGGGGCGGCAGTGTCAGGAGAGGGGAGCGGCATCGGAAGAGGGGAACGGCATTGGGCCTGCTGCCTGAGGTGCACATAAGGTTGCCACCTGGCCGGTATTTTTGATGGTTGATCCCAATTTTATTAATAGGAAAAAAAGATAAATATATAGGAAGGCCGGTATATTTTTTCAAGATAAAGTGGCAACCCTAGGTTCACATGGAGGCAGGGCCGCCATCAGGGTGGGACGGGTCTGGACAAGTGTCCCGGGGCTGAAGGAAGGCCCTGCTGTTGTGAACTTTTCGAAGAGCCGGGCCCCCCTTTGCCTCACCTGCAAAGTCCTGAAGAGGCAGAATGCGGAAGTGGCGAACATACAAAGTCCTGAAGCGATGGAAAGACCCGAAGTCACAAAAGGAGCTGACTCTGAAGTCCTGTAGCGGCGAAAAGTCACGAAAAAAGTCACGAAAGCAGCTATAATTGAATTCCCAAAGCCACGAGTTCAATTTTACTGACACCAATGTGGGTTTTTTTTAATTCCCTGGCCACCAATGTTTTATTTTAATACTCTATAGGCCCCTGCTACAAATTGAAAAAAATATATATATATATTTTTGAGGCCCCAATTTTTTTTAACTTGTAAGGGGGCCCTGGCACCAATGTTTTTTTAAAAAAAAATAGTATGGGGCCCCAATTTATTTTAACTTGTAAGGGGGCCTTGGCACTAATGTTTTTAAAAAAATATTTTGGGGTCCCAATTTATTTTAACTTGTAAGGGGGCCTTGGCACCAATGTTTTTTTTTTTATTATTTTTTGGGCCCCTATTTTTTTAACCTGTAAGGGGGGCCCTGGTGCCAATGTTTTTTTTTAACTTATAAGGGGGCCCTGACCATCAATATGTGTTGGGGTTATTTTTTAGCGCTGATATCTGTGTGGTCTTTTAACTGTGATGTGGAGTAGATGGGATCAGGGGTGGGGCTTGGGTGCCACAGTGGGAGGGGGCCCCGAAAATTTTGTTGGATGGGGCCCGTGATTTCTAATGGCGGCTCTGCATGGAGGAAGCCGCAGCTCAAAAGTGGACACAGCTGGTGCTGGTATTGATGCCATTCGTTAAAGATTCTTATGTCAAACTCAAACTCACAGCTGCTCAGAGCATTTGCTGAGAATCAGAAGAAAAGAAGATGAGGAGCTACTAGGGAGACTTTGGAGACACAAATGTTCCCTGCTTCTTGAGCTACAGAAGCTCAATACTTAATGTACAGGACACTTCTGATTTTATCCTTTGCTATGATATGTTTAGAAACATGTAAGAGTGAGTTCTGTAGGCTACAGGGAAACATGTAGTCCACCATCCAAGCGGAGCAAGCTGCTCGTGCCCCATGAATATTTACATGTACACAAAGCTACTAGAAGTTCTTTTGGTTTCTCTGATTTATGAAGGAGGGTTTGCTAATGTTACGCAAGCAGCAGGGTGTCAGTATGGGTATACGGCCTACAACAAACCATGACCAGATATGAACCCTAATTATCGACGAATAGATCAAAAGAACCTTCTGGACTCATGGGGTATATAAATCTTGGTGTGATCTGCAAGCTGTAACTGGAGGCTCGGAATGCAATCAGAACTGCAACCCACCATCATTAACAAAGGACACGGCTCATGTGTAGGTTCACCTTTGAAATTGCACCGACTAAAGATAAATGCAAATGGTCGAAGGCTGAAGATGCCATCGTCGGAGAACATCTGTGATGCAATAATTCTTATCACAGTCCTTGTGCTGTCATACTGGTCCATACAGTGGGCCCTCTATTGCAAGTTCTCTGGTGGGCCAACTATAAACCTGAGTCCCTCTCTTTCACTAGCCAATAAAAAACAGTCTTTGGGTGCAGTTCCCCTTTAAGCCTAACAGGACTCCTTTGCATTACAGAAAAGAAAGAATACTAGGAAATACAATGACAAGATCAGTAAAACTCATAACTTTTTAGGAATAAACTGAATCATTGATCACAACTCTAATTTGCATGAGAGGCACAGCATATGTAAACACATTTAAAATGTATTATCCCTGTAAAGTGTAGCTGGGTGGACATGAATGAGCCAGGTTTTTATTTAAGGTATATACAGCTCTGAACTATGATTGGCAGTTCATAGAGAAGCCCAGTTATACACTATAACTAAAGACCCATTAGCTGTGCAAGGGAGCCAGAGGTGCTCACGCTAAAGCCCAAGATGAAGACAGGTGTTAGTGACCCAAGGGGTTAATTTCTCACAATTGCTCAGGAATTCCTGGTTCTGTTACCTACGCCCAATGAGAGGCATATATATATATATATATATATATATATATATATTTATAACCCTCCTGTTTTTACCTGTTTGAAGTCTCTCCAATTTGCCTCAAAGGGGGAAATAATTCCTTCCTGACTTCAAAATGGCAATCAGACTAGTCCCTGGATCAACTTGTACTATAAGCTATCTTCCATAACCCTGTATTCCCTCACTTGCTAAACACCATCCAACCCCTTCTTATACCTATCTAATGTATCAGCCTGTACCACTGATTCAGGGAGACAATTCCACAACTTCACAGCTCTCACTGTAAAAAACCCCTTATGAATATTTAGGTGGAACCTCCTTTCTTATAACTGGAATGGGTGACTTTGTCTCAGCTGGAAAGCCCTACTGGTAATTAAAGCATTAGAAAGATTATTATATGATCCCCTTATATATTTATACATAGTAATCATGTCACCCCTTAAGCGCCTCTTCTCCAGCGTGAACATCCCCAATTTGGCCAGTCTTTCCTCATAGCTAATTCAGGGGCCTATTTTGAATCTCAGTCTGGGCTTGGCTGGGAACATGGAGCATAAGGCCCTACTATCAAACTTTGAAGCACATTCATAGGAGTTGTTAGTTAGATTGGCCATCTTACAGTTTAGTAAAAGCAGTATTGGGCTCCATGAAGTTGTAGAGTTAGATTTTCAAGCTGTGTGAAGATCTGTGCTGTGAGAAGCTTCCACTGGAGGGGATCCATTAAATGAAGTGGGGCCTGAGTCAGGGCCAGTTCTGTGGCAGGAGCTTCTTGAGGCAGATCCTTCAATGTTGCCCCCTTGCCCTCTTACCTGTCCTACTCAGGGTTTGGGGGAAGACTACAACGTTTGTTCCAAATTCTGGCTCCTAAGCATCTGGAAAGACTGGGCAAATGGAAACTGTGTAACTTTTTGGACCAAAGAGGCCCATGGGCATCTGTACTCCTTGTTCTTATGCTTAACGAAAACACAATATATATTGTTTCACAGAATTCCTGTAATTCCACCACTGAGATCCAGATGAATATGATCTATTGTCTGGTAAGATCTTGACTGTCATTTACCATAGAGTCTACGTTTCTGCATCTCTATTCTAGCCATAGGGAAGAAATTAGCCACATGCAATAGAATTAGGCAGCAGTAAAAAGGCTAAACATAAAAATAATCTGATTGTTTTGCCTTAAAACTGAAAAAAAACCAAAAAATGAAGAATTGCATGTAGAAGATGTAAACCTTCCCAAACCAGATTATTTTGCATCCCAAGCTCTTAAAAGAAGACATCCCAAGCCTAATTGCAAATGCAGATGATTCTTCCGTGGGAATCATTCCTACAACACTACATTAGTCATCCTGTCGTTGTCTAAATATTGTGATCACTGTGCACTTTTTGCTCGCTATTATTATACTGTAATAAAACTTCAGCAGAGTAGATATAGTGTTGCTTAGGTATTAAGACCTGGAAAAATAGTTTAGTGCCTTTCATGATGATTGCAGCAAACCCAAGAAAAAAAGAATCCACGTGCGTAGGTATTAGTGAGTAACACATTGCCGAATGCCCTCTAGGACGACAAGTTTACCTGATCAGGAAACACGGCAGCCCATAAAGGTCCATTAGTAGCTGAGCAGGTTTTGCTCTACCAGGACAGTATAATATGGCAGGGCATTCCAATAGGAATCCAACAGTGACCAAGCAGGAGGAATGGGACAGCCAAAATAAAGTAAGCTATTAGGATAAGGGTGGGGTGCTCTGCATAAGTAACTCTCATTGCATTCTTTTTGTTGTCTTGCCCTTTAATAGAATGCTTTGGGAAGTAACACTGCAGAATATTGGAGCTTTCCGGATATCGGGTTCCTGGATAACAGATCCCCTACTTGAACAATGCATTTATCTCTTTGCTGTGTGTTTCCATCTGAGTGATTGCTGGTTATCGTTCACCACTGTTGTTGGTTTCGAAACATAAATCCTCCTCACACAACTCGTTTATTTCTCCCACACTCAATAGTCATTTTTCATTCCTTTTAAGCCTTTTCAGGCCTGACAGCGGATACAATTTTTCTACAGAGGTTTTTTTTTACAGGGATGTGTTTTCTGATTCAATTTGTGCTCTATTAAAAACATTTTAAGATCTGTCCTATCTTCTTTTACCGGCCCCACACCGTGGGGTTGACCAAAACAGAGAAGGGTTGAACCAAGGTCCACAAAACACTCAATTTATGAAATAGTCAGAATTAGGGTAGAACTACACGGGCTATTTTATATGCGCATCCATCTGTTCCAACGCGATGCGAGGAATCGCATTGGATGCACCGACTCTAATGTAATTAATACAAATGTCACAGGTAAAAGCTGATTTCATCCGACACAACACAACTGTCAGATGAAGACAAAGCACATGAACATGCAGCGTTCACATGGTAGGAACCTAGGGGGAAAGGTCTCGGGGCTATGAAATTTTTTTATGCTAAGTTCCCCTTGAAGGTCAAGCTTTCAGTCGAGGCCTTCCTGAGCTTGCAGATATAAGAAAACAATGGTATCAGTCATTAAAGGTAAACTGTCATGGGAAAATTTTGCTTGAGTACCTCCACTGTTATTTGTTACCTCTAGTGCAATGCAATGTGGGGGATACAGGGTTAAAAAGCAACACACCAGTTGAGAAAGAAGAGAAAACCAGTTGAGGTGGTTAAGGATCATGGATTTCAAAAATGTATTTTTGGGGTAGCACTTATGTTATTGGCGCCTTCTTATTATAAGTTTAGTCGGGACTGGTGTTTTTATTTCTAAATATAGAAATAGATGGAGGCACTTGTAGTTAGATCCCGTCCCATTGTATTGGAGGTACTGGATAAGACAAGTGCTTGTTGAAGTAGGAGATACAATATAAAATCTTCAGTTTTTATTACTGAATGAGGAGCATTTATAAGAGATTTTATATCTTCATTTAGTGGGCATTTAAAATAGCTGAAAAAAGTAGCATCACAATCTAGTACATTTAAGCAATTTAGGAATGCTATATTCTGCAATTAAGCCTATTAATACAGTTATTTCTGAATTGCTCTGCGGATAGTTCAACCAATGAGAATTGCTGAGAAATATATCAAAGTCTATTAATGTCAGTATGCCTTCTCTATTCTCTACCAGTGCCCTATTAAACACTAGTTAAAGACTAAACTTATTATTTAAAGATAAATAATAAACCTTATACTGCCCACACTCCCTTCCTAAGCTTCTGCTGATCTTAACTATAAATCAGTGTCCACTAAATATTGTAGTGATAGCAGGTCAGTAAGAATTTCATATAAATTATATTCTCACACTCGCACTCTCTGGCTCTGCATCCGTTGAATGTTCCCTGCTTGTACTTGCCTTGACTGAATCATTTTTTCAGTAAGAATTCCATGGAAGCCTCACCATAAATGTATGAGGCTACTACCCCCATGGACCTCACTTTCAGTGTAAGTACTAGAGCCCTTAGATCAGGGATCCCCAACTTTTTCTACCCATGAGCCACATTGAAATGTAAAAAGAGTTGGGGAGCAACACAAGCATGAAAAGGTCCCTTGGGGTGCAAAATAAGGACTGTGATTAGTTATTTGGTAGCCCCTATGTGGACTGGCAGCATACAGGAGGCTCTGCTTGGTACAATACTTCGTTTTTATGGAATTAAAACTTGCTTCCTAGCCTGGAATTCAAAAATAAGCACCTGCTTTGAAGCCACTGGGAGCAACATCCAAGGGGTTGGAGAGCAACATGTTACTCACGAGCTACTGGTTGGGAATCACTGCCCTAGATGGACTAAATTGTGTTCCTATGTGGCCCATATGTACAGCACTTGCTTCTGTGGGATTTGTGTTGCATGCAGACTGAAAGATATTTTTGAGGACGATAAATAGGGCTCCCTTTATTATTGGGAATGTGTGTTATTTTCTGCTTAAATATTCCTCACTTGTATTAGGGACAGTCAAGTATTGCAGTATCTATTAATATGACTAGTAGTAAGTGTGAGTACAGAGGATCAATTATTTACTGACCTTATTGTTTCCCTTGATGAGTATTCTAGACGTCTTACAAAGATGCATTTCCTAGGGTATCCCCTTAGGCCCATGGAACACTGAACATTTTGACAGCTGCAACGCTATTAGGGAGAACCTCTTAGTGCCAGCAAGGACTGAGAAGTTTTGACCAAGCTTTGAATGACCATCACTGCAGTTCTTGCTGAGAACACCAAGGTAATCAGAATACCGTACTTACATTCTTTAACCACTGTCCCAGGTGCAAAGACAATAACACTAAAAGGCTAACCTGCTATACCCTAGGCCAAGGCTGTTCAACTGGCAGCCCACCCCCCTTGTGTGGCCCCCACATGATAGCCTGCCTGTGGTGACTGCTCAACATGTGCTTGCCATGTGCAAGACTTAAAAGGTATCACTGCAGAGATGAACTGGTCCTTGCATTGTTTAAACCTCGTGAGGGGGGTAGACGGGGCCTCCGGGCCCCCCAGTCCGACCTTGTTCACACCCTAAAGTCATGTACTGTTCACACCTGAGACCCAGACTGAAACTGCCCACTTTGTTCACATGCTCACACTTTATACAAAATGCTAATTGGGCACCAGCAGGGTGTCACTGTATGTAGTACCTCTTGATAGGTTTCCCTATCTCCATCTCTGTTCTGCCTTCCCTATGCTCCCTGTGTGTGCCATACTCTGTCTGCCCCATCTTACATATGTGTGCCATACTCTGCCTGCCCTTCTCTGCCTGTGTGTGCCATAATCTGCTTGCCCCATGCTCCCTGTGTGCCAAAGTCTTCCTGCCCTGTGCTCCCTTTGTGTGCCAAACTCTGCCTGCCCTGTGCTCCCTTTGTGTGCCATACTCTGCCTGGCCTGTGCTTCCTGTGTGTGTGCCACACTCTGCCTACCCTATGCTCCATGTATGTGCCATACTCTGCCTGCCCTGTGCTCTCTGTGTGTGCCATACTTTGCCTTCCCCATGCTACATGTGTGACATACTCTGCTTTCCCTGTTCTCCCTGTTTGTGTGCCATACTCTGCCTGCCCTATGTTGCTTGTGTGTGCCATACTCTGAATGCCCTATGCTCCCTGTGTGTACCATACTCTGCCTGGCCTGTGCTCACTGTGTGTGTGCCACACTCTGTCTACCCTATGATCCCTGTATGTGCCATACTCTGCTTGCCCTATGCTCCCTGTTTATGCCTTACTCTACCTGCCCTATGCTCCCTGTGTTTGCCATACTCGGCCTTCCCTATGCTCCCTGTGTGTATGCCATACTCTGTCTGTCCTATGCGCCCTGTGTTTGCTATACTCTGCATTCCCTATGCTCCTTGTGTGCCATACTCTGCCTGCCCTAGGATCCCTGTGTGCCATACTCTTCCTGTGTGTGCCCTGTTCTGCCTGTGAAACATAAGTCTGGTATTTGTTCTGGGGGTTTGTTAGCATTTGAAAATTTAAATTATTGTTAGAGGCCCTAAAGTGTGTAATCATGTTCTGGGGGGTGCTGTGTTATCCACAGGGGAGGAGGAGACATATGGAATTAAGGGTAAGGTCATTGTACTCCAAACTTGCACAACTCATAAGGTTTCTACAGTAGCTGCCCTTATGGGGGCTTAAACATTGAATGGAGGGCCCAGACCAAAATTTTAGGCATTGGTGCACTATTCACAAAGTCACTTGCCCTTATACACATTTCTAGCGACGTGCCTTATGCCAATGCGCTGTTTCAGCATGTTTTGATGCATTGCATGCAAAGTGCAAACTGAAGGCATGCCTCCAATTATAAGTTTAAAAAGTACTTACTGTATATGAGGCTCTCCTCATAAAGAAGCAAGTCAGTATATTTCTGATCAAAATGAAGGTAGTAGCAGACTTTACTTACTTTGTGAATGAGCATTTAAAGGACAAGGAAAGGCAAAAAATAAAATCCCATTATTACTTTCTTTAATGAAAAAGAAACTTATCTCCAATTTACTCTAATTAAAAAAATGTGTACTATTTTTATAAGAAACCTGACTGTATGCAGTTAAATTCTCCCTTCATTTACTACTGTGGATAGGGATTGTCAGACGGTCCCTTAATGCTGGGCAGGGAAACAATCATACTTATGCAGCCAAGCAGAACTCCAGCAGCTTTGTTTGTTTCCCTGTAGAGCAGTTGGCGACTGTGTAGAGATTTGTATTGGATTTTATTTTTGCCTTTACATCCCCTTTACTGTTTCCAACTCCAGCTGCAGGGACAAAGATCATGGAGCCAGATTTAAACAGATAAACTGGGATTCTGTTTAGAGGAGTATTTTGCTGCAGCCACTGGTTCTGCAGAGTTGGAGAAAGTTTGTATTAAACAAACAAAAACTATAAAATCCACATTAGATTACATGACAACACAGGACCCAGTGCAGTCTGTATATTCTGATTATTAATCAGTCTTGCTGTATCGGCTTCTGGCAGATATTATTTGACTTGTGCTGTTTTGATCATTTATGACAATCCCTAAGAAGCCCAGATCACACTGAGCATGTGCACAGTCTTGGTCTTGCAAAGATGTATAACAAAGTTACAAGATGACAGCCCCCTGTGGCCAACTTTGAAAGCATAAATAATTTGTTTGATTAGGCTTGTGGTGGAGTAAGTTCATGTTTATTATACAAAATACAGCATTTCTAGCATAATTCTATTTTAGACTTTCCTTGTCCTTTAATGCTTGGGGTCTAATGAATGATTTCAAAAGGTGCAAACACCTCTTTGTTCATCTAATAAAAGTCCTTAGGATGTACTTGCAGACCAGAAGACTTTTGCTTGCTCATGCAGATTTCTCATACTAGATCGCTGGAGTTTGCCAAGGGCACGCTTGCTTCACATGACCTCATTAAATAAAAGCTTAGCGTTTACTTTAGAAAAATCACACGTTCCATCACGTTATTTTTAATCTAGAAACCAGTTTTTCACATATAGAGTGTAGGGCTGATTCAGTAAACACAGCTACTATATATTGTATGCTGGGATTTGTATCTTGTGGTTGTGTAATTCATTCAAATTTTTTCCAAATGTTATTTGATAATATTTTGTTCAAATTGAAGTTGCCTATTTTCCTAATCAAATTTACATGAAAGACGAACAGGTTCATAAATGTGTGTGTTAATTACAGGTAGCATATCAATTTTCACATTAAAATTGTATACTGAAATTTAGGCTCAAAGCATAAATTATATTCAACCTTTTTTCCATAGGAACAAACTAATTCATTAACATAACTAATAACACCTTAAATTAGGAGAGAAATGCCAGTCGTCTTTATTGAATTAGACCTTGGTGATTTATTGCTCATGTGAGACAGCATTTCTATTTTAAATTTGCAGCTTTTATAATGAAGAAACGAATCAGCCTCATGAAATTGAGCAGAGCAGTCTTACCTTGCAGAAACAGTCTTGGCACCATTGTCTCTACTGGACTTTATCTTTATGGGGTCCCGCAGGATTTGCATGAGAGTTTCACAATTTGTAAAATACAAAAAAATCTGATCTGGTCAAACTACAAACATAGAGAAGAAGAAGGTAGGGTTGATCCATGCAGATTCCCTGGTCCCCTGTCAAATAAGTAATTCAATATCTATGCAAAGGTATTTACAAAAAAGTCTCACAGTTTGTGCCAAACCACCCAATACAATGAAGTCTGACACTTTGCAATGGAATCTGAAATGGGTTTAATTTTCTAAATACCTGTATGGGAAAAAGTAGGGATGGATCTAAGAGTAAGTAGGGATGTCAAATCTGTACAAGAGTAGTTGATATTGTCTTTTGTCACTGGAAACCATAACTCTAGGCTTATGTTGACCATGATAGGCAGTTGAAGTTGAATCAGAGTTTGAGCATGTCTGGGAAATAGGCAGATAAGGCCAAAAGAAGGCAGAAACCAAGCAGAGGCCAAACATTCAGTAAAGGCCAGTGTCAGCCATAAGGAGATGTCTATGAAAAGACATTGATTTTTGGCTGTATTTCACCACTATTAGACTGGTGAATATAAAACTCCAGGGAAATAGGCTTCTGCAGCAAGCAAGGCTGTACTTGTGTACCAGCTTGGGAAAAGCTGAATAATAGGTCCCCGGAGTGAATGGAAGAGAGCAGAGTTGGCTTCCATTCCTTGCTCCATTAAGGGTTTTCAGCTGCCAAGTTAGATGGCTAGATAATTAAGCTTCAGGTGAGCTGAAGTTAAACAGAGGTGTGGGACTACCCCTCAAATTTCTTTCCCTAGAGACCTCCTGGAGATGGAGGAGGGTGAGGGGCATGGACACCTCCAAGTGTAGAAAGGAGGTCTAATTGTGTGTGTAGCTGGGAAAGAGAGTGATTCCCTGCTCACCTGAAGTGTTTGGAGAGAGCTTCAAAGGATAGAGAGAAAGAGAGGAACCCTTCTCAGAGGCTGAGTGACAAGTGTGAGTTCAAGAGAGGGTTCTGGGACTTGTGTACGGTGAAAGCTGTAAGTGCTGGGAAAACGGTGTCCAAGGTGGGTGTTGAACTGGGACTGTTAATCCTATGTGAAACCTAGTATGCTAAGAAGTTGCATTTGTTCCTAATAAACATTTAAACAATGAAAGTTGGTTTCAGTCTCCATCTCTGTGCTGAAAACTGCCTTGGCTATGATGTTTGCTACCGGAAGGTCACAGAGAGTAAAAGAAGAACACCATGTGGGCATAGGGCTAAAGAAGATGTTGGCTTTAGCTGCTGTACTCTCCTCATTGGACTGGGTTCTAAGTGATCATCTCAGCCTTATTTGGTCCAATGCTTGGATGACCATAACAGGCAAAGACTGACCTCATCAAAGTTGCCAGCCTATGTCTTTATTATAGAAACCCAAAGCAACCAGTTGGATGTTTACTTTAATTTTCCTACATGCTCTAAAAAATGATATAAGGATTAGTCAATACATTGTATTGGGCTGAGGCAGCACTGGTTTCCATAGAACCTTCATATAAACAAACTATCTTTAGCATTTGTTAGAAGCTTCCTAAATGCTCGACAATAGCTACTGCATATTCCCAGAGTTCTAGTCTCCTAACCTCCCAGCCAGGTTATGATTATTTTATTACAATACTTTTGACATATTCTGACCTCATTAAAGAATCAGGAAATATTTTTCCCAACGAACATGGACTAGCGTTTCTGAACTCTGTACTGTGCTGCCTCCTTTCAGTAATAAATTCTTCAGTATAGTGTGGTTTATAAAAGCTCCCCCAACTGGGGTTACCATGTTAAAACACAAAAGGTCTAAAACACAGCTGATAAATGTGATGTAAAGCGCATTTATCAAAGTTTTATTGATTTTTTTAATTTCCGCAGATAAAGCAAATCAATAACTCACTTCCATTTAATATTATCATTCCACTGAGAAGGGAAGGCCCAGTCAATAAAAGTGATTTTTTTATAAAGATCACTGCAGACATTTTGGTTGCTAGTTCTCAGCAAAGAGAGGAGAATAAGCATCACGGGGGATCAGAGCTGCAACCAATGGTAAATGTAATCTTTGCATAGAAGAAGACATAATAAGGCTTCATGCTCAGTTGCTTCCTACTGCAACTGCCCCAAAACCAGTCACATACAAATGTCCTCTGACCCAAATGTCTATTTTTCCAGAGTAGTTAAGTTACTGGTAACAGTAATTGGGTTTTTACTGACACTGAAAACCAGGGTGATTGCCAAACATGAGTTGACATGCTCTGCAGGTGTGTTAGATGTAGGGTTGCCTCCTATCCAGTATTAAACCAGACAGTCCATTGGCCATTTCGTAAACCCTGCCACTTAAATGTCACTGGTTCGGTGACATCACATCGGCACTTTGGGGGTAATTTGGGATAAGACACTCGAATATGTTGAAAATCAAGTACTATTTGTTTGAGTAAGAGATGTGTAAGAGATCTTGTCAGACTAGTCTGATTTTCAATGAGAAGGTGAGCAGAAACCTAGACTCTTGGATGACAGTGGATTTGATTTACTTATACATTTCTAGAGCATTTTGTAATCTATTATACATATATATAACATATATAATAATATATTATAATAAATATAATACTCGACCCTTTTACGTGGGTCCCGGTTCTTTTGAACAAGCTGACAAATAATCCACACCAATAAGTGTATATTAAAGTAATTATATTGTATAGAACATTAATAGACTGTTACACATAAACAGTTACACAAAAACAATTACATTTAAACAGACACGGTATTTACAGTTACACTTAAACAGTTCTACATATTTGTTACCAAAAGGCATGGGAATAGAGGTCAGCTGGACATGGCTTCCCTCTCTGTTCTGTAGTCCTCACATGTTGTCTTCCCAAGCTTCTCTGGCTTCCCCAGCTGCCACTTCTTCCTTCCAGCTGTCCAGCTCAGGCCCTCCAGTCTCCTCCAGTCTCCCCAGTCTTCCCTCCAGTCTCTGCTCTGTGCATGTTCTTTTATCCTGGGTTTCTCACCTGCCCCCACAGAAACATTCCCAACTAACAAGATGCTGAGATAAACCCCCAACTTGAAATACATCCTGTAGAGCAAGTTCTTGCAAAACAGTAGTTTTACGGTCCCTTATCAGATATCAGACTAGTAGTCACAGGGAACCCTTTGATATGATAATTTCCCTGGACAACTGCTAGTCTATCAACCCAAGATGGCAATTTCTTACAATTTGTCACAGTACCACACAGAAGGTTACTGGCTAAATTAAATAATAACGGCCTGGGACCCAGTATTTGTACTTTGATGGCGATCCGTCTGAAGCACAGAGTACAAAAAGTGGTGGTAAATGGAACATTTTCTAATTGGATTAGAGTTGTTAATGGGGTATTGCAGGAGTGTATCCTTTGCTTCTTAACTTGTTTATCAATGGCCTAGAGGTGGGCACTGAAAGTACTGTTTCTGTTTTTGCTGATGATAATAAATTGTGTAAAAACATTTGACAAAATTGAAGAACTGGGCAGCAGACTGTCAAATGAGGTTTACTGCTGATAATGCAAGGTTATGTACCATATACACTATTATAAGTCTGGTAGCAAAATTCTTAATTGAGAAGGATTTGGGGATTTTTGTGGAGACACACTGTGTAACTCTAGGTAATGTCACTTAGTGGCTACTAAAGCAAGTTCTGTCTTGCATTAAAAAAGGCATTAACTCAAGGGTTAAAAACTCACATTAACTTTAATGCAGTGCGATTTTGGGCTTCAGTCCTTATTACTGATCTGTAGAGATTACAGAGACATCCAGCTAAATGGGACTGGAAGTATTAATAATATGAAAAAAGACAGTTAAGGTTGTGGTGGCTTTTTCTGGAGAAAAGGTACTTGTAACAGGACATGATTACATTAGAGAACATTATATAGACAGATAGCAAGGGATCATCTCTCCCTTAGAAAAGATGAAAGAACCAGAGGCCCCACCTTTATACCTAAAGCTTTAGGCTTAAATATCTTTTCAACTCTCTGTGCATCCACAGCTATTGGTTTAATAGCACAAATGCAGCTATAAATTCAGAGCCTTATAACCTAACTTTCTGCCAGACCGTTTCCATCTGGTTAGATCTTATCAGTGTATTATATGGGAGAACGGCTCAGCTATTGTAGCAGGCGATGGTGCCCTTTTTATGAACCCGAGTGAATCATTCTGTAGGATTATTTTATTTTCAGAATACTAAAGATTTAGTTTGGTAGCTCTGAATGGGCCCTGCTGTGTTGAATTTCTGTGTACAGACGGGTGTCACTAGTAAATGAGGTTATATATTGTTCCCTGGATTTGTAGATGGGCATCTTATTTATGAATCAAGTACAAAGTGTGAGATGCAATTTTTGGTTTTGGTTTAATAGTTACCAACTATTCAGTGTGTTTTCCCCAGAATTCAACATTCTTAATAGTGCAGGTGCTGCAACTTGCATATGGTACTCCAGTACAGACGCAAAATAGCGTATGTTTTACTTAATCACACACAAAGTTTGGCGCACATTATTTCTCTTATATTTGTGTAATTGCGACACTTTTGGGGAGAGTTCGATTCACTTGTTGCAAGTTGGGTGTGTAGCGGAATGAAATGGAGCATTGGCGTTCCCTGCACGTGGGAGCAATGGTAGTTACATTTGAAAGATTGATTTCCTTTTCCTCTGTAATAATAAAACTACACATTATACTTGATCCAAACTTAATCCTCATTAGAAGCAAAACCAGCCTATTGGATTTATTTAACATTTAAATACCTTTTAGCAGACTTAATTACTGAAAGCATTTTGGATAGATCCTATACATCTGTCCATCATTCGTCTAATTTTTTTGGACTTGCAAGAGCCCATGGGGTGTATTTACTGACATTTGAATTTAAATATGTATTATAAAAAAATAAACCTTTATTGCCCGTTTGCATAAAAAAAATGGTCTTTCACTACTACGGTAGTTTAAATATTTTTACTTTTTAAGAAAAAAATCGACTTTGGGCAAAAAAAAATTTGTGCTATTTGCTTATGCATCTTAAAGGATCTGTTCAGTGTCAAAATATTTCTTGAGCCCAGAAACCCCTTAAAGGGCAAGGAAAGGCAAAGAAATAAAATCCCATTTTTACTTTCTTTAATGAAAAAGAAATCTATCTCCAATATATTTTAATTATAAAATGTGTACCGTTTTTATAAGAAACCTGACTGTATGCAGTGAAATTCTCCCTTCATTTAGTGCTTCTGGCAGGGAAACAATCACTTATGAACAGCAGGGGGAGCCCCTGCCTTACTTACTAGCCATGCAGAACTCAAGCAGACCATACTGAGCATGTGCAGTGCCAGTGTCAGACAAAGATGTATAACAAAGTTACAAGATGACAGCCCCCTGTGGCCAACTTTGAAAGCATAAATCATCAGTTTCATTAGGCTTGTGGTGCAGTGAGTTCATGTTTATGTTTAGTATACAAAATACATCATTTCTAGCCTTATTATATTTTACACTTTCCTTGCCCTTTAAAGCAAGAATACTGGGGCGCCACATAGGACATAACTGTTCAGTGAGTTTGCAATTGATCCTCGGCATTCAGCTCAGATTCGAAAGCAACAGTTATGACCCAAGTATCACTCCCTCAAGTCTCTGATTGGTTATTGTCTGGAAACCAATCAATGGAAACCAAGAGAGCTGCAAAGCAGGAAGTGGTGTTCTGGCTATTATGTTAGACATCCAGTCACTCCAGCCTTTATATATTACATTTTTGGCTAACTAACTATATTAGAAACATTTTTTTTATTTTGCACAGCCTATTTATTTATCCAGTTTTTATTTTAAAACCAAACAATTCCTTTAAGGGTTTTCTGGGCTCAAGAACTATGGGTAGGCAGCAGAAACACGTACCTAGAGGGGAGGTGTGTGTGGTTCTACGCTCTTAGGCACCTACTTCGGTAGCTCTGCCCCTGCACATCGTAGAATTAAAGAGAGAGCAGGGTTTGGTGTGACCATGCAAACTACTGGGGAGAAGCTTGGTGGTTCTTGGGGTGGAGGGTACAGCAGGGGGGCAGGTGGGCATCATTGCCTTGGGCACCTGTAGGTCTTGCTCATAGGCTAGCGAATGAGTAAGTGCACACCCTAGGCACAAAACGCTTCAAGCTTACATATGTCCTAATAAAGATTTTTTTCACTTTAATAAGAAATATATTTTTGGCTACTGTTTGCCTGTTGGATGCAGGGCCCCTGGCTATGAGGAATGGTGAGAACCTTTGCTCAGGCAGCACAGAGCGGCCAGTTACCAGGGGCGGCAAAAAGCCGCCTCTGGTAACTTTAAGAGCTGAATTTCCGTTTTTTAATTCGGCTTTTCTAGTGCAGCGGCCTCTCCTCCACCCACTCCGATGCTACAAGTTAGAAGCGCGGAGCGGGAGGGGGGCAGCATCAGCCTCAGGCGGCAGCAGCCCCTGAAACACCCCTGGTTGGATGATCTCTTACTTAATCTTAATGTGTTGTATTTTTTTTAAAAAATTGGCAAACCGTTGGACTGGGAGTTTCCTTGGTAAGAGACCATCTTTTAAAAACATTTTTGTGTTTCTGTATCTTTCTATTATTTTCAACTTTTTCTGACTCTTGTTATAACAATTAAGCCATACATTAATATTTATATGATTTTACACCTGTAGCTCTTGGCCCCTTTTTTTTTCACTCTTGAGAACTTCCACCTGCACGAGGAAGATGTACAGGTAAGGGATCCATTATTTGAAGACCTGTTATTCAGAAAGCTCTGAATTACGGAGCCACAGACCCCACTTTAATCAAACCCAAAATTGTTGACATTATTTCCTTTTTCTCTGTAATAATAAAACAGAACCTTGTACTTGATCCAAATTAAGATATAATTAATCCTTATCAGAGGCAAAACATCCCTATTGGGTTTATTTCTTGTTTAATTAGTAGACTTATGGTGTTTAGAGAGTGATGTAACTAGAGTGAGCCGGGCCCACTGTCAAGAAAATCTTCTGGGGTCTGCTTCCTCTATAGTTACGCCGCTGTGTGGAGATCCAAATTACAGAAAGGTCCAAAAAGGTCCCTAGCTTTCTGGATAACAGCTGCCATATCAGTATCCCATTATACCCAGTGGGAAATCTGTGTCTATTCTAAAAGATGATTTTGAAAGATATAGTGGCAAACTGCAGTTTTTTCACTCTAGAAAAATCATTGTTTATTTATGCGGCCGGTTGCATCATGGGATACAAGTGCGCTTGTGCTAGTTATCCCACCCTTTTACAGAGTCATGAATAACGTGTGACCCCCTGTGTTTATTTTTATTTATATAGGTACAATATATATAGGACAAGTAAAGCTTGAGTTTCTGGGGGTATTTATTTAGGCACATCCTAATGTATAAATTGCCCCCCCCCCGCAGTGGCTCAAGCTCCATTAACGTTTATTATAATGTAAACAGTGATACTTTGTAATTGGTCATTTTTAGAATATTTAACATTTTTTGTTCGCCATTTCTGGAATTTCAGCAGCTATCTGGTTACTTGGTCCAATTCAGGGTCAGACTTGGGCAGGGAATGGGTCTAGGCTGGCAGGGCCCATGTGAGCCCACCAATAGGGGCCCCTGATCCTTCATGCAGGCCTGGCCACTAATGTTTTTTTTTGTGACCTCTAGCCACCAATGTAGCTCTTTGGCATCCCCTTGAGGCCGTTGTGTGACTGCATGGCATTGTGTGGGACCCCTGACCCTTCATGGGGCCCCTGACCTTGGAATCCGTCTTAAAATCCCCTTGATGTGGTGGCAGGCTTAATAACCGTTTTGCCATAATGATTTTTACTGTTTCTGTGTTTGTCCGTGTGACCTTTGTACTGATGGTAGGGGCATGGTTAGAGGTGAGGGGGGGTCCAGAAAATTTTGTTGTGGGGGGCCCCGTCATTTCTGATGGCGACCCTGTTCATGGGTATTGTAATATGATCTGTGGGTACTGTCCGGGCTTGATAAAGGGGCCAGAAATTTTGCCATCTGTGTGAATGCTTATGGGTTAAATAAATCACCTATTTCACTAAGGAAACATTTTTTGGTGTACTTCTGGATTTTTTTCTACATTGATCTCTGTCCCTACGCAAGGAGGGGGACTTCCAGTTGAGCACCCACCACTTACACCAGGTGGAAACTTTGCAGGTTGTGCACTCCATCATCTATATTAGCTGCAATTAAAGGGCAAGGAAAGTGTAAAATAGAATAAGGCTAGAAATGCTGTATTTTGTATACTAAACATAAACATGAACTTACTGCACCACAAGCCTAATCAAACAAATGATTTATGCTTTCAAAGTTGGCCACAGGGGGCTGTCATCTTGTAACTTTGTTATACATCTTTGCAAGACCAAGACTGTGCACATGCTCAGTGTGATCTGGGCTAATCTTAGGGATCATCATAAATGATCAAAACAGCACAAGTCAAATAATATCTGCCAGAAGCCGATACAGTAAGACTGATTAATAATCAGAATATACAGACTGCACTGGGTCCTGTGTTATCATGTAATCTAATGTGGATTTTATAGTTTTTGTATTGTTTAATACAAACTTTCTCCAACTCTGCAGAACCAGTGGCTGCAGCAAAATAATCCTCCAAATAGAATCCCAGTTTATCTGTTTAAATCTGGCTCCATGATCTTTGTCCCTGCAGCTGGAGTTGGAAACAGTAAAGGGGATGTAAAGGCAAAAATAAAATTCAATACAAATCTCTACACTGTTGCTGACTGCTCTACAGGGAAACAAACAAAGCTGCTGGAGTTCTGCATGACTGGGGCGCCCCCTGCTGTTCATAAGTATTATTGTCAGCGCTACGCAACAAGTTGGCGCTATAGAAATACATGTTAATAATAATAATTGTTTCCCTCCACAGCAGTTAGGGACCGTCTGAAAATTCCTATCCACAGACGGGAGAATTTCACTGCATACAGTCAGGTTTCTTATAAAAACGGTACACATTTTTTAAATAAAGTATAAAGTATAAATTGGATTTACTTTTTTTGCCTTTCCTTATCCTTTAGAAAGGCTCCAGTTTCCTGCAATCTCAGCTCTCTGACGAATCATAGCCGTGACAACAGCCGTGCAAAGCCCAGGAAACTTTCTACTGATCACGACAAGGACCAAAATACTGGATGGACAGAGTTTTTTTTTTGGTAAACCTGAAATGCACCCACCCATCGGCCTGACCCCACCTGATCCTCTGAATAATTGTTTTGCTTTAAACTGGTCAGTTGACACAAAATAAAAGGTTTGGGGACCACTGTCTGCAGGTGCCGGTGGATTTTTTTGTCTATACATTGGGAGGGTGCCGACCCCTCCACCATCGAGCAACAGGCTTACAATTACTGAAGGCCAGGGTGTGCGGGTTCGAACACATTTTTGGACCACTGCTCTGCATCATACTTATAGTTCATTTAAAGGTGAACAACCCCTTTAATTTAAAATTATTTTTATAGTTGCAAACTTACATTTCACGTACATACGTTTTATGATCATTAGATGTTTTACTTACATATTGCCCATAAATGAGTAATACAACTGCCTTATTTCTATCATTTGCAGTGAAACTCCCGAATGCAATATATTATAAATGCTTGTGTTTAGAAAAATGCTACACCTCCCTGTGTATTCAGCCCCCTCTCCTTCTCTCTTTTTCTGTTGCCTACACAACTCCCGCTTGCCACCCTTCCCTGCATTTACTGAGTCACAACTCCCAGCAGGCTTGAGATGGTGAATGGCTAATGGCCTTATCTAATTCTAGGGCTCTGGCCCCTCCCCCCAGATTGCCAGCCCCTAGGACCGCACTGGTCTGTGTAGCTTACTCCAGCTGGTGCCTCTACGTCAGGCTGCAGGGAGTTGGTGTTTGTTTGCATGTGGGTGGAGGTGGCTTGCAGCGAAGGGGTTAATTTAATTGTAGCTGTCACCGAATCCCCGGATGCTGATGTAAGGACACAGAGAGAGAGAGAGACAGAGAGAGAGAGGGAGAGAGAAAGAAGGCTGCAGATTGCAGAGGAGGCAGCAGGGAGAGAGAGGGATTAGAGAAGAACAGCCTGCGAGGAGGGGTCAGCAGTATACATCAGCAACATACATCAGCAGAAACAGCAGCAGCAAGAGCAGTGATCTGCATCCAGCACAAGCAAGGGCTGCATCCCTCCTGATGATGCTGGTACCAGGAGTGTAACATTCCCCATTCTTACCCTCCCCCTTCCTCTCTCTCTCCCCATTTCCCCCCTCCCCCCTTGGATGCATCAGCAAACAGGAGCACAGATCAATTTCCCCCTTGCACCCCCCCATTAAAAAAAAAATTATAGTAAAAAAAAAAAATTTTTTTTTTAAGGAAGAAATAAAAAAATCCCGTAAATGCAAAGGGGGACTTCCCGGACCAGGGACTAGGAGAACCAAGGAAAGGAGGGGGGACAATCACAGCATTGTGTATCTCTCTCTCCTCCTTTCCTATTGTTCCAGCCTGGAAGAAAAAGGACAGGCCTTTTTTTTTTTAAAAGAAGAGAAATAAATATAAACCAAACGAAAGCTGGGCACCATGTCCAGCGGCAAGGAGGCCGGTGGAATTCACCCTTACCAGCTGCAGCAACATGCCCAGTACGTTGGACCCTACAGGCTGGAGAAAACCCTTGGCAAAGGACAGACAGGTGGGCCTCTTTTCTTCTTCTATTCTATTCCAGGCTTGGGTTTCTGTGCAATGTCACTGCGTGCAGGTATTTGCTTGTCTTATGATGGTTAAGCTGAGGACACTGGGAAAAATAAGGATAAAATTGCACGTAAGGTCCAGGTCTATCCCCTAGGTTGGCTGGGGAGATGAGGCAATTGTGGGCAAGATCAGGTAGATGGATCCTGCGAATGGGTGTTTTTACACTATTGTAACCAGCAGATGATTCTCTAACCCCTTCAGTGCTTTCAATACATTACTCTGGCTTGTCTCTGCCCAGCACTGCTATTTCATATTGAGGTGTTCTGACCCGGTGTAGAAGAGAACCTCTGCTTTACTTTTTACTGTCCTTATGCTGTAATGCCTGGTTCCAGCACTAATGACAATTGCATATGGTTTCAGGTTGTAATGTAATGTTGTGTGCGAGTTGTGTCCTGCATGGGACATCTTGGGTTTTCCTAAAGTGCTGGCTCTGGTATAGAAAGTGCTGGTTCTGTTGGTGACAGCTGCAGGTTCTATTCTGAAAAGTACAGGTTGTGTTCTCTGCAGTGCACAGTGTGTTCCCTAAAAGTCTGTCTCATCACTATCCAATTCCTGTTGTGGGATTTGATGGGCCCTCGCCAACACATGCCCAATCTCAAATGATGCTAAACTGTCATTTTTAGTTATTATTTCACTGTCATGTAGATTGTTATGATCGTGTTTCCTTGCCCCGTCACATCGCATGCCACTATTAGAAAGATAAAGTTGCGGATACATCTTTGCTTACTATGTGGAAGCGGATTTTATTGCGGGTATGGGTCAGTCCAATGGCTGCCAGTCGGTGTATCTTCTTTTGCCCCTCCTGGAGGATAATATAGGGTTATGCACAATTGCCTGCATTATTAACGAGGGGCTCGGCTCTAGGCACCTGCATTATATATGTACGGCTGAGATGCATTACCCAAGAGTGCCCTAGTGCTTTCTATAGAAATCTCTGCAGTAAGGAGCCGCATTATATAAGCCTCTCTCTCGTGATGTCACGTCAGATATGATATAGAGCTGCTTCTCACATGCAGAACCTTTGCCCCGAGCTCTGATGACATCTTGTATAATAATTCCCAATCATCAGCACCTCTCTGCAACACTCCCCTTTAGCTCAGCTATGTGGTTCCCCCCTTACATCATTCTCTGGGGGTAGCAGCAGGGACACAAAATGAGACTTGCTGCAGGGATGGAGAGCCCCCCTTTGCTCTATCTACGACAGCATTGCCCAATAATTACTGTCTGCATGAAATCAAAGCAATAGCCCTAAGTGGAAGATGACTCTATGTCATTGCAATTGTCCCACCGGCGCATAAAATGCGTTAGGCCTATTTGTCATTTTGAGTTTTTTTTTTTTTTTAATTGCCGGTGGATGAAGTGGGAAAGATGCTGTGTAACATAATGGTGTTGGCCAGCGGATGGGTGGGAGGCCGCTGCTGAATGAGTTGAATGATTTTCTGCTCTATTGCAGTACACTTGCTGGGGAAAAGCACTTTACGGCTTGGCTCAGCAGGATCAGACTAAAGACAGAAGTGAGTTGAGGGCACAGAACTAATCACACAAGGACAATCTTCAGAAGGAGACCTACAGAGAAATAAGGCTATAAGTACAGGCCATGGAAGGTACCAGTGAAAGGCCTTTCTGATGGAGGGTTGAGTGCATTCTGCACTTTTAGTGCCGACTTCAAGGGAAAATTGCATTAAAGGGGAAGCAGTACCAAAATATTTGACATCCTTTATTTGTACAGTGCTGTCTATTGGCTGTCTGTCCTGAAGCAACCAATGGCATTGATAGAATACCCCATAGGGGCAAAGGGCTGGCGTTTGAACACAATAATAAATCACTTGGCACAACAGTGATTTCTGGGAAGTGTCTCTCCTCTGGTCTGTAGAGAATTATACAAGTTGTCGTTTCAACAAGCAAGCCACGATCTGCTTATTCCTCATAGAAAGATAATATTATCGCTTTGCTACCTGGATCAGTTCTACTGCTCAGCTGCAGACCTGTGGGTTATACATGGCCCTCTGGGGTCTTAATGTCCTCCCAAGGTTGTTAAAGTGCAGAATTCTTTATATGGCATCCATTTCGCCTCCCAAACATCTATTCAACTCTGTATTTTTGTGCCCGAAGGATCCACAAGCTGCACCATTTTCTGAGCCTCTCTCAAGAAAATGCAGAGTTCCAATGGTTGTTTCACAGGTCTTAAAGGGTAAAAATAGGAAAATTAGTTTATTACGGGGAGACTAAAGTTTCGGCTAGCAATCTAGCCTTTTTACCCTTTAAGACCTGTGAGTATGGACTTCATTCTGTTGTGTGTAGGGTTGCCACCTGGCTGGTGTTTTACCGGCCTGGCCGGTATTTTTGATGGTTGATCCCAATGTTATTAATAGGAAAAAAGGTGAATATATAGGAAGGCCGGAGTTTTTTTGAAGAAAAGGTGGCAACCCTAGTTGTGTGTATATATATATATATATATATATATATATATATATATGAAAGGCAGAAAGATTACTTGTGACTAAGGCTTGATGCTGTTTCCCCGGATATAAATTTCAGCCAAATTATAGGGATCATGTAAAAATAGGGAAGACAGTAAGCAAAGTTGAAAATCAGACATAAGTCTGCCATTTCTTTGCACACTGTCTCTTGGAGACCTGTGTTTGCTCCCATGGATGCAGTTTTGCCTGTGTTCAGCAGCACTGTATTCAATAGTGATAATAGGTACATGGGTGTCCCCCCTCCAGCCCCCTACCTGTACCCATCATTTAAAAGTAAGAAGGTAAGGAAGTGGCAGAGGCTTTGTTCCACTATGGGTTAGGACCCATCAAGCCCTTTGTAATTAGTATGGACAGGGCTGGGCTGCTCCTTGCACCAATTAATGCTCATTCTAAAAATACTTGTGTTCCTGGGTCCCACATCACTTTGCTCCACAATGGAAACCTGATGCTATGTGCAGAGATCAGTGCTGATGGGTGCAAGGCCTGCCATCAGTATAGAGTTCCGTTGTAGCCTGTGCCCTGTGGTCTTTCCTAACTCCAGGAAAACTCCCGGTGGGCCTAGGTGTCAGTGGGCCCTCATGCTGTTAAACATTTAGCCTATTTCATGACAATTCCCTATTTCTATGAGAACAAAGAGGCTAAATAGATGGAACAATAAATTATAGCATGTAAACAAAAGAGACTCGGAGAATAGAGGTTGAGTGAGGAGAGGAAGGATAGAGGAGAGGAAGTACTGAGAGTTGGCCCCTGATCTCTGGTTGGTGGTTGGGCCCCTTATCTAAGGTTTTTGGGTGGGCCCCTGTTGTTCCAGTCCGACACTGCTTACATAGTTAAATTGGGTTGAAAAAAGACAGAGTCCATCAAGTTCAACCCCTCCAAATTAAAACCCAGCATACACACACACACATCTCCACTCTTTCACACAAACCATATATGCCCATATCTATACTAACTGTAGAGTTTAGTATCAAAATAGCCTTTGATATTATGTCTGTCCAAAAAATCATCCAAACCCCTCTTAAAAGCATCAACAGAATCAGCATCACAACATCACCCGGCAGTGCATTCCACAACCTCACCGTCCTGACTGTGAAGAACCACCTACACTGTTCCTTTAAATGAAAGTCCTTTTCTTCTAGTCTGAAGGGAAGGCCTCTGGTGATCCTCTTTATGGGTAAAAAGGTCCCCTGATATTTGTCTATAATGTCCTCTAATGTATTTGTAAAGTGCAATCATGTCCCCTCGCAAGCGCCTTTTTTCCAGAGAAAACAACCCCAACCTGGACAGTCTCCCCTCATAATTAAAGTCTCCCAGTCTCATCCCTCTAACCAGTTTAGTTGCACTTAGTCTCTGCACTCTCTCCAGCTCATTTACATCCCTCCTAAGGACTGGAGTCCAAAACTGCACTGCATACTCCAGATGAGGCCTTACTAGGGATCTATAAAGAGGTATAATTATGTTTTCATCCCCTGAGTTTATGCCCTTTTTTATGCAGGACAGAACTTTATTTGCTTTAGTAGCTACAGAATGACACTGCCCAGAATTAGACAACTTGTTATCTATAAAAACCCCAAGATCCTTCTCACTTAAGGAAACTCCCAACACACTGACATTTAGTGTATAAATATATATATATACTATATAATAAAGTTCAGGTGTCTCTGTGTCCAGTCCATGTGTCCGTGGAATTGCGCTACTGCGGATGTGCCCCACGGACCGTCTCTGATGAATTTACGCTAGCGAAGTAGATAGACGTACAACTTCGCACCCTTACGCTGTGGCGTGTTTTACCATTGTGGGTGATAGTCTGAAAAACATAAATACGTTACCGTTCGCCGACCAGAGCGTAAATTCGCATGTTAGTGAATTTGCGTAGCGCAGGCGAAAATTCACCTACAACAATTCTGTTTTTATAAATGTTTGACTACATATGTTCTAGCGCCCGTTAATTTAACGGGCTTAATGTCTAGTATATATATATATATATATATAATATAAAGTGAACAAAGCTGCTGCACTCTCGGGATTTAAAAAATAGCAGAAAAGATTTATTTAATCAGAAAATACATGCAGAATATGTTTCAGTCCTATACAGGGACCTTTGTCAAGAGAATTGTACACAAGTAACAACGTTTTTGTTACTTGTGTACATACTCCTGACAAAGGTCTATGGTTGCCACCTGTCCGGTTTTGAGACAGCCTTGATTTTTGAAGGGCTGACTGGGTCAAAACTGGCTGCCCAGTTTTCCAAATTAGTAAAACCGGGCAGGATTTTCTATGATTGATACGGCGACCAGCCAATCACCATGTCACAGCCCTGACATCACTGCCCCTGCTACATCATGTCCCGCCCCATTGCATTGCCGCCATGCTCCCTCCCTGGATTGCACTGGACCGAAATGTTGAACATTCTGCATGTATTTCTGTTTAAATAAATATTTTTGGCAAATTTTCAAATCCTAAGAATGCATCAGCTTTGTTCATTTTTATATGTTTTTTTGCTGTGGCACCCAGGTATTCATGTAGTATATGGGTGCAACGAGTGGACGATATATATATTTACAATTTTTTTTTCACTGACCGTAAATGATCCCCCCCCCCAATAGTAAAAAATGTTTTTTACCCCTGCAAAACATCAAACCTTCATTTGGTACAATGGTTCCTTATTTCTCTGTTACTGTAGAAGTGCTGGATCATCAGGTGCTGCTTTATATTCCCCATTAAGGAATTACTGGATTACTGCAAGTAAAGCAGAATAGGGAAGACATAGTGTAGAGTGAGGGCTGCCAAGAGCTATGTGTCTGGCCAGGAACAGGACAAGCCGTTTTATGGAAGTCTCGGACAATTTCCAATTGTTTTTCATTTTTATCACTTGTGGTTTTTGAGTTATTCATCTTTTTATTCAGCAGCTCTCCAGTTTGCGATTTCAGTGTTCTGGTTGCTAGGGTCCAAATTACCCTAGCAACTATGCACTGATTTGAATGACAGATGGAATATAAATAGGAGAGTGTGTGAACAGAAAGAGGAGTAATAAAAAGTAATAATATATATGTAGCTTTAAAGATCATTTGCTTTTTTTTTTTTTTAGGGATGCACCGAATCCACTATTTTTGATTCGGCCGAACCCCTGAATCCTTCCCAAAAGATTCGGCCGAATACTGAATCGAATCCGAACCCTAATTTGCATATGCAAAATATGGGTAGGAAGGGGAAAACCTTTTTTACTTCCTTGTTTTGTGCCAAAGAGTCATGTGATTTCCCTCCCTGGCCCTAATTTGCATATGCAAATTCGGATTCGGTCCAGCCAGGCAGAAGGATTCGGCCAAATCCAAATCCTACTGAAAAAGGCAGAATCCTGGCCAGATCCTGAACCGAATCCTGGATTCTGTACATCCCTATTTTTTTTTTTTATGGGGTCAGTGAACCGCATTTTAAAATGGAAAAGAGTTCGACGTTGGCTGCAAATAACATAAAAGAAATCATGAAGACCAAATGAAAAGTTGTTTAGAATTGGTCATTCTATAGCATACTAAAAGTTATCTTAAAGGAACAGTAACTTCAAAAAAAGGAAAGCGTTTTAAAGTAACAAGAATATAACGCATTGTTGCCCTGCACTGGTAAAACTGGTGTTTTTGCTTCAGAAACACTACTATAGTTTATATAAATAAGCTGCTGCATAGCAACGGGGGCAGCCATTCAAAGGAGAAAAGGCTCAGGTTACACAGCAGATAAGCTCTGTAGAACATAATGGTGTTATCTGTTACCCATTATTTAACCTGTGTCATATAGCCTTTCTTTTCAGTTTCCATCATTGCTACACAGCAGCTTGTTTATATGAACTATAGTAGTGTTTCTGAAGCAAACACATCAGTTTTACCAGTGCAGGGCAATATTATATTTTATTTTTATTATTTTAACATTTTTTTTTTTTACACTTTTAAACAGCTGCACATACGTGTCTGAAAATACTGACCGTGTGCCCTTTGTAATTTTTTTTTTTTTTTAACCCCGAGGGCCCCCTCAGATAATGAGAACCCCAAGATAAATATATGCCTCAGACTGAGCTGCCTTTGCTCTTTATTTTCTGCTTTATAAATAATTGATGACTGTTGTTCATTTCCTGTCGCTGTAAATGTGTGTGATTCCCCAAGCACTAGGATGTATTTCCATGGATATTATGGCAGTATATACAAACATATGGACTTGGCTGTAAAACTGCTGAGCTGCTGAAATAATGCACTTTTGTATTCAGCAAAGCCTTGTGGTGTCATAGGAACAACTAGATAATTCTATTCTGTGTAGATGACATGGGGGTCCATGTGTGATGACAGATATACAGAAATACATCCGGGATATTGCTGAGAATGAAGCAATAGTATTATTGTTATTATTACTACTGTTATATAAAAGGAAGCTGCATGGCAGCTACTATGAATGGGATTGGTCGGGCACTAATAAAACATGGTTGTGCTGTAGAATTTTATAATCTATCCTTTATTTGTTTTACAACAGAAAGGACTCAAAGCTAATGATGTCCCCATGTGAAACCTGTATTCCTAGTGATGACCAGTCATTGCTCCTTCTCCTGCTCTTTGGAAATAACACCCCAGGTTTCCCATTTAAAAGGGATACTGTCACGGGGAAACAATGTTTTTTTTTTCAAAACACATTATTATTATTATTATTAATAATAATAATAACATGTATTTTGATAGCACCAACTTATTTCGTAGCACTATGCACTACTCATCAGTTGATAGTGCTGCTCCAGCAGAATTCTCCACTGAAATCCATTTCTCCGAAAGAGCAAATAGATTTTTTTTTTATATTTCATTTTGAAATCTGACATGGGGCTAGAGATATTGTCAATTTCCCAGCTGTCCCTGATCATGTGACATGTGACTGCTGTACTGCAAGTTGGAATTATATCACCCCCTCTCTTTCCCCCAGCAGCCTAACAACAGAACAATGGGAAGGTAACCAGATAACAGCTCCCTAACACAAGATAACAGCTGCCTGGTAGATCTAAGAACAGCACTCAATAGTAAAAGCCATGTCCCACTGTGTTCTATTCAATTACATTGAGAAGGAAAAACAACAGCCTGCCAGAAAGCAGTTACATCCTAAAGTGCTGGCTCTTTCTGAAAGCACATGACCAGGCAAAATGACCTGAGATGCACCTACACAACAATATTATAAATTAGAAAAATATACTTGCTGGTTCAGGAATGAAATTTTACATGATAGAGTGAATTATTTGCAGTGTAAACAGTGTGATTTAAACATAAAAACTACACTGCTTTGTATCCCCAATGTATAGTTTTTTGCAGATCAGTTTATAGCACTAAACAAGTCGGGACTTTGTCCCTGTGTCTGATTCCAATGTACTGTAATAAAATGACACAGCTATAAATTAAGTTTCATGCATAGTTAAGGTTTTATTTGTCAGTAGAATTCTTATTGGTGAAAAGTTTTTTTTTGCCAAATTCTATAGAGAACTAGGAAATGGCCTATTTTATAGGTTCAGTAAAGAACTATGAATGGCTGCAAACCAAGTGCTTTTCAACACGTTATTGGAATTCAAGGTGTTTTCAAATATCCTTATATCTGGTTAAATGATTTCTTAAAACACACTAACAAGTATTTATAAAAAATATATTTTACCGGCTTGCGTTGGTGTGAATTATGCACTCACAATTGGGTTACTTTGATCTCTTCTGTTTAGAAATAAAAGGGGTTGTTCACCTTCCAAACACTTTTTTTCAGTTCAGTTGTTTTCAGATTGTTCACCATAAACAAAGAATTTTTTCAGTTGCTTTCCATCTTTAAATTTTTACCTTTTTTTCAAAATTGAAGTTTAAAGGAGAATTAAACTTTTTAGCAAAAAAAACTCCTTACCCTCCCCCCCCCCATGCCATGTAGACCCCCCTCCCTCTTCTCTCCCAGGCCTAACTGCCCCCTCGGGGGAAATTACCCTAATTTTTTACTTACCCCTTGGTGCAGATTCAGGCATCGGAGTTCCATGCTGCCATCTTCCAGGTCTTTGTGTCTTCTTCCGGTGCTTCTGCAATTTCCGTCCTTTTTGGCGCATGTGCAGTTGTCACAAACCAGTAAATCGTTCTAACTGTGTATGCGCAAAAACGGACAAAATTGCCGAAGGTCAGAAGAAGATGTGAAGACCCAGAAGATGGCTGTGTGGAATTCTGATGCCTGAATCTGCACCGAGGGGTAAGTAAAAAATGAGGGGCATTTCCACAGGGGAGGGGCAATTAGGCCCAAGGGAGAGGAGGGAGGGGGTCTACATGGGGTGGGGGGTACGGGGTTTTTCGCTAAAGGGTTGCATTCCTTTAAAGTTTAATGTTCTTCTCTGGTGTTTCAGTCTGGCAGCTCAGTGATCCAGGAGCATCTGAACTGTTACAATTTGCTACATTTAGGGGCAAATTTACTAAAATTCACCTAAAATCCCTCGAATCCCCTCAAAATTCGATAAGCATTTGATAGTCCTAGGCTCTTTTCTTATCTTTTTCCTCGATATTCTATTTCTCGATGAAATCGTACAATCGAATACCAATCGTTCGATTTCACGAAAAAATTATACTTTTTCCTTTGAGGCGTTCGATCGTACAAATGGTATTCGAGCAGGTGTTTGCAGAAGAAGCCTATGGGGCGGTTCCTATAGGCTTCTATTGGTATTCGGTAGGTTCAATCTGGCGAAGTAGCATTCGAATAAATTTTAAAGTTAAAATCCTTCGATCACCAAATGGTTGAATGATCGAATATTCGATCTATTCGATAATTCGAATTTTCAGTATTCGTTGATCGAAGTGGCCAAATTTGCAAATTCAATCCTCTGAAAAAATCATACGATCGGAAATTTGATTGAACTTCGATCTCTTCACACAAATTTCGTAAATGTGCCCCTTAGTTGATCCATTTCTCAGCAGTATCTGTGGGAATATTAGTAACTATTGTATACATTCTAATAGCTGCCTTTAATGAAACTCAGGGATTCTGCTAAGAAGAAACAAAGAAAACAATGTATCCACTAAATGTATCAATTTAGAATAGTTAAAGAGTCGATGACCCCCATCCTTCCCAGAGCTGCTTTAAACTTTACACTTTACACTTCAATATTAGAAAAACAGTCACAAACAGAAAACTGAAAGTAATTGGAAAAAGTCTTTATTTCTGATAAACAGTCTAAAACCAACTGAACTGGAAAAAGTGTTTGAAGATGAACAACCCATTTAAATCGGTCGTTGGTTTTGGACTGAGCTGTCCAGTTTGTCTGGTGCTGAAAACTGTACAGAAGAAACAATAAAGCCAGTGTTACACTGACAAACATTTGCAATGACTGTGCAAAACATCTAAAATATATATAGACTTTGTCAATTTAGGAAATGAACTACACACAATCTGTATGGTGTAAGGGAAAATTCCAGCTTAGGTCCGGCTCTTGTGCATAATTTAATTCAACATCATTTGCTGAGAATCCGGAAAAAGATTTAGTGCACTGACAGAAATGTTATTCTCAGAAAGATAAAGGCTGTCTGGCCTCACAGAAGTCTTTAATGAGACCTTGTTGGGAAAACCTGAATATTTTTTTCTCTCTTTGTAGTGCTGCCACCGAATCAATATCAATCTACTTGGTGAAGGTTCTAGGGTTGCACCCAATGGGGATTCCTTCAGGAAAGATTCTGCCAAACCCAGAACTATATCTGAGCCCTAATTTGCATATGCAAAATAGTACAAAGAAAGGTTAAAGAGAGTCATGTGATTTTTAGGAATTGGACAATAGCATAACCAAAGGGGATCAAGTCCCCTGCAAAAAAAAAACATTGGAATGGTCCGAGCCTTGAGTGTGGAGAGACCTTTCTCACACCTGAACCCTGCCCATGCCCACTGTTAATAGGCTGCAGCTGACATGCTTTTTCGGCAGCAGAGAGGCCATAGAGGAAGTAGGGCCCCCCATTCCGGGAACCTCCCTGCACTTGGTCTGCTTCTTCTATAGTTACTCCACTGGATTTGGATTGGGCAAGACACTTGGATTTGACTGAATCCTGCTGAATAAAGCTAAATCCTTGCCAAATCCCCAACTGAATCCTGTATTTCGTGAATCCCAAACAGGTTCACACTATTCTGAACCAAAACACCCCATTGCCCTTATGTGCCCTGATGAAAAAAGAATTGATTAGTTTAGTACAATATACCAGGTCAAATTGTTTTATGCTTTCTTTGATTAACTAAGATTAAGTGGCAAACTTCAGTGCTCACATTCCAATTCCATTCATGCGTCTCCTGAGGCTGGAAAATCCCATGTATTAGGAACATGTTGTGTTGAAGGATGTTTTGATGGCTTGCTCTGTCAGACTTTAAGCTTGCAGTTTTTGGATATGGCTTGAGATTGTTGGCATGAACCTGAAGGATGATTTATTACCAAAATGTATGGTCTTGTCGATGTATTACTTCCTACAATCCCTTCAGGCTCTTTATAAGCATCATGTAAATTACATTATCATATGTCAACGTGTAAGTGCCTCAATTCCAGTTAGTATTGTAGTAATAGTGTTCTTGGAGGTATATATACGGGGACCTGTTATCCAGAATGCTCAGGATCTGGGATTTTACAGATAATTGATCATTAATTGGATCTTCACACGTTAAGAGAATAATTGAAACATTAAATAAACCCAATAGGCTGTTCTTGTTTCCAATAATGACAAATTATATCTTCATTTGGATCAAGTATAAGGTACTGTATTATTATGACAGAGAAAAAGGAAATTACTTAAAACAAATTTGGATTATTTGGATAATGGAACCTATACCTGTATCTCTTAATGAACTACTGTATCCAAGATGGAATATAGTCACAGACTGTGGTTAGATGATTTTCATACATTATGTTGTATTTTTAAAAACCTTCCCAGTTACAGATAAAACAGATAAGCCTTGTGTTGTGCTGTGTTCCATAGGTCTTATATATTTATATTTATTCAATTCCGGAGGTATTACCATCTTCCTCTGTCTTCGAAGCTCTGGCTTTGGACAGCCACAACATTATAAAAGTAAAGCAGGTACTCACAAAAGGTATCCAGTGTTCCAATTTTGGCTGAACAATATTAGGCTGGCTCCACCATGTGTTCCTGTTGTCCCACAAAATCATATATTCAGTAAACAAAAAGGTGAAGGAATCCTCAAGTATTGATAAAGGGCTTGAGGGCTGAAACATGTAGTGGCACAAACCTAATAAACCTTATTGCAGCAAAGATCTGCCTTAAAGGGGTGGTTCACCTTCAAGTTAACTTTTAGTATATTGTAGAAGGGCCAATTCTAAGAAACTTTTCAATTGGTCTTCATTATTTATTTTTCATAGTTTTTTAATTATTTGCAATTTTCTTCTGTTTCTTTGCAGCTTTCAAATGGGGGTCACTGACACCATCTAAAAACAAATGCTCTGTAAGGCTACAAATGTATTGTTATTGCCACTTTTTATTACTTATCATTCTATTCAGTCCCTCTCCTATTCATATTCCAGTCTCTTATTCAAATCAATGCAGAGTTGCTAGGGTAATTTGTACCCTAGAAACCAAATTGCTGACACTGCAAAATAAAGAGCTGCTGAATAAAAAGCTAAATAACTCAAAAACCACAAACAATAAAAAATGAAAACCAATTGCAAATTGTCTCAGAATATCACTCTCTACATTATACTAAAAGTTAACTCAAAGGTGAACAACCCCTTTAAAGGCTTCCTTCACCTTTTTTTGGTTACTGGTTATAAAAGTAAAGCATCTCATCCATTCACGGCAGTGCCCTAGGATCCCCCCTCTCATCATTCAGAAAGAAGAAAAGCATTTGCTAAAAAAAAATGACTCTTTCAAAACACGTTTCAAAACAGGGCAAAGTAGGTCTAATCAGTCATAGCAGAACATTGTTTCATAGAGTCTGTTGCCAGTGGCATTTTTGTAGTCTTTGATTGGAGAGAAAGTTCTATATGTAGAGACACAGCTATAAGGTTTCTGCTAAGATTCTGACCAGAAGTCTGTCTTCAGCATTGTCTCATTTCTAATGGCATCTTCAAAGGCCACTGTAGAGGGAGGTGTAACAGTAAATGCAATTTTAGAGGCAATGTGCATCCCAGTATTTCATACAGCTGCCTCTACAGTACTCGATTCTCTAAACAGAATCTAAATTCTGAGATTCATCAACATAGGTTGTGGCTCATTGAGAGGCACCCAAAGCAATCACCGTGGTGCTCAGAAGGTCAATCTGGTATGTAAGGATACATACCAGAAGAAGACATTTTGCTGTTTTCATCTTCCTGGAACAATAAAATATAGGTATGGAATTTCGCTGTCTTCATCTTCCTGGAACAATAGCACAATGACTGTTAAAACCATATTTTCTATATATGCTTTAGTCTAGTTACAAGCAAACGGTAATGTGATGATCAGTTTGAGATTTGGCCAACCATCGAGGGTTAGGGTTGGGTGCAGGTCAGACTGGGAAAGTACACTGCTCCACTGCTGCCAGTCTTGGTGCCAGAGACATGCACAGATGTAGTGTATAGAGTGAGAAGATTTGGGTTTGAGTTCAGAGCGGCTCCTACAACGGCAGCATTTTGCTGGTTATGGTTTTGTGGGTTAGTGTCGGGTGGGTGTTGAGTTTTTCCTGACTTACACATTATTACATTTTTGAGGGTACTGTAAAAGGGCTTCTAAACAGAAGCAGCACTGTGAGGAGTAATGGGGGGCAATGTTATAGAATGCAGCTACTACTGTGGCTTGTGCTTTCTTCTCATTCTCTTGCTTCCTCACTTTTATTTTTTTCAAAACAGATAATAGTGCTGCTCCAGCAGAATTCTGCACTGAAATCCTTTTCCAAAAGAGCAAATAGATGATTGACACGGGGCTAGATATATTGTCAGTTTCCTAGCTGCCCCCAGTCATGTGACTTGTGCTCTGATAAACTTCAGTCACTCTTTATTGCTGTACTGCAAATTTGAGTGATATCACCCTCTCCCTTCCCCCCCAGCAGCCTAAGAACATAGCAGCTCCCTAAGGGTCAGTCTACATGAGCTGATTCGGGGAGATTAGTCACCCCATCGACAAATCGCCTCTTCTTTGGGACGACAATCTCCCCGACCTGCCTTCTCCCTGCCCGCCGCCCACTAAACTGAAAATCGCCTGCAGCAATTCACACTTGGCCGATCATTTTCCGAAGTCGCCTAAAGATTTCTGTACTCAAACCAATGCGCATGCGCCGAAAGTCACGATAATTTCAGAAAATATTTTGGATAGGGGAGAGGGTTTTTTCAGAAAAGGTTTCCTTTTACTTTAAGGTTTTGGTGCCACAAGTCCAGTAGCACCCAGGAGTCTTTGGGGGTTATTTATCAAAATCCGAATTTATCTTGTTATTTTCTGAAATAAATTCTGACCAAATCCACAAGGGTTATTTCCCCTTGTTTATCAATACATTTTCCTGAAAAAATTCCAGTGTGTAAAAAAACAAAAAAAAAACAAAAAACTTGAAAATCATATGAAAATTGGAATCGTACAAATTGTTTCAGATTTTCCACCCGAAAACTTTTTCAGGATTTTTGCCCAAAACACACAAAACCCAGCACAGAACAGTATATCTTTGGGACTTCTCCCGTTGACTAATATGCAGCCTCCTCAGGTCTGAAATGCCGGATATTCGGATTCAGATTTTTTCCATCCTCGGGGTATAATAAATCATGAAAAATTTTAGTTTTTTTTCTTGCTAAAAATTTGGATTTTATAGTAAAAAAATGAACTGGTGTCAACCAGAACTCAACCACGGGTTAAGAAAAAGTCCTAAATTCCTTCACATCTGACATTGTTCAAATATTCTTTGCCTGTATTCCTCCTTCAGAAAACTCAGGGAGCACTGGTATCCCTAAAATACTTCTTGGCTAACATTCAACATTACACTGGTTCTTATATGGGTTCCATGGGGCGGAAGTGTCTTTTTGGATGAATAGATGTGATTTTGCAACATCGACCAATCATGAGACTTTTTTGAATGCGCTTTAATTGATTTTTTTTTTCTTTCCATACTTTTTCTAATCCCAATCAGGGCTTTTTGTTTGGAGGCTCTACTGAGAAAATGGCTTTGCATTTTTAATAATGTGAGTCAGAAAAAAAAAAAAAAATGTCTAATGCGACTTAAAAAGGAAAAGAACCTTGCATGAGATTATCACAGCGTAATTGTGTCTGTTTATTCTGTATATGTATGAATATTCCCTGTGTTTCTCTTTAAAGCTCACTTTGAAACAGTGTTTTTTAGCCATTTTGCTACAGTAAATGGTCCTTGCTAGCACATTACTTACCCAACTCTTAAAAAGATGTTCTTTATTTGTACTAGTATAGAAGAAACAAATATATAAAGGTTCCAGAGTCAAATATACCCATTAGGGTTTGGGCACTGCTTGTTAACAATTAAAGGCTAGACAAATATTTATTTGTATAAAAGTTTAAAAAGTTCCCCCAAACACACACAGTACAGCTAAGGGACCTGTTATCTGGAATTATTGGGATCTGTAATTTGGATACTAAAAATTCACTTAAACATTAGATAAACTCAACAAGATTGTTTTATAAGGGTTATTGAAACCTTAGTTCAGATTTTATTATTACAGAGAAAATGTATATGATTTTTAACTGTTTGATTAGAACTGAGTCTATGGGAGATGGCCTTTCCTTAATTGGGAGGCTTCTGGATAATATATAGCTTCTGAAAATATATAGCTAAAGAGAGATAGATGGATAGAGGGATAGCTAGACAGACAGAGAGAGTTGGATGGATGGATAGACAGACAGACAGAGAGATAGACAGATAGATAGATAGATAGATAGATAGATAGATAGATAGATGGATAGACAGACAGACAGACAGACAGAGAGAGATGGGTGGATGGATAGACAGACAGAGAGATAGACAGATAGATAGATGGATAGATAGATAGATGGATGGATGGATAGATGGATAGATGGATAGACAGACAGACAGACAGATAGATGGATAGATAGACAGACAGACAGAGAGAGATGGGTGGATGGATAGACAGACAGATAGAGAGAGATGGATGGATGGATAGACAGAGAGATAGATAGATAGACAGACAGACAGAGATGGATGGATAGACAGACAGACAGAGAGAGAGACAGGTAGATAGACAGACAGACAGAGAGAGATGGATGGATGGATAGACAGATAGATAGATAGACAGACAGACAGAGAGAGATGGATGGATGGATAGACAGAGAGATAGATAGATAGATGGATAGATTGACAGACAGAGAGAGATGGCTGGATAGACAGACAGACAGAGAGAGAGAGAGAGATAGGCATACAGGTAGATAGATTCACATACAGATGACTCGATAAAAATTTAATTTATCAATGAAAACAAGCTTATTCTCATGTAGTGATGGGCGAATCTGGGGAGTTTCGCTTCGCCGATTTTTTTGCGAATTTCCCGAGAAATTGGAAAAATGGCGAAACATTTGTGAAAATGGCGAAATCGGAGAGTTCACGAAAAATTTGTGAAATTTGAACTATTTCACTAAATTCGTGAATTTCTAATGTTTTCACTATAAATTTGGGAATTTCGAATGTTTTCACAAAAAAATTCATGAATTTCGAATTTTTTCATTATAAATTCGTGAACTTCGAACGTTTTCAAAAAAAATTCATGAATTTCGAATGTTTTCACAAAAAATTCATGAATTTCAAATGTTTTCACAAAAAATTCATGAATTTCGAATGTTTTCTCTATAAATTCGTGAATTTCGAACGTTTTCACGCAAAAATTTGTGAATTTTGAACGGTTTCACAAAAATTTCGTGATTTTCACGAAAAATTTGTGAAAATTGGAAATTGATGCCGGCTAATTTTCACGGCCATTTTGCGAATTTATTCGCCGTGAGTTCGGGCTAGGTGAATAAATTCGCCCATCACTATTCTCATGCAGTACATTAAACAGAATCAAGTGCTTATGTTTCACTGCCCCATTTACTGTATGTTAATTCAGAAAACTGTGGGCTTCTGCTGCTGATTTCCCACGAGGGCCATGAATATTGCAATCTAACACTGCTAATACAGAAGTTTATGCAAATGGCAGGAATATATATCTACAGTGGATGCACAGGGCTATTTTTATGGCACAGTTTGGTACCTAGTGTTTTGCATAGTAAACAGGTATAGAGCAGAATAAACACAGATATAATAAAGGGGTTTGTGCACAAGTCCAAATCTAAGGAAGGGTTCCTCCAGTTCCCTGGCTCTTTTTGTCTAGAAATAAATACAGAAATGGAATTTGATGTGTAAATGGTAAATGGTGACTTTCTCTATTGTGGGATGGTAGTCGTGAGGAGGAACTCCCAATGGGTCCAGGGTTAGGTGCTGCCTACTCTATAGAAGGGAGGGGGGCCAGGCAATTTGGCCTCCTTGTATCCCACTACAGAGAGGAGGGTGGATAGAAGCAGCAAGCTGGAGGCAGGAGCTCTCTGTAGAAAGCTTGAAGACAAGTTAGTAGAGCAACTCAGAGGATGTCAGGGAGAGGGACTCTGTGAATGAGAATTCGTAGGGTGTGAGACTTATTTCTGATGTAGGAGTATGAAATGAGGGTATGAAAGCCTGTATTAGAGGTCTGTTGTGGAGACATAGTCCCAAATTCACTAAAGCGCGAAGCGTCTAATGCTAGCACTAATTCGCCAGCGTGACGTCATTTCGTAACTTCGGAAATTCACTAACACCCGCTCTGGCGAAGTAGATAGACTTGCGCAACTTCGCACCCTTACACCAGGCGAAGTTGCGCACTGACGAAGGATCTTAATTACGCAAATTCACTAAGATCAAAATTTTACTGAACGTTAGCACTTACATTAGACTTTACTTCGCCTGGTCAGACCAGGCAAAGTTCAATACAATAGATAGGAAAATTAAAAAAAATTTCTGTCCCAAAAAAACGCTGGCGTGTTTTACCATTGGAGGGTGATAGTCTGAAAAAGATTGTTTTTTTTTTGGGGGGGTTACCCTCCTTCCCCCCTACATTTCCTAACATATGGCAACAACTATACAGGGGGCACATGTAGGGCAATAGGACAACTTTATTTTATTTATTAAAGGTTTCCTGGGCTTGTGTAGTGGAATGTAGTGGCTGTAACATATACTTATATTATACGCTTAAGTTCCCGCCGTATGCAAATTAGGTATCGCTAGTGTAACTATGCTTTGCCTGGCGAACCAACGGTAGCGCTACTTCGCTAACGTTCGCCACCCTGAGCGCGAATTCGCATCTTAGTGAATTTGCATAGTGCTGCCGAAAATTCGTCTGGCGAAGTACGGCTAGCGCTAGCGAAGCTAACGCTAGAGAGTTTTCGGATCTTAGTGAATTTGCCCCATAGAGTGAAGATAGTATCTCTAGGTGACACCTGCTAGAAAAGAGACTCCAGTGAGTAGGTTTGTAAGGCTGCAGGGTGCTCCCTTTAACAAACAACGGTGAGACCTGTGATTGACCAAACATATAAAAATACCTTGATGTGATGAACTTATATGGAAGAGAAGCTGTGATTTAGTGGAGCCTGTGAAAGTGATGTACTAGTTCAAGTGTCTCTCTAAGTTTCATTTAGTAATAAAGTTACTGTCGGATTGTTCACCTTTGAGATAACTTTTAGTATGACGCAGAGAGTGATATTTTAAGAAAAGTTGCAACTGGTTTTTATTTTTTATTATTTAAGGTTTTTGAGTTATTTGGCTTTTTATTCAGCAGCTCTTAAATTTACATTTTACTTCATCTGGTTGCTAGGGTCCAAATTGCCCCAGCAACCACGCACTGATTTGAATAAGAGACTGGAATATGAATAGGAGAGGCCTAAATAGAAAGATGAATAATATAAAATAGCAATAACAATAGAGTTGTAGCTTTACAGAGCATTTGCTTTTTAGAAGGGGTCAGTGACTCCCACTTGAAATCAGAATAAAAAGGCAAATCATTATAGAACTATTAAAAATAAACAATGAAGACCAATTTAAAAGTTGCTTAGAATTGGCCATTCCACAACATACTAAGGGGCGCGTTTACTAAAGGAAGGATTCTAATTTCGATCGAATTTCAAAACTACGAAGTTTTCAACTTTTCAAAAAAAATTTTGGCCACTTTGACCATCGGATTTGCATGGTCGAAGTACTTGCCCTTTACAATTTTATTTGATGGCCAAATTCGCAGATCAAATCTACTGAGTTGCTAGATATGCCTATGGGAAGCTCCCATAGGCATTTTCTAAGTTTTTTTCAATCCTTCGATCGAACGCTTCAGATCGTTCGGAGCATTCAATTTGTACGATTTTTCAGTAAAATCAAAGGATTTTTACAATTTTTTCGTAAAATCCTACGAATTTGATGTTCGATTTCATCAGATTTTAGAGGAGGTATGAAGTCCTGCCTGCGGCATTGCTCCATCTGTAGTGCTTGTCAAGTGCAGCTGCCTGCTGACAGATTTAGTTAGGGCTATCCTAGAGGTCGTTATTATTTAGAATCCACTATTCTGGATTCGGCCGAACCCCCGAATCCTTCGAGAAAGATTTGCCGAACACTAATTTTCATATGTGAATTATGGGTGGGAAGGGGAAAACATTTTTTACTTCCTTGTTTTGTGACAAAAGTCATGCAATTTTCCTCCTCGCCCCTAATTTGAATATGCAAACTAGGGTTCGGATTCAGTTTGGCTGGGCAGAAGAATTCGTCCGAATCCGAATTCTGATGAAAAAGGCCGAATCCTGAACCGGTGCATCCCTATTATTATTAATTTTACCATTGTGTCAAGCATCTTATTCAGCTCTTCAACCAAGAATGTCCCTGTGGTGGTAAAGCTTCCACTTTAAAGGGATACTGTCACGGGAAAACATGTTTTTTTCCCAAAATGCCTCAGTTAATAGTGCTGATCTAGCAGAATTCAGATTTTTTTATATTTAATTTTCAAATTTCCCAGGTGCCTCCAGCCATGTGACTTGTGCGCTGATAAACTTCAGTCACTCTTTACTGCTGTACCGCACGTTTTAGACTTGACAAGAAATGAAATGAATTCTCATACAGGCTCTCAGTAGTCATTAATTAATACTTGTGCTCCCTTGTGGTGTATCCCAGTCAGATGCAATTGGGGTCACAATGTTTCCCCTGCAGCTGTACAGTCTGATTGCCATATGCTAAAGCAGATGAGCAGCGTGACTTGCTTGAATACTCACTCCTCTGCTCCTAACACTCTTGTTCATGGCAACCAGGCAACCAAAAGAATTTCCATTGGTCGCACCTTCCGTCTCAATACTTTACAACAGCTTTAAGATCTTGTACTGTGTTAGTCAATGAAAAAAAAGCAGAACATGTAAAGTTTGGTGAAACCTTTTATTGGCTAACCGAATAACTAAAAATTCAACCTTTCGGAGCTCCCTTTTGCCTGACGAAGGGACTTGGGTGCTCTGAACGCTTGCAAATTTTTATTTATTCAGTTAGCCAATAAAAGGTTTCTCCAAACTTTACACTTTCTACTTTACAACAGTGATCCCCAACCAGTGGTTTGAAAGAAATATGTTCCCCTTGGATGTTGCTCTCAGTGGCTTCAAAGCAGGTGCTTATTTTTTAATTCTTGACTTGGAGAAAGCATTTTATCTTCTTCCATGAAAATGGTGTCCAACCTGCCCTCATCCATTTAGTTAGAAAATAAACAATGAAGACCAATTGAAAAGTTGCTCAGAATTGGCCTTTCTATAACATACTAAAATATAACTTTAAGTTGAACCACCACTCTAACCATAATGTGTGGGAATGTTATAGGGACCGTAGATTGTAAGCTCTGTTGGGGCAGCAGATCATAGAATAATGAAAGTGACGTTGAAGTCACTTGAAGGTTGCGTTTCTGGTTTTCAAGCAGAAGATTAAGGGCTCTTACACACGAGCGCCTGAAGCTGCGCTTCCCTGCGTTCCGTTTTTATGCGTTCAGCTGCAGGGGAGCGCAGCTTCAGGTGCTCATGTGTAAGAGCCCTAAGACTGAAGCACCAGCACCATGAAGCTCAGCTGGTGGCTCTTTCAATGAATCAGTTGTTTACGGACTGGGGAGAGTGGAAAAGGGAAAGAAGCTACAGGTCCGTGAACTCAGACAGCCTTTCCTCACCCGCTAAACCTAATAGTCCATCATTCCATCAGTCCATCATTTCTCATTGCAGAATAGCGGCTCATAAGCAATATGTTCTGCTTTGGGCTTTGTTTGTCTTTTCAAGGAGTCTGCACATTCGTTAGCCTTGGGTTTTATTTATGGTGCAGCTGAAATTATTCCTTAGGGGTTAGGCAGTGTGCAACATTTTGGAAACCAACAGCAATGCTTTTTATACCAAGGGTGCAGGGTTTATTTATAATTATAATTTCAATGTAATTGCCGTAGACGGGGGGGGGGGAGTTGTGCCTCCGTTACGCATGTTACATCACAATTTTTCAGCTTCTTTTGGCACAAATCAGCCACTCATATTGAAGCAGCCGCCATTGGGATCTCAGCTTGAAGGTGGCAGTAGTTCCAGGATTCCCCTGATTCAATATGGTCAGTTTTGTACGATTTGGTATAAGAGATGGGATTGACTCATCTAGGTTTGCTACCTGTCTGGATTTGACCTGGAAAGCCCAGTTTTCAGAAGGGCTTCCAGGGTCAAAACCGTCGGCCTGTTTTTCCAAAGTAGGAAAGGCAATAGCCCTGCCCTTTGACATCAGCAATCATCCCCTTGATGTCAGCGATCCTCAATTGATGTCACCAGTAAGCCCACCGGTTTGAACCTCACAAAACCCCCGAAAAGTGTCAACCCTAGACTCGCCAGTGTCAGATACAACAATAGGATCGTCATAGTGGTAGTTAATGATCTGTTTAAAGTCATTAAAATTAAGGTTTTATTTATTGTCTCTTCATTGGGTTGTGGAAGTTCACCAATCACAGTAGGAGAGCATTGTTCCTTATGTTAATAATAAACAGTGGAGAATGCTACATTTGTGGCAGGCAATGTACAGTATACATAGAAGGAACTCCCTGTATATACAGACTTGCATCTGAAACACCATTTTCTTTTAATGAATGGTCTAAAGGTTTCCTGAAAGGCATTCTATTAATATAATAAAGCATTTAGTCCCCTCTTAAACGATTAAACAACTCATGCGTATATTCCGTAATAACGTTTCGGTAATTGGGCCCTCGGACCAAGGAAGCAATCTGAGAAAAGGAATGATTGAGAAGTGGAATTTAATTGCACATATTTTCAGAAAACGCAAGGACGAGACAGAATTAATACGGTGCAGTTATTAAATCTATTTCAATTAAAAAAGTGTCACAGATTGCTTCGACGGTAAATCCCCTCCCCATTATATATTCTAGGCACAAATAGAGATGTTTCACTGAATGCGACACAACATTCATTTTAGGATTTACGGGTCGGAAGGAAAGAAGTGTGGGGGGGGGCTGAGAAATGCAGGGAGGCTGTGGGTGGCTCCATCATAGGGATGCACTGAATCCACTATTTTGGATTCGGCTGAACCCCCAAATGCTTCGCGAAAGCTTCCCGAAAGATTCACCCGAATACCAAATCCGAACATTAATTTGCATATGTAAATTAGGGGTGGGAACAGGAAAACATTTTTTACTTCCTTGTTTTGTGCCAAAAAGTCACATGATTTCCCTACCTGGCCCTAATTTGCATATGCATAATGCAAATTAGGATTCGGATTCGGTTCGGCCAGGCAGAAGGATTCGGGCGAATCCGAATCCTGCTGAAAAAGGCAGAATACTTAACCGAATCCTGGATTTGGTGCATCCCTACAATTTTGTACTTTTTTGACAGCATTTTGTCATCATGAAGCCCCTTCTGGTGTCCATGGCTGTACCCTAACCAGCCCTGAGACACCTTAAGGCTAAGGCCAGACGGGAAAAATGTGAAATCGCGAGGCAACTTGGAGCGATTTCAAAAATCGCGCCGCTCCGTGTGAACACGGCCTGGTTATTCGGGGAGGTTCGGGGGCGATAAGTCGCGGCGAGAAGTCGCCAGGTGACAAATTTCCCCCGAATCTCCCCGTCTGGCCTAGCCCTAAAAAAAAAATACTAAAAACAAGGGAGATAATCAGTCATATAACCAGGTTGTTGCTGCTATGACAACTGTTGCAAAGGAACCACAATGAATGTGAGTCTTCAAAGAAAGATCTGTTATCCAAGTTTATCTTTGCTTTTTTTTTTTTTTTTAATACCAGCCCATATGTATAGATGGAAGGCCATCAATCCATCTCTTCATTCCAGCCAGTGGCTACGGGTCACACTACACTTCAGTGCCCTCAGCCCATTACAAGAAAACACGTTTCTGACGGACTCTGCATGAAGCTCTTTGTTTGTCTTTCTGCCCCTCGGGTAGCCAATAAGGATCTGAAGTTCAAGCGTTCCGGCACAGCATGTGCCAAGTGAGGGAGAGCAGGAACCAGATGATGGATTTATTTTTTGAAAATGGGGGTTGTCTTATCCTTTATTTCAGAGCATTCCGACTGACTGGTTGCAACTGTGCTTATGGTTTGCTGCTCCGCAGGGAGTTTATAAGGGGTGATTTTTGGGTTACAGTTTAAACAGGAGGATGGATAAAGGAAGGGAAAAGGTGGACCCAGATTAGTCAGTGTCTGTAAACCAAGTGAAGTGTCAACTCTTTAAACTGTATTTTGTAGGAAAAACAGCTTCTTGAGTGTTAGATTATATCAGGGATCACCAACCTTTTTTACCAGTGAGCCTCATACAAATATAAAAAATGGAATAGGCCCTGGCATTAAAGGGACACAGAGGCCCAATCAGCCCACACAGAGACCCAATCAGCCCACACAGAAGCCCAAACAGCCCCCACCAGCCCACTAAATACTGAATTTCTATGGCACCTTATAGCAGCCCCTCTGGTATTTGCCAGAACCCACAGATTGCCAGTCTGGGCCTGCCATAGGGTGTGCCAAATAAGGGCTGTGATTGCCTGTTTGGTAGCACCATGGGGACTGGCAGCCTGCAGAAGGTAGTCCAAAGACTGGAGTCACAAATAAGCACCTACTGTGAGGCCACTGGGAGCAACATTAGATGGGTCGGTGATCAACATGTTGCTCACAAGCCACTGGTTGGGATCACTGGATTATATTGTTTCTACTGTTCTGGGTGATTGTCTTTCGTGGACCTTCTTGGATCATGATGATCAAGTTTGGATTTCCATTAGGACCTTCCTGATGAAAGGAAGGTTCACCCTCCAAAACGTGGCTTAAAATTAAGGGCAATTGGCCTAAATGATATAAGTGAATGTCATTCCTATTCTTTCATGCTTTCCATTAGGGCCACCCAACGGAGTTTTCATTCAAAGTGTAACATGGAGGCAAGAGCAATAAGGACGAGTTTCAGCTACATGTGAATATACCTCACACAATTGTCCCAGTAACGTTTGAACAGTAAGAACTTCATGAGCTTTAGCCTCAGCAGTGACCATCTGATGGATGAGACAGGGCTCATACTTAAATTAGTGAGGGTGAACTGATTTCAACACTGGACCTTCGCTAGACTGAGCAAAGTTATGGCATTGAACAAACTAGCTTATACTATTGAATAAAAGTTTTTACTGGTCCTACAAGCAGGGTTTAACATATTGGGGGCCTGGTGCCGACTACATGGAGCAGCTTCCTCGGCTCTTCTCTCCCACCAGCTAACTCCTGGCCGCCCCACCGTGAACAATCTTTGAAGGGGGTGCCGACTGCAGGGAGCAGCTTCCCGGATCTCTCCTCCCGCATGTTCAAGCGCAGGGTAGAAGCGGACCCCAAGGTCCAGTATCTGCTTCCTCTTTAGTTATTTAACTCCTAGCATACCTGATTGGGGTACCTTGCTGCACCCCACAATATATTGCCCACAAACGAAAAGCAGCCTTCAGGAATTTAATCTCTATATTCCTATGTCTTCATGAACACAACAAGTGCAAAGAATGTCACTGTATAATGTCAGAATGAAACCATTAGAGAAGGCAATGATTAATCAGTTGTTTGGATAGGATGTGAGAATTTCCCATGTTTCGTACAACACAAAGGCAAAATCTGATTTTTATTCATTAAATAACTCCAGTCACATTTCATAATGATTTCTGAATTAGTGTTAATTGTCTCATCTGTTCACATGTTAATCAAACCCATTTGCTCATCTTGATTCCTTAATGTACTGATGGGGCCGTACAAAGTAATAGAATTAAAGGCCTGGTACTATTGGGAGACCCAATTATTTTTACTATCACAAGTATAAATTACTGAATCCCAGGACAACCATTTAGGGCCCTGTAGCAGAGTGAGGCGCAACAAGCTGGGTCTGATCAGCCTCAGTCTGGTCAGTCTTTTGAGATCTCTGACTGAGAGAGACACACAGAGAGGGTCTGGGATTCTGACCTTAAGTTTGCTATCTGTCTGTACAGACATCGACACTCACGGGAAGGTCAGTATTTTGACTGCCTTTTTTGTTGCTATTGAATTTATACTGCTGCCAAAAGCTATTTTTGTTGTTTGGAAAGAAAAAATGCCTTTATTTTGTATGTGTTTACTGCCGACTGAATAAAAGCCATTTTCCTATGAGATGTAAGCGCACCCGTAGGTGTAGCTTTAGCTGTGGATTTGTGGAATGTGTGTGACCCGGCTAACTGCTTGGCTTGTGCCCAGGACCCCCAGTGTACCCGTGCAACTCCCTGCAACTCCCGGTACCTGGTATTGTTCAGTGCAGCAGGAGATTCAGTCAGACACAGTTCTTTGCAGCAAACTTGAACTTATTTATTGAACGGACAGCGTAGTAGGATACTTTGATAACCCCCCCAGTGGGATAATACAGCCAATATGCACTGTATGCAGCCTGGGGTCTTGGGTCTTTGCACCCTATCTGGTCCTCAACTCACCCACTGTAATTCCTGATCTAGTGGTATACATACCACGGGGTCCTAACCCCACTATTTCTCCTTGGTAGAGCCACAGCTGCTCTCTAGCTACCCTGAGCTGCCTTTCACTCCAAGAGTGACTATCACAGTGACTACTACCACTGGCTTAACCTAACTTTAGAGGAACTAGACCCTGGCCCTGTAACACCTCTCTGGGAGGCACGGTCCCAGGAGTAAGACCCTGAGCACATGGTGCTATCTCCTTTTATATTGTTACACAGTGCCATCTAGTGGACAATCCCCAGGAACTTAAATGGACCTAGGAAAGGGAACATAGCTGCCTGAGTTACTATAGGACCCTTAGGTGTCCAAATATGGAGACTGCCTGAGTAAACTACACTCAAATCTCAGGGTCCCTACAGAGACTTTTGCTGTCTTGATGCTTACTCTGTGGGAACCTGTCATGGGCCCCTAATTCCAGAACTGGACCGCACTACTGGGCCCTCTAAACCCTTGGCCTACCTTGCAGCCTCTGGGTCTGGATAGACTTATCAGTAAGGGCTCTTACTCACGACCGTTTTGCCCTGTGCTCCCCATTTTGCTGCGTTCAGCCACAGGGGAGCGCAGGAATAGACGCAAGCAATTCTTTTCAATGGGGCAATACTCACACACGCCTACATGCGCTTGTGTAAGTTTAGCCCCATTGAATAAAATTGTTTCCCTGTGGCTGAACACTATAAGTAAGAGCCCTTATAGAGCTTATTGTACCCCTTGGGGTTTAGCATTTGGCTGAGACTATCCTTCATCTCTAGGTTAGAGAGATGTAGAAAAATATCATTCTTTTCATTAGTTTAAAGAACACCTGGGAGAACAATATATGTGTTTTCAATGTTCATGCAGTTTGAGCTCCTCACAAAGCAATATATTAGTTAGCAACTAAGAATCGCACCAAATCCTACTTTCCACTGGAAAGGGGGTATATTTATCAAAGAGTGAAGTTAATAGTGAAGTTCCATCACTAGAGTGAAATTCCGCTGCTCTCCATTCATTTCTATGGGATTTTGAAAGGTGTATTTATCAAAGGATGAACTTTCACTTCACTAATTGATAAATACGCCTTTCAAAATCCCCATAGAAATGAATGAAGAGTGGCGGAACTTGACTCTTTGATAAATTTACCCCTTAGGACCCTTACACACGGGCGTTTTTACCTGCGCTCCCCTGCGTTACGTTTTGCTCCGTTCAGCCGCAGGGGAGCGCAGGTATAGACGCACTCAATTATGTTCAATGGGGCTGTACTCACACCAACGCAAGTCTTTGATTGATTGAATCGTTCGAATTATTCGAATGATCGTTATTCGATCGTTATTTGATCATCGAATGATCGAAGATCGAAGATCGAATAAAAGGGTAGCCTAAAACTATTCGATTAGCATTTGAAAATCCAATGCTAACTGAATATCGAGGATAATCTAATTTTTTTGAGGGAATAATAGTAAATTTGCCCCACAGTGTCATACAAATATAGTCACAATATAAGGCTGATTAATACATATAATTAGAAACCAGTGCAATTAGCATAAGAATTTAATAATCAGCCCTGTAGCATCAGTTCATATTACAGGCCAACCTCATATTCTGCTGCTGGATAATTAGCGATGACCCCTAAGCTTAGCTTCTCAACAGCCGCTCAGAGCCCACTGATCATGTGCAGACATGTCGAACAAAATCCAAGATGGGGAAAAACCTGCAATAACCTTGAAGGCCTGTATCATTAATACTATAGAGATGCTGAATCTTAAGGCTGGTTCAATAAGTTTAATATATAAACTATGGAGTTTTTAGCCAAATAAATTTTTAGGGTTTTGTTTTCCTTTAAGGCGAATCCATTTACATTCCCATAATTACCCTAATATATATATATATATATATATAACTAACATGGTAAAATAGGACAGAATCTCAATCTTCCCTTTGCAATTCACCCAATGCTCCTGTTAATTAGTAGATGTCTTTGTATCTGTGTGTTAATAAGCAGGAGGGCCGCTAATGAATTCTGTGCAGCGCTGCTGTCAGACATGGGCCAGGTGTTGGCTTTCTATCTGGATGCATGGCTTGTCAGAAGGCCACAAAATCAATATAAAGCCATTAAGTTGCTGAAGGAGAAGAATCAGGGAGGTGCAAGGCCACGACGCAGCCTGAAATGTGGTTAATTGCAGGAGCTGTTTTACAATATGTGTGTGGCCCCCATTGCTGACTGGACACATTATTTGCTATTGCTCAGAGAAGAGAAATATGTTCTGGTTTAGAGGATCCAGTGCAGAAACCCATTGCTTGGACAAAGCCTTTGCAGTCTCATCATTTAGCCTCCTCATCCTCTGATGGAAATCCAATGGTCTGGAATTTCTTCAGATGATTTTTCTTTTTTTCTGATTTATTGACCTTTGTGCCCCTGATTGGCTTTCTGTGGAAATGATTGTTTCTGTTTCGCTTAGCCCTTGCCTTTGCATGCCTCAGCAGAGTAATGTGCCTCCAATCTAGATACAGTATAGAGAATCTGCTGCTCCCCCTCCTTTCCGTCACACTCGTTTAATGTGATGGGATTTCATTGTAGCACAGAAAGTGCAGAATCTATTATCTGGAATTCTCAGGGCCCAGTGTGTTCCAGATAAGAAGTCTTTCTGAAACAGAGAGCGGCATCTTTTTTAGGGCAGATTCAGGGACGTTAGTCGCCCCACGACAAATCTTCTCTTGGGTCATGGGCAATAGTACTTTTAATTCTTGGTAATTTTTAAACATTTTAGATTTTAAAATATTTATATTTCCGGTGGGTTGGTGAGGCCATGACATGGTGGGGCCATAATGTAGTGGGGTGGGGCTATGATGTGCCAATCAATTACTGCGTTAATCTCGGGAATATCTGCCCGGTTTTCCTAATTTCAAAAACCTCCCAGCCAGTATTGACCCAAATAAAAAAAAAACAGCTGTCCAGGTCATAACCGGACAGGTACCAACCCTAAATAGTGGTGATCACAGTACAGTATACAGTAAGCCACTGCCTGAGGATTCTGGGTAAGCTGGAAAGGTTCTGATTGGCAGAGCCTGCCGTATGCAAATCAAGTGAGGCTTGATGAGGTTAATGTGGGTTCTCATTTAACTAATTTGTATGGTTACCGCCATGGTTTGTAAGCCAGAACAGAGAACACAAACCATTTAATCACAATATTGTATCTCACTGTTTTAATAATAGCTCATTAATATGTTAATATTTGTACTGCCGCTTCTTGCTCAGCCTCGTGTTCAGCTATTCGCCGGGGATTTAACGTGTTCGCAGCGGTGGGTGAAATCCTAGCAGCCCGTTTCTTTTTCTCCTGCCTCATTTGCATTGATAGCGAGAGGCTGAGAACAGGGAATAGCACTGCTGTAAACTTCCAGGTAGAGTTGCAAAATGGGCTTTGGTTAACACGAGGGAGACCTTCATAGCAAAATGTATTCTTTGAGAGTCTGACTTATCCACAGAGGGGATCTGCACCCTGTCACTCAGTCGATGTTCCCTATCCACTGGCTGGCAGCAACTTTGGAAGTGAAGCACTATAACAAAAGAAAATAATAATAATAATATAATTAGAAATTATAGGCTGCTATACCATGAGATGTACAGAAGGCCTAGGCCATGCTAGATCTGATATTTAACATTTCTGCATGTCATCCTTGGCTTGACCTTTTTCCAATTTAGCAGCAATTTAGCAAATGATAATCATTGGTTGAGAACCCAGAAGATAAGATGGCTCCTGTAACAGACCACAAAAGGAGCATAGTAAGTTAGGTTGAAAAAAGACACCAGTCCATCAAGTTCAAACTTTCAACTCTATTTTAACCTGCCTAACTGCTAGTTGATCCAGAGGAAGGCAAAAAATCCCATCTGAAGCTTCTCCAATTTGCCTCAGAGGGGGAAAAATTCCTTCCTGACTCCAAAATGGCAATTGGACCAATCCCTGGATCAACTTGTATAATGAGCTATCTCCCATAACCCTGTATTCCCTCACTTGCTAAACACCATCCAACCCCTTCTTAAAGCTATCTAATGTATCAGCCTGTACCACTGATTCAGGGAGACAATTCCACATCTTCACAGCTCTCACTGTAACAAACCCTTTCTGAATATTTAGGCGGAACCTCTTTTCTTCTAAACGGAATGGGTGACCTTGTGTCATCTGGAAAGACCTACTGGTAAATAAAGCATTAGAGAGATTATTATTGCAGGTAAAGTTGCTGTACCGTGTTAGCCAGTAAAAATGTTATTGGGCAACCCCTTTGAAATAAAAAATAACAAAATGGTATAAAGGTGATACCTTTATTGGCTGACTAATATAATCATAGCAAGTTTTCATTTTAGTTCCTTTTTCAAGCTGATATCGCCTTTATACCATTTTGTTATTTTTTATTTCAAAGGGGTTGCCCAATAACAGAGATTATTATATGATCCCCTTATATATTCATACATAGTTATCATATCACCCCTCAAAGAAGAAGTCTACCCTCCCGGCGCAAAACCCCTCCGCCCTGGCCTACCCCCCCCATGGGCAAATGCCCCTAAGTTGCTACTTACCCCACAGCGCAGGTCCTGTCCATGGAGTTTGCAGACGCCATCTTCTCCCCAGTCGTCTTCTTCCTGGATCCATTGGCACTTGGCGGCCCATGTGCAGTAGGAGTATTTACCGGTTCAGCTCTACCGCGCATGCGACGAAAGTCGAGCACGATGGATCCAGAAAGAAGACGGCTGGGGAGAATATAGTGCCTGCAAACTCCATGGACAGAACCTATGCCGAGAGGTAAGTAGCAACTTAGGGGCATTTGCCCGGGGAGGAGGGGGTAGGGGTTTTGCGCCGGGAGGAGGAGACACTATCTTGGCTAAGATAGTGTTATAGCTAAGATTTTCCATACATTTTACCAGCTTAGTTGCCTAGCTGAGAATTGATGGGGTTTTGGTGGACCATTTAAGGTTTGGCCTGTATTGATTTGAGGGTATGGCCAGACATGATTTAGGTATTCTGTGTATTTGGCGAGGCCTACTACCCAAGGATAGAAGACCAAACACCAAGGTTCCTTTGGAGTAGGGGTCCTGTTAGTGTTACTATTCCGCCCCCTCTCACTTCTACATGTGCCTGTCATTTTATTTATTTTTTAATGGCCATGTTTCAGCGTTTAGACAAGAATCTAAAATAATTAATTGACTGGTGTTCAGTGTAAATAAACACACATATTTGTAGGGTTTCACGGATCTCTCTTAATAGGAATAATTTTTTTGATGAATTGACCGCTATGGCTTATTGCCTTGTTGGTTCACGTTCATTTTCTCATTCTATTGTTTGCCATGGGCAATTGGTTCTGTGTCCCCCCCTACACTGTCCTTCCCTGCCAATCCATCTCTCCGCGCCTGCCAACCCCCCCTCCCCCAATATTATTACCAATTATTTACCATATGTCAATACATTCTGCTTGGCCAGAGGGAGACTGATGAACAGACCTGGACAAAATCTGGACTCTGCATCACCATGGCAACTAACTTAGGTTCCAAGGGATTATATATATGTTATTTTTATTTTAAACATTTATTTTGCTCTTATTTAGACTGTCATATCCTTTGCTTATTTTTATTACTCTTTTTGTCCTCCTAGAAAAATTGTCTGATTTATGAGCAGATATTCCTGCCAATAACAAGTCAGAAGGATTATTTATATCTTAGTTGGGATCAAGTACAAGCTACTGTTTTATTATTACAGAGAAAAGGGAAATATATTTTTAAAATTTGAATTATTGGGAGAAAATTGAATCTATGGGAGACAGCATTTTCTGTTATTCGGAGCTTTCTGGATAATGGGTTTCCAGATAACAGATCCTGTACCACAAAGGGGGCATTATCTTCAATGAGACTTTGCACGCCCTGTTGTGTTGATTGCAGCCTTGGCTAGCGAGATGTTGGGAGTTGTAGTTCATCAGGATCATGTAGAGGCAACATGCAGGATACCCAGTGCCAGCACAAGTCAGCAGTAGAGACTGTTGTATATGAACACCTGGCATCTATTTGCATGGTGTAGGCTTGATGTAAGGGCTGAACTCCACGGCTGATTCCAGCGCGTCCCGACAAACCGCCGGCGTCAAGTCAGAGCGACGGAAATAAAGTAAGTAATGGGAATGTTGGATGAAGTCGCATTTCTGTCTCTTACCTTATTTGTTGGATCGCGCTGAAATTGCCCCTGGAGTTCAGCCCTCAGTGCTACACTCGGCTAATTGACTTCAGCAGAATGTACTCCTGTAACTCCGTTAGCTGATTTAATACATTGCCCTTATATTTACTAGGGATGCACCGAATCCAGGATTTGGTTCGGTATTTGGTCATGATTCAGGCTTTTTCCGCAGGTTTAGTTTTCAGCTGAAATCTTGCGTCTGACCGAACTGAATCCGAATCCCTGGAATCATGTGACTTTGTTACAAGGCCAGGGACGGACTGGGGGGGCCTGGGGCCCACCAGGACTTCTGCCTCAGGGCCCCCTCCGGACCTGAGGACTGCCGCCCCCCCCACTAGCGCGAAGTTGGTGCAGATCTGGGCCAGTGGGGGCCCACCATGTTTTTTCCTGGTTTCCTGCTCGCCCAGTCCGACCCTGCACAAAGCAAGGAAGTAAAACATTTTTTAGCTCACTTTTCCCTCCCCTTCACTGATTTGCATATTCAAATAAGGGTTTGGATTCGGCCGAATCTTTCACAAAGGATTCTTGGGTTCAACCAGGAGAAACTGTCCTTCCTTATCTTTAGCTTGTCTGGAATTTTGCAAAATGTATCTGCAATCAACACAATGATATTTGTGTTTTCCTTCAATAAGGCAAGGGCACTCATAGATCATTATTCAGGATTGTGTATAAATACAAAATAGACACGGGTAGATCCTATACAACATATACAGTATTAAACATATCAGGCAAGGTTACATTTCTTTCGCAGTTCATTATAAAGCCTAAGGAGAGCGTACACTGCAAAGCACTTGCTTTATCATTTCTTCCGCCCTCTGGTAATTATACATCTAAAACATGTGATGTCAAATATTGGTAACTGTTGATTGTTCCATTATCTAGAAGGTATAAGTCTTAAGAAACTGGACTTGCTGGGTAATCTTGGGACCACTCTTCTGAGTGGCTTCTTCGGTTGCTTCACCCTGGTGGGAATCTTTACTTAGTGCCTTAGGGGCACGGAACTCTTAGGGCTTTTAGGAGATGTTTATTTAGAATATAAACAAATAAAAAGAGACTTTTGTATTTTTGTGGCCATGTGGTTTCTTCAATGTGCCTGAAGCCCCCCTTCAATTCTGTTGCCTGTTGTGAATGTTGAGTTGCCCTCACTATATCTACAATATAAAATGGATTCATGTCTTCAGTCTGTTGCAAAAAGTCAAAGAACATTTTGAAATTGCACTCTTTTCTGTTCTGGAGTGTTGTACTGAAACTTTAATACCCCCATTGTTCCACCCTGGTGGGAATCTTGTGTAGTCCTCATCAATCTGTGGCCGTTCAGAAAGCAGTTGATGATGTCTTGCCCTGTAGCCGTTTTATTGCCACACACTTGGGAGAAGATTTACTTTCCACAGGGAATCCTAGTTTGTTAAATCAACGCCAGACAAAGCAAGGGACATTTTTGCAAAAAGTTAAAACCTCTCTATTTAAAACCTGGTGAGCTTATTATTACCGACTTGCATTTTCTGCCATTGATCTTCCAGAAGACACTCCTCAAAGGATTATAAGATCCTACTTTTGACCTGATTTCTGCTCTTGCTTAGCAGTGCCCTCCTGTGCCCACAGAAGCCTGGTATTATAATCTGCAGCTCTAACCTTGTATGGGAACTGCTTGCTTTATGCGCCTGGATAGAGGAAAATAATACTCCAATAACAGGTCAAGGTGGACAAGTTGTCATTATGACTAATGTGAAGCTCAAACGCCTAGTCATGAGGTTTTACTCATCGCTTTGTGCAAGGCTGCCATCAAAAGAAAATGGCCCTAGAGATAACAGTCCAAACTATTTGTCCTCAATCAAGATCAGGGCCATCAGGGGGATACAAGTATACCGGGTCTGAAGAGGGGCCCGGCAGTGCTGCACTTTTTCGAAAGAGCCAGGCCCCCCTTTACAGCGCTGAAGCCGTGCCAAAGTCTGAACAGCCACAGGTTTTTTTTAACTTATAAGGGGGGCCTGACAATCAAAAGATTTTTATAACTTGCGTGTGGGGGGGGTTACCTTTTTTTTTGTGCTGATGTCTGTGTAGAATGGGTGGGGTCTGGGGTGGGGCTTTGGTCTAGAGTGGGCGGGGCCAGTGGCCCCCAAAAAATTTGTTGTACGGGGCATGATTTCTAATGGTGACCCTGGTCAAGATGATTTACTAAGGGGGCGATTTACTAAATTCATGTGAAATGATCGAAGTTCGATCAAATTCGAATATTTCGTAAAATCGGATATTCTAATTTGGCCTCTTCGATCATCGAATACCGTATTATCGAATAGATCGAATGACCCGATATTCGATAATTTGATGATCGAAGGAATCAAAATTTTAAAATTGTTCGACTGCCTACTTCGCCAGATTGAACCTACCGAATTGCAATAGAAGCCTATGGGAAGCTCCCCATAGGCTTCTGAGACAGGGGCAAATTTACTACTTCGATCGTAGGAATCCTATTCGATCAGGACTTAGCCTCAGAAGCCTATGGGAGTGCTCCCATAGGCTTCTATTGCAATTTTGTAGGTCCAATCTGGCGAAGTAGGTAATCGAATAAACTTAAAAAATAAAATCCTTCGCTGATCGAATGATCGAATATTCATCCATTCAACTCTATTCAAATGTATTCGATCGTTCGACCATTCCCTATTCGATGATCAAATATGCCAAGATTCACATATTCGACCAAACGAAGAAAACCTACGTTCGAAATTTGATCGAATTCGATCGAACTTCGAATCCTTAACGTGAATATAGTAAATCGGCCAGTACAATCGAAGAGTTCGATCGTTCGAAACATACAAATTTTTCAGAGGCTCGAAAGAAATTTTACGTGAAATCGAACGATCGGTATTCGATCGTACAAAGTCATCGAGAAATAGAATAGAGAGCAAAATGATAGCCTAAAACAATTCAATAAGCATTCGATGGTGGAATGCTTATCAAATTTTGAATATGATTGAGCTAATTTGGGGGAATAATAGTAAATTTGCCCCTAAGTATCCAGAGGAGCTTTGTCCAGCTGTCCTTGGGAAGATGTTCTGTGCGCAATTCAATCATGTTTATGGTCTGCAGAAAATGTCATGTATCTCTTTAGTAAAACCCGTGCAAAATGTACAGGTAGATACTCCACACTGCAGTGTCCCTAGTGCATGAACAATGGTAGAGCACTTGTTTGGCCAGAATTAATAGTGGAGGATATTTGAAACAGACATGTGTGACGCTTCATAAACATTGATATATAATTTGACTGGGTCTTGGAAGAATCCTTTACTGCAGAAGGACAGAAATATAAAGTGAATAAAGTACAAGGATATAATAAGGATATCATAAGTTACGGAGGAGTTCCGTGACCATATAAAAACATGGGCAACGAGGGCAAAGTGTCTTTATACACAGGTCATGGAACCCCGAGGTGATTTCTAATATCCTCATATTTTACAACAGGGGGCGCTTTATTTATTTTAATGCACACGTTTCAGCGAGTCATGTGACAGAAATGGCATCACTAAGCTGATTGTAACCGATGACATCACTAAGCAAGGTTTATAAGGATATCATTTTACAGGATATTCGGGGCACTTGTGTATTCTAGTAGATATCAGTGAAACATTTCTTCCCCCATTATCCAGTGCCTGTACGTCTCAGGGATTAATTCATTTCAACTTCCAGTCCTCTAAATCTCCAATTCAAATCTTTTGCAAGCAGTAACAGGTGAATGTATATACAGTATGTAACCAGCCTCCCCCTGTGAAACTGGAACTCCTTTATAATGTGTGCCAATTAGTGATGGGCGAATCGGCGGTGTTTTGCAGAATATTTCACGAAATGGTGAAAAATTCACGAAACGCTGGCGCGTCTTGTTTTGGACACGTGCGTCTGTTTTTGGACGCGTGTGTCCGTTTTTGGATGCCGGTGCCCATTGTCGGCGTCCAAAAAAACAGATGCAGTCATCTAAATCTCCAATTCAAATCTTTTATACAGCATGTAACCAGCCTCCCCCTGTGAAACTGGAACTCCTTTATAATGTGTGCCAATTAGTGATGGGCGAATCGGCGGTGTTTCGCCAAATTTTTCACGGAACGTCTTGTTTTGGACGCCTGCATCTGTTTTTGGTTGCCGGTGCCCATTGCCGGCGTCCAAAACAAGACGCCAGCGAATTTTTGCCAGGGCAAAATCGAATTGCGTGAATTCGCCATGAATTCACCCATTACTAGTGCCAATGCCGGTGTACTATTCCTCCTGTTAGTGGAATATGAAAATGGAACCTAAGGAACAGAGCTCAGATAACGAATCTCTGGAATTGCAGTCTTCTAAAATCGAATTGCGTGAATTCGCCATGAATTCACCCATTACTAGTGCCAATGCCGGTGTACTATTCCTCCTGTTAGTGGCCTATGAAAATGGAACCTAAGGAACAGAGGTCAGATAACGAATCTCTGGAATTGCAGTCTTCTACAAGTTCCAGCAGTCGGTCTGATACCAAAAACTGTTTAGCAGAATATGTTCCATGGCTTCATTAATTATGTGCCCCATATTAAAGGAGTATTGTTGGCCTCTGTAACCAGAAGAAGCTGTGGGATCTGTACTACATCCCTTGCGTCTCAGATCATTCCCTTAACTTCCCTTTTATCCCATAATTAGCAGCTGAATTAGATAAATGCCTGTGACCCCAAGACTAGTCGGATCATCAAGAAAAAGATCTGTTCTAAAGGAAAAACTAATTATATGGGAACCTTTTGTATGCTATCTCACTAGGATTGTTTTAATCTAATACTTATCTAATGCTGCATACACGTTGCATTTTAGTAGGATTAACTCCTTGCACCTCTTTCAGGTCTGGAGCCAGATTAGAACTAAAGAGGTGAAGAAACACATTGGTTCTACTGTGCCTCGGTTACACTAGTGCTCGCTGGATCATTTGGACCATAGTTGTAAAAAGGATCCATTGAAATCCATTCTAAATGTATTGACAATCATATCATGTGTTCATATGCATACAGGATCTGTTATGCAGAAACCAGTTCTACAGAAAACTCTGAATTATGCTAAGGCATCTCCCATAGATTATATTTTAATCAAATAATTTAAATTTTTGTAAAATAACTTTTTCCCTGAAATAAGAGGATAGTAGCTGGTACAGGTATGGGACTTGTTTTCCAGAATGCTCGGGACCTGGGGTTTTCCGGATAACAGATCTTTCTGTAATTTGGATCTTCATACGTTACAAAATCATGTAAGCAGTTGATTAAACCCAATAGGCTGGTTTTGCTGGCAATGAGGATTAATTATATCTTAGTTGGGATCAAGTACAAGCTACTGTTTAATTATTGCAGAGAAAAAGGAAATCGTTTTTAAAAAATGTAATTGGATAAAATTGAGTCTATAGGAGATGGCCTTTCTGTAGTTCGGCGCTTTCTGGATAACAGGTTTCCGGATAACAGATCCCATACCTGTACTTGATCCTGACTAAGATATAATTAATCCTTATTGGAGGCAAAACATTCCTACTGGTCTTAAATAACGCTTACATTATTTTTTAGTAGACTTACTGTAAGGAGATTCACTTTACAAAACACCCCTTTTCCAGCAAACCCCATGTCCAGAGCATTCTGGATAACAGGTCCCATACCTGTACACAGGTTTTATGAGTTTTGGTATAGATCAGGGGTGTCCAATCTGCGGCCCAGGTTGGATATGAATGCGGCCCAGCTTGAAACGCTTGGCTCCCGAAGAAACGTCATGTTGCAAAGAATAAAGGAGAAGGCAGGAGGGGGACTCTGCCCATTGCCCATTTAGTAGTAGTAATAATAATAATATAATAATAATGTCTATTTAATATCCAGGTGTTCCATATTCTAGTGTATAGCTCCATCTGGTTATCCAACTGGTATTGTAGTTCTTTTCTGTGCATTTTCTTTACTTATTGTAAGGACTCACCCTGGTGGTCTAGTGGGCAGTGGGGTCCACCACCGCCAGGCCCGGACTGGCAATCTGTGGGTTAGGGCAAATGCCAGAGGGGTTGCTATAAGGTGCCATAGAAAGTCAGTATTTAGTGGGCTGGTGGGGACTGTTTGGGCCTCTATGTGGGCTGATTGGGCCTCTGTTTACCTGAAATACCAGGGCCTATTTTGATTCTCAGTCCAGTCCTGACCACCGCTTCTCCAGGTGTGGACGCCCGCTGCACTGCTCTTTCCCCTACTGTGCTGGCTTCTCCTAAGGCGCGTGCAGCGCACTTCCGGGTCCCTTAAATGCGTGATGACATCAGTGAGCATTGGCGTGAAATTCAAAGTATTTAAAGAGACATTCTGGATTTTCACATTGCCCGTTATAGTTTCAGTTTTTCTGAGTTCCTTGTGCCTGTGCTGTTTAGTCTGTGACTCTGATTCCTGTTGTGACCCCTGCCTGATTTTGACTAATCCTGAATTCTGTGATCCTGACCTTGGCTTGTGACCTGACCATTCTGATCTGATCTCCTAGTTTGACCCTTGTCTGTTATCTGACTTCCATCCTGCCTGATCCCTCTGCTAGTCTCCCTGGTTTGACCTTGGCCTGTCTGACTCTGTCTGTTTTCCGCCTGTCCCGACTAGGGTTGCCACCTTTACTTTAAAAAAAAATACCGACCTTCCTATATATTTACCTTTTTTTCCTATTAATAACATTGGGACCAACCATCAAAAATACCGGCCAGGCCGGTAAAATACCGGCCAGGTGACAACCCTAGTCCCGACCTGATTTGACTACGGTATCTGCCTGTCCTGTCCTGTGATCTTCTGCCCAAAGACTTTGCTTAACCGTTGTGCCCCTTGCTAGCCAGAACTTTTCGCCTTGCGCCTCTTGTTAAGTCCAGGTGGCATCTGAGTAGCTGAGGGCTCCCCCCAAGGCCAAAGGTGGTCACACTACTGGTGAAGCATGAGCTGAGACCAGGGTGCTTGGTATCTGTTCAGGTTTGGGTGCCGACTGTGACACTTTTACAAATCAAAAGTATTTGTGTGTCATGTGTGGCCTCAGACAATTTTTTATTTTTCCAATGTGGCAAAGGGAAGCCAAAAGGTTGGACACTCCTGGTATAGACCTATTATGCCAAGGACTCATATAGTATTTTCTCTGGTCCCCTAGCTGTGTTGTGGAATAGCTGATGCTCAAGTTCTAAGCCACCTACTTACAAACAAAAGCCTGAAATGCATGATGCGACAACTATTGTACATTTGGTAACACACATACTGTATGTAATAATGCATTTATCTGCTTGCTTGGCCTTGATGAACCAGATTGTGTGCTGCCCCCTTCACTTCCAGGTCACACAATAACTTCCATATGCCTAGGCTTTCTTTAATGTGTAGCCCGAAATCCTGGAAACAAATTGTTATTTTTTGAGAGCATGAAAGTATCCATTTGCTCCCCTTTACTAACAAATTCCGCAAAACAGAAATAGGAAACAATCACACTACAAAGTGAACACTAGGCATCTCAAAATTCTTGCTGTTGTGAGAAATTATTGAATTCATATTTCTACCGGAAAAGCAGGGGCTTTCTTGGAAAAACTGAGATGCATGGGAGCCCTACCAATATCAACATCTGAAGGGCACTTGTGTGGTTTATGCTCTTGAAAATTGCCTTTTGACCAGCATGTGTATCATAGCCCTAAATATTGTGAGCAACTACAGGGCTGTCCGGTTTGTTGCACACAATTCTGCACCAGACACCTGCTCTTATTTCATTCTTCATTAGCTCTTGCTTAATTCGACCAGTCAAGGGGTCAACTAGTTTGGAGGTGAAGAAGGAAGCATCCTACTTGCTGAAAGTCTTGATACTCTGCAGTGTGTGTCGGTGCCAAAGTGACTGGATGCAAAAGCCTGGGGTCTTTAATTGTGGCCTGAGCATAAGGATAACATGACCTCATCCTGCCTAACGAGAAAGCTCTGTTCTGCCCATTAGCCTCTAATGAACTGCAATTGTTGGTAATTGATCTGCACACCCGCAAGTGGCCTCCTCCATCCTTTCAGAGAGAAAAAAGAACATTTACTTGGGTCTAATGGGTTTCTACCTGTATGGCCTTAGATGTAATCAGAGCTGAGTCGTTTAATAGGACATTTAGGGGTTGCTGCTTTTTCTGGATCTGGTTGATGAGTAGCGGGCGTTGGACTGAGCAGCAGGGAGAGGAACAGCTGTGTACTGGCCAGTTACTTCATCCCAGATACTACACTTGTAATTCCCATGCTGCCTGATCTCATTAGTAACCAAGCCTGCAGCATGTGGATTTCATGTATATGTACAGGGCATGATCATATGCAGAGATTCCACTGCCTCTACCTTTGTGTCATTTGCTTCTAAGGGCCCTTACACATGGGCGTTTTTACCTGCGCTCCCCTGCGTTCCGTTTTGCTGCGTTCAGCCGCAGGGGAGCGCAGGTATAGACGCACTCAATTATTTTCAATGGGGCTGTACTCACACGAACTCATGTAGGCGCCAAACGCAGGAAAAATGCAGCATGTTGCGTCTGAACCTGCGTTCGGCGCTTACACGCGTCTCATGGGTACAACCTCATTGAAAAGAATGAGGTGCGTCTAGACCTTCGCTCCCCTGCGGCTGAACGCAGCCAAACGCAACGCAGGGGAGCGCAGGTCCAAAACGCCCGTGTGTACGGGCCCTAAATGATACAGCCCTAGCATCTTCATCACCATACTCCACTTAAGTTGAATGGGAACATGTAAAATATCTCTAAATTACCAGGACTGGATCATTGTCTCCCTCGTTAGTTATTTCTGATCGCGAGCTAGCAGCATTCACTTTGGTTTTATTTTGTAGCTTAAAAAAAACAAAAAAAAAAGAAAAAACATTTAATAGTTGCGGAGATTGCAAATGACATTCCTGCATAGCTTACTATTGCCCAATGGTGAAGCTTTGTTTTACTGGCCTTCAGTAAAAGCACAAGGCAAAAAGACTTGTGACTGTTGCTACTTGCTACAGTAAGGGGCAGATTTACTAAATTCACGTGAAGGATTTGAAGTTCGATCGAATTTTCTAAAAGTTTTGAATTATTCATTTTAGAATGTTTTTGAAAACCAATTCGACCAGTGAATTTTGTAAAGTCAATCGAACGATTCCAATAAAAATCTATTCGACTGTCGAAACACTTCCCCTTTAAATTTTTATTCGACTGCCTAGTTCGCCAGTTTCAACCTAGCGGGTTGGGATTCAAAAAGTTTCATCGAAAAAAAAAAATTTCAATCTAATGGTTAAAATCGAGTGATTTTATTGATTGATCAAATTTTTTATATACCGAATTTGAAAGATTTTTATTCCCTGACTATTCACATGGTTGAATTTCGAATTTTTCTTCAATTCGAAATTCGACCATTAGTAAATCTGTTCCTAAGTCTGTCCCTTTTTAGGTGCGCAGAACTGGCTGTGCCCTTAAATAAGGACAAAATATATAGGGCAAGATTGTAAATCGGAGATTATCATCTCTGGTGGGAATGGGATGCCCAATATCTCCCCGCAGTACAGTAGACCACAACCATTGGCTTGCCACAGTTCAAGGCTTCTACAGTGACTACATGCTTTGTTGTAATTTTCTCTTTTCATCCACTGTAAATATATTTCCAGTTGTGTTTTCACTTCTAATACACATAAAAGGAGTCTGTCATCAGTCATATGTGTCCAAGTGGAATGACCTTGAGTAGAAGCACCACTGATCACACAATTCTCCCGAGGACCTCACTGACACCTAACCCCATTCTCAAGAGACCGTTATCTAAGCAGGTTCCTTGGATACAGCTCAGCCACCTGCCTGTATAAGAGAAGAGCACATTATAAAATTGAATTCATTTCGTTCTCAGCATGCCTAGCTTCCGACTCTAAGGCTGAACAGTACTTGTATGTTTTTATGGTTTAAGCTTAAAAGATCAAGCACTCTGATTTTTTTTTTTTTTTCCTCTTTGAAGGACCACAACATCTCCATATTTTTACAATGATTGCTTTATATTTGTCTTATAAAAATATGAAGAGGCCTAGAGTCACTTTTCAACTTGTAGCTTCAATTCTGCATCAACGTTCATGGTCTCAGACTGCGTGAGTTTTCTTTATCCTCTTCTGAGACGAGCAATCTCATTAATGAAGGCGGGGCTCAAGTTTAGGAATAGTAAAGGCCACAATATACCAACACGTAGGACGGAATTCACAAAAGTGGAGAGAGATCAATTTAGGAGTAAAACTGGTAAAAAAAAAAAACTCAGGAGTTGTAGTGTGTGCCTCTACCACTAGAACACAATCCAGAGATTATATCTGTAAATATAGATAGTGCGTATGTAAAGTCAAGAAATCCGTACTTCACCAGCAAAATAATTTACAGTAGTCCAAGGGCTGTATAATTTAGTATAATCAAACAAAATGCAATAAAAGGGATAGACTTACTGTTCGTTGAAACAGGAGCCCGAATAATATAAAAAGTAAGAAAATCTTTATTCGGACATTCAAAACCTGATGCATTTCGTGCCTAAAATGGGCCCTTACTCATAGGCCACATAGGTAAACGGTGTTAAATACTTTCTCCATATTCCCAAACATAAATCCGCCTAATTTCAGACTCAACCACCACCTTTAACTCTTTAGTGAAATATAGACAGTTTTACAGACAGTTTTATGCATTTGTCTTTCAAACAACATAAAAATGGCACAAAAACTAAATTGCAAATGATATTTTCACCCGACATTTTAAAAATGGAGTAAAGCGAAGCATATACTAAGTATAACTTTAACTCATGCGTCCCAGTCCTACTCTCAAAATGCATCTGATTCATTAAGAATTCTACAACTTCATTAAAACTTAGTCCCTTTGTAAAATGTATAATGAAGTAATAGAATTCTTAAAGGGAAACTGTCATGGGAAAACATGTTTTTTTTTTAAACACATCAGTTAATAGTGCTGCTCCAGTAGACTTCTACATTGAAATCCATTTCTCAAAAGAGCAAACAGATTTTTTTTATATTCAGTTTTGAAATCTGACATGGGGCTAGATATATTGTCAATTTCCCAGCTGCCACTGGTCATGTGACTTGTGCCAGCACTTTAGGAGGGAATTGCTTTCTGGCAGGCTGTTGTTTTTCCTTCTCAATATGACTGAATGGAACACAGTGGGACATGGGTTTTACTATTGAGTGTTGTTCTTCGATCTACCAGGCAACTGTTATCTTGTGTTAGGGAGCTGTTATCTGGTTACCTTCCCATTGTTCTGTTGTTAGGCTGCTGGGTGGGGGAAAGGGAGGGGGTGATATCACTCCAACTTGCAGTAAAGAGTGATTGAAGTTTATCAGAGCACAAGTCACATGACTTGGGGCAGCTGGAAAATTGACAAAATGTCTAGCCCAATATCAGATTTCAAAATGAAATATTAAAAAATCTGCTCTTTTGAGTAATGGATTTTAGTGCAGAATTCTTCTGGAACAGCACTAATAACTGATGCATTTTGAAATGCCATGACAGGATCCCTTTAATGAATCAGATGCAATTTGAGAGTAGGACTGGCCAGAGATGGTATGACTTTGACGTGGTTGGTCAGCTTAAATATTTTGCAATATATGGACAAACAATCCCTGTTTTGTTTAAAGGGTAAGGCAATTTTTAGTAGCTGTATGCACAAAATGTCTCAGTGTCTTAAATATATTGATAATGGGTTGAGTGCAGAGGATCTTGTATTTGTCTAATTTTCTTGGGTAATATAAACCCCCTCACATGGAAATTGCAATTTGATGGCAGGTTTAGTAAGTGATAAAGAAAAATTCAGAGTGTTTTTAAAATGTGATCAGGCATGTAACTATAGAGGAAGCAGACCCGGTGGTCACAGGGGGGCCCGGACTGCGGGGTCTGCAGCACCAAAAACCTCCCTCCAATGCTGCCGCATAGAGCAGGCGTGCACGCTCAAGTGTCAGATGGGGGAGACATGCCGGGCTGTTTCTATGCGTGCCGGGCCCCTTCAAAAAAAAGCCCAGCAAGCGCTTGTTACTCTGCTGGTTGTGATAAAACATTAAGATAAATTCTGAAAACTGTCCGTTTAAAAGACAAATTCACAAAATTGGAGATAGAGGTTTGTGAATTTGGTGGCAAATCTGTGATTTTTATTTCCATTTTTATTTTGTCTCAATATCACCACTTGTAAATTCCCCCCTTAGAGCTCCATGGAGAAAACCTTTGTGTGTCCAGCAGAGACAGAGCATAGCACCGACAAGCACTCTGCTCCCTAGCTCACTTTCAGGAATCTTTTGGCCTGTAAATGCAAGCTGCCGTATTTTACCAAAGCATTGACAAATTAGCACCTGTATTGGTGAAGCACGCTATGCTGGAATTGGTTAAACAGATGCATAGTGGTTATGAAAAATGGACATTTTTGTTCACTTTGTGCTTTCCATTTGAAATTATAAATTAGACCTCTTATCTTTGAATGCAGAACATTCCCTATAGACAATAGGCAGTTTATCATCAACTAAAACCAAGGGTAGGCCCAAAAACCAGGAATGTATTCCACATTAGATAGTCAGCCCACCTGAACAAACCTAGGTGAAGATTCACTGCAGCGCAATGGTTGTATAGTTTGACTGCCTCCACTGTTGTAGACCAATCCAGTCTAACCTCCTATGTTTCCCTGTGTGTTTCTCTCCCCTTTGCTGGTTATACCTAATCAAATTGCCTTAAAGGGCAAAGAAATAAAATCCCATTTTTACTTTCTTTAATGAAAAAGAAACCTATCTCCAATATACTTTAATTAAAAAATGTGTACTGTTTTTATAAGAAGCCTGACTGTATGCAGTGAAATTCTCCCTTCATTTACTGCTGTGGATAGGAATTGTCAGACGGTCCCTAACTTCTGGCAGGGAAACAATCATACTTATCAACAGCAGGGGGAGCCCCTGTCTTACTTACCAGCCATGCAGAACTCAAGCAGCTTTGTTTTTTGATCATTTATGACGATCCCTAAGAAGCCCAGATCACACTGAGCATGTGTATGTAGTCTTGGTCTTGCAAAGATGTATAACAAAGTTACAAGATGACAGCCCCCTGTGGCCAACTTTGAAAGCATAAATCATTTGTTTGATTAGGCTTGTGGTGCAGTAAGTTCATGTTTATGTTTAGTATACAAAATACAGCATTTCTAGCCTTATTCTATTTTACACTTTCCTTGCCCTTTAATAAAACGTAGGATAAACACATGATTCTGTTTGTACCAGATTTTAGGCAGAGGAGGCCACAATGTCACTGATAACAATAACCTATAGATCACAACAAGGCATCTTTATCAAATCAAACAAATCCTTTCCCAGGGAAACTTTCTCTTGACAATAATGCTGGATTTGTTTTTTTTGTACTTATATTTATGGGGATAGAGCATAAAGCCTGACACTGGAGAGAATGATCGGTGCCGGATTTTGGGAGAGTAACAGATGTTGAGGAAGAGGAGGATTTCCATAATGGAGATAACGTGCCCCTGTACTGAATAATCCCACTCAGCCTGAACTGTAATGCTCTTTATTCACAAGCTCTCTTTTATTGAAGATTTAACTTTTATAAACAGTATGTTTGACCTAAAGATTAAAGGGATGGTTCACCTTCAAGGTAACTTTTAGTATATTGTAGAAGGGCCAATTCTAAGAAACTTTTCAATTGGTCTTCATTATTTATTTTTCATAGTTTTTTTAATGATTTGCAATTTTCTTCTGTTTCTTTGCAGCTTTCAAATGGGGGTCACTGACACCATCTAAAAACAAATGCTCTGTAAGGCTACAAATGTATTGTTATTGTTACTTTTTATTACTTATCATTCTATTCAGTCCCTCCCCTATTCATATTCCAGTCTCTTATTCAAATCAATGCAGGGTTGCTGGGGTAATTTGTACCCTAGAAACCAAATTGCTGACACTGCAAACTAGAGAGCTGCTGAATAAAAAGCTAAATAACTATAAAACCACAAACAATAAAAAATGAAAACCAATTGCAAATTATCTCAGAATATCACTCTCTACATTATACTAAAAGTTAACTCAATGGTGAACAACCCCTTTAATGTCAAGCGTAGGCAATGGAGTTAGTGTGCAAACTTGTGCAAAATTGGGCTAGTGATATTGAACAGCTGCTGTTGGACCTGTCAGACATATCTGCTCAACTTCCCTAAGTGCTTAATAAACTAATAAAGAGCCTGCTTCAGATAGTTGCTCAGTGCTGCATTGTCTGTTGGTGAGGCTGAGTTTCTTATACAACTCACATGCCTGGGAGAACATTGCATTATATCGGTGCCATTAATAAGATAGGAGATAGCAGAAGGAGAGCATATTACCTAAGCAGTTAGAGCAGGAATAGTCTGGTGCCTGTTGTGGAATTAGGGCCCTTACACACGGGCGTTTTTGACCTGCGCTCCCCTGCGTTGCGTTTGGCTGCGTTCAGCTGCAGGGAAGCGAAGGTCTAGACGCACCTCGTTAGTTTCAATGGCGTTGTACCCACGAGACGCATGTAAGCGCCAAACGCAGATTCAGACACAACATGCTGCGTCTGAATCTGCTTTCGGCGCTTACACGAGTCTCGTGGGTACAACCTCATTGAAAAGAATGAGGTGCGTCTAGACCTGCGCTCCCCTGCGGCTGAACGCAGCCAAACGCAACGCAGGGGAGCGCAGGTCAATCAAAAATGCCCGTGTGTAAGGGCCCTTATACCTCTCAAAATAATTAGGATAGTGGGAAAGGAAAAGCAGGATGGCAGAGATCCCTGGTGCCAAATATTTTTGGCATGATGACAACCTGGCAGGCAATTTTATTGGGCGTCCACAACCCATTACAGCTGTCACTGCAGTTTGCCATTTTGGATTTTGCTAGTAGTGTCTGTGACACGCACATGCTCAGTGGGTTTTGAACGGATGTTGAGATGATAAGCTTAGGGGTTGTCACAAATCATCAAACAGAAAATTTGGGTTGTCTGTCGTATAAACCGATGCTACAGGGCTGATTATTAAATTCTGATGGTTTCTGAGCATAAATGTACCAATAATCTTACTTAATATTGTGACATTTATATTATATACTGTAAGTGACAGCAGCACAGAGCATGTGAATCAGAAAAGAAGATGGGGAGCTACTGGGGCATCTACTGGGGAGACACAGATCTTTACTGCTAAAGGGCTGTGGTTGCCTTGGGCTGGTACACAAGCACAAAACATCATGTACAACATTTATACACACTTCTTTCCAAAATGCATCAGTTAATCGTGCTGCTGCGGTAGATTTCTGCTCTGAAATCCATTTCTCAAAAGAGCAAAAAGATTTTTTAATATTTCATTTTGAAATCTGACATGAGGCTAGACATATTGTCAGTTTCCCAGCTGCCCCAAGTAATATGACTTGTGCTCTGATAAACTTCAGTCACTCTTTACTGCAAGTTGGAGTGATATCACCCACTTCCCTACCACCACCCCCAGCAGCCTAACAACAGAACAATGGGAAAGTTACCAGGTAGCAGCTCCCTAACACAATATAACAGCTGCCTGGTAGATCTAAGAACAGCATTCAATGGTAAAAACCCAGGTCCCACTGTGACTCCTTCAGTTACATAGAGAAAGAAAAACAACAGCCTGCCAGAAAGCAGTTCCCTCCTAAAGTGCTGGCACAAGTCACATGCTCAGGGGCAGCTGGGAAATTGACAATATGTCTAGCCCCATGTCAGATTTCAAAACTGTATATAAAAAACTCTGTTTGCTCTTTTGAGAAATGGATTTCAGTGCAGAATTCTGCTGGGAGTAGCACTATTAACTGATGCGTTTTGAGAAAAACATGTTTTCCCATGACATTATCCCTTTGATTAAGATTTAGCCCTCCTTTAAGATGTGTTCAGTATTACCTGTCCAGGTAGCTATACTGTAAACGCTGATCATACTGCAAGTGTTAACATAATCTGACAAATTAATTTATTTACTCTAAGGTGAATTTAAGCAACCTGATACCACCAATATTCCCTTTTGAGCTGCCTTGGCTCTCATGGCATGATAATTAAAGAGATCACTGCTTAGCATTGAATGGCTTAGTAGGAAAGATGATGCGTAATACAGAGTTTCCCTTCATCATTCATATTAAGGAGGAAAATATTGTATAAGAATAGGCCAAAACTTTGCCGTGTCACAGTCATTCTCTCAATTGAACTTTATCCCAGATTAAGGATAGAGACAGACAGGGAGATTCGGGGAGGAAACTTCGTGAGGAAACTTCGGGCGATTCCGGAAATCGCTGTGCCGCGTCTGCACAGGCGCTGGCGCTTTGTCAGTATACTAGCGGCAGACAGGGAGAAGGTAATTCGGGGAGATTGTCGCCTGCTAAAAAGCGCCAGGCGACAGAATCTCCCCGAATCTCCCTGTCTGTCCCTACCCTAACAAGTATAGCCCATTGTGTTGGATTCACCAATAAGCTGTATTAGAGCCAGGACAAGGAGCTTTGGTACCCAAGGCAAGGGCAAGAAACAGAGCAGCTGACACAGAACAAGCGAGTAGAGTTTGGTACATTGTACCAAAATGCAGGACAATAAAAGCAATAAACCTCAATAAAATGATTTTATGTAATTGCAACCCTTTCCAGTCCACTCTCATTTCTCCCACAATTTTTATGCCAATAACATGTGCCTTTGCTACAATCCCCTAGAACAGGGGTCCCCAACCTTTTTTGCTCGTGAGCCACATTTAAATTTAAAAAAGAGTTGGAGAGCAACACAAGCATGAAAAAGTCCATGGAGATGTCAAATAAGAGCTCTGATTGGCTTTTTGGTAGCCCCTATATGGACTGGCAGCCTACAGGAGAGAATGTTTGGCTGCAAATCTGTTTTTTATACAACCAAAACTTGCCTCTAAGCCAGTAATTCAAAAATAAGCACCTGCTTTGAGGCCACTGAGAGCAACATCCAAGGGGTTGGAGAGCAACATGTTACTCGCGAGCTACTGGTTGGGGATCACTGCCCTAGAACAAAGCCTTCCCATTCACCCCATGTAATATAACCTAATATAACCTAATATAACCTAATATAACCTATGGATGCTTGTCTATTGCAATTCCCTTCCATGTGAGCCATTAGGAAGCAGCAATTTACAGTCTCAGGATTCACCCCTCGAAGATTCCAGGCATATCCGTTAAATAAATACAGAGAGAAAGGGAATTCCACAGGTACAGGGCTTTACTGAATAATGATTTATTGTACAAAAGAAGTAGAAGTGGAAGAAGTACAAAGCAATTTGGATCAGACAAGCTGCCCAGCAGGAGTATAATGTTGGATCAGAAAAGCCCCAGTGTATGAGCAAAAGAGACGAGAGCTGATCTTGAAATTAACATGTAGGATTTGCATCAAGGACATGGCGAGGAGTGAAAAAAAGGAAAACGTTAGGAAAAACGTTACACAGATGTCAAATGTATGCTTATTGCCAGACACGGGGCAGCCTTTAGGGGACGTGTGGGAGTAGGGTTGCCACCTTTTCTTGAAAAAAATACCGGCCTTCCAATATATTTATCTGTTTTTCCCTATTGGGGTCAACCATCAAAAATACCGGCCAGGTGGCAACCGTATGTGGGAGTCCTGTCAGGGTCCCAGTCTCATTAGGGGGGTTCAGTGTATCATTACACAGGAATATTTTCTTGGAGTTTGGGTAGATTTTGGGAACGTTTGGGTATAACTGGGACTTGGCCAGAGAGGCAACATTTCTAAAGGCACATCACTCTTTCTTATGTCTGTTTGGTTTTTTTGGTTTACCTTGTGGTCTATCCACAACCTGATCCAGCTTGACTTGAAGTAATAAATCCTAGTATATAATCCTCTTATAAAACAGGATTCTTTCTGGCTAAATGTCTGGCTAAAGGTTACTAGAGGGCTGTTGTGGCAAATTTTCAGTGACACCTACAAGCGTAAATAATGCCTTAATGTCTTCAGAACTAAACTCTTGGAGCGGATCTCTCTGTGTATGGCCACCATTAGTTAAATTGGTGAAAATGTGGATTGCGGAAACTCCATATTGCAGGGCAGCCATAAAGAGTGACTGAAGTTTATCACCGCACAAGTCACATGACTGAGGGCACTTGGAAAACTGACAATGTCTAGCCCTATGTCAGAATGAAATATAAAAATAAAATCTGTTTGCTCGTTTGAAGTGGATTTCAAAGCAGGATTCTGCTGGAGGAAAGCTAGCAACTGATGATTTTGTAAAAACATGTTTTGCTATGAGACATGAGGTATTTGAGATATAATCACTTAGGGGTTAATTACTTAAACACAAATTTCTCTCATTATTTTACTAAACCAAGCTTGAACAATCCCCCATCCACAATTTTCTTATCAATAAAATAACGAAAATTTGATGCCCAAATCACTCGATTTCTTTGGGTTATCGTCTGAAAACCCAGAATTTTTTGGATTATTAGACAAAACCTAGAGCAGATCAAGATATATTTAAATTGTGAAAGGGACATGTCCCATTGACTTATACATGACCTCAACAGGTTTAAGATGGAGGATTTTCGGATTCAAACTTTTAGCAGCTTCGGGGTATAATAAATCTCAAAAATAAAATACGTTTTTTTTTTCGTCTAAAAAATTCAAGCTTTTGCACAAAAAACCATGCCCAGAAAAAAACCAAGGTTTAGTAAATAACCCTCTTAGGCTTTTGAGACTTTCCTTGAGTTATGGGGATATCTACCGGCCCTGGGACAGGAATAGGTGCTAGGGATGGCGCGAACGTCGGAAAAAAAGTTCGCGAACATGTTCGCGAACTTCCGGAAAATTGCGAACGGTTCGCGAACGGTTCGCGAACCCCATAGACTTCAATGGGAAGGCAACTTTAACAGCTAAAAAAGAAATTTCTGGCCAGAAAAATTATTTTAAAAATGATGTTTAAAGGGTGCAACGACCTGGACTGTGGCATGCCAGAGGGGGATCAAGGGCAAAAATGTATTATAAATGGTTATTACAGCAGTCAGCACACAGATGAGAATGAGATCAGAAGAGATCAGTGCCCACAGCAGCTACAGAGCACTGCAGTAGAAGGTAGATTACTAGCCAGCAAAGCTACCTAACCTAAAATGTCCCTCAAATCCCTGCAGACTTGGCCAGTTCATGTATAAATACCTCAGAGTTCACAAAAGATGGCCAGTTCATTTATAAATACCTCAGAGTTCACACAAAGATGTTAAAGTGGGCAGTTCAGGTATAAATACCCCTAGAACTCATAGCAGAATGGCACAGTTATTTTCCATGATTTACTACATTCACAGCTCCCTGGCTTTGACTGGAAAGTGGACCAGTAGCCAGCACATCATCCAGGCACAACTAAAATACAAAAGCAGAGCCACTGACCATGTGGGTGGGAGGGTGGTGAGCAGACTGCAGGCTGCAGTATTTGTGTTATAGCAGCTCCTTCCTTTTTCTTTTTCCCTGTGCTGAAATCAGGGAACTGTCCATTGGAAGGGGAGTGGTCCAGGGGGTGTGGGGGTGGTCCAGGAGGGAGAGCTTCCTGATTGGCTGCCATGTATCTGCTGGTCTGAGAGGTGAGAGGGCAAAAAAAAAAGCGCCAACCAACGCGAACCCAAAATGGCGAACGTCGCACGACGTTCGCGAACTTCCAGCGAGCGCAAACAGCCGATGTTCGCGCGAACAAGTTCGCCGGCGAACAGTTCGCGCCATCCCTAATAGGTGCAATTGCACCATTTTTACAAATTAAATGGATTCACAAAAGCAATGAATTCCTAAAATATTCACTAGATCACATTATCATCACTACTATAGTCGTCTTATAATCTATAGCAGTGATCCCCAACCAGTAGCTCGTGAGTAACATGTTGCTCTCCAACCCCTCAGATGTTGCTCCCAGGGGTAGTAGGGTTGCCACCTGGCCGGTATTCTACCGGCCTGGCCGGTATTTTTAGCGGCTGATCCTAATGTTATTAATAGGAAAAAAAGATAAATATATAGGAAGGCCGGTATTTTTTTCAAGAAAAGGTGGCAACCCTAAGGGGTAGTAGAAGGAGATTGGGTGGAATAGGCCTGGGGCATTTTACAGATGGAGACACTTCCCTCTGGAGATGGTTTGCTTGGGATTGCAGCTTCCATAAAGCAAATGCTTTGAACTCTCACTCACCTGATGGCAAAGATGCAAATTCTGTCACAGCAGAGGTGTTTGTAGGGTTTAATGACTTGTCATTACCCAGTGTGTGCCGGGTCTAATGACACAAAATGCCATCGTACTCCGGCAACCGCGTTCTTTGCCTGGGGCTCTCTGGGAAATATGGCTGGGCCTAAGTGAGACTGATACATCAGAGTGAACTCTGGGCTGATATGCCGACGCTACTGACTGCAAGTATAGGGAATATTATTTTTTAATAAATTAATAATTTACTATAGGGATATTTATTCTCAATGGCTATATATGCACGTCTTTCTTTATTGCCCATTGGCTGATATATTGCACCAATTCCATTCCAAATTCCCATGGAGCAGTGAATGGTTTTTGTGTCACCTCTGTGACATTGGTAATGGCTTTTGTGATGCATTGCATGCACGCTTCTCTTATCCTTGTCTCCCAAGGCTTAGAACAGGCTCATTAAACTAAAAAAGCATGCTGGGAAATGTAGTTTCATGTGCTCAGGATTAGATCCATCAACTGGTAGTGATGAAAGTGCTGGGCCGCCCGGAGCGCCACAACTGCTGACAGCCTTAATTGTGTCTATTTATATCCCACTAAGATAATAGGAACAGCCACCTGACCTCCGTCTCCCTTTGTTTACATGACGGATTTCTAGCAGACAATTAGAAATACAGGGGGGGGTTGCAGAAAGCACATGACGTTCTCATTTCACATAGAAAAATAAAAGCACTACACAATGGCGGATACCTATTCCTGCATGCATTGTAGTACAGGTATGGGACCTGTAATCCAGAATGCTTGAGACCTTGGGCTTTCCGGATAATGGATCTTTCCGTTATTTGGATCTTCATACCTTTTAAGTCTACTAGAAAATCACGTAAACATTAAATAAACCCAATAGGCTGGTTTTGCCTCCAATAAGGATTAATTATATCTTAGTTGGGATCAAGTACAAGCTACTGTTTTATTATTGTTCAAACGATAGGAAAGAAAGTAGCGGAACTCACCTCTCTTGTGTGCAATCGCACATAGCTTCCCCTCCAGTAGCTGCCTGCAAAGGTCAGACTGGTTCGCAGCTCCCAGTCATCATAATCATCCAAAGGTGTGTGTGACCCAGCGCAACGGCGCTAAACTGAAGACATCTGGAAGCTGTGTCTTTTAGTAAAATCCGGCTTTACTGGTAGGGTTGCCACCCAGCCGGTATTTTACCGGCCTAGCCGGTAAAACACCAGCCAAGGCCGGGGCCGGTATTACAAATTTACCGGCAATGTAGCTGCCGGTAAATTTTTAATACCCCTTAAAAATGGCCCTTGCCTTGCCTTAATTCCTATTAAAACTTACCTTATGTCGCTCACTGTGGCTTCGCCCCATGTGACGTCACGCCCCGCCCCTTTTGCGTCACATCCCTCCCCTTTATTACTCCGCCCCCCGCCGGCCGGTAACTTATTTAGAAAAAGGTGGCAACCCTATTTACTGGGCAAACATAGCTTGGGTGGCAATGTAAAGTGCATACAGTCTACGCGTTCCGTGCCCTATCTCGTGGCACTTCCTCAGGACTCCGGCCCGGGGCGGAGCTATGACGCCACGATCGCCGATTGCCCAATCGCGGCGTCAATCAAGCTAATCCCGCCCGGTTTTCCTTATTTGGAAAACCGGGCAGGAAGCATTGACCCGGGCAGCCCTTCAAAATACCGGGCTGTCTGGGTCAGAACCGGACAGGTGGCAACCCTATTTGATACTTTTGCCAGGGCTGCTTTTTCCTCCCAGTCCGGCCCTGGCTGCAGGTATGGAGGGTGAGGACACGGGAGGGAAAGCTGTGGGTATGGGGAGGAAGTATGCAGGAGGGAAGGCAGCAGGCACGGAGGGGGAGGGAGTGTAAAAAATGGACATGGTAACTGGGGTGTGGCCACAAAATTGGGCGTGTCCAAAAATGGTGCTGCACATTAATAAAGTAGATCTACACATAAAATATTAAAAAAGGGTCAGAAAAATGTTTTCACTTCAAAATTATATTTACTTTTATTTTAAATGGATTTATATTCCCCTTTAATGAACAGTGATGTAATATAAACTGTTTTCAAAATAAAAGGAGCATAGGGCTTGGGATCACCAGTTAACTTTCTGTCCATTCACAGGTTAAAAACTCATATTGTAGGGAAAATGCGGCTGCCCATGTGTACAAAGCACGCACCATTAAAAACCTTGACCTAGTTATTTGCTAATCCTAATCATTTGGCCCATTTTCCCTGGGATGCCCTCTCACTTGCCCGTATAGCAGACGAGCCTGCTCTGGAGATGCCAAGACATATTCTCAGGAGCTCACACCAGGGTCTCGATGCCGGATTTTGCCTTTTAGAATTTTTAATGCCGGCAACAAAAAGATTTGTTTGCGCCTCGTTTATGTTGATTGTGATGTCCCTGTTGATCAGTTAAAACTCTCCATTATGTTTAATGTTGCGCTGGAGCTGAACGTGAGCGTCGGTGCCCATTACCCTTGACAAGGAAATGTTTTGCAGATTCTACGCAAATAAACTATTTATTCAGGAGGAAATGTTGGATATGCATGTGTGTATGAGAGGAGGGGGGTGTAGGTACAGCACAAACACCAGAATGTTGTCATTTAATAGCAATCTGAGAAAATGTTTTAATAAAATGTAAAACATTTCATTCTGTAGATAGATATTCTTCACCCAGTTAGGGGCCATTTATTAATAAACATAATACAGGTATGGGATTCGTTATCCGGAAACCTGTTATCCAGAAAGCGCAGAATTATGGAAAGGCTGTCTCCCGTAGACTCTATTATAAGCAAATAAACTTTTTAAAAATGTTTTCCTTTTTCTCTGTAATAATGAGAGAGAGAGAGAGAGAGAAAGAGAGAGAGAGAATGAATAGATAGATAGATGTGCACTGGGGTTATTTTGGTGTGGTTGAACTTGAGGGACTTTTGTCCTTTTTAACCTAAATCCGCTAAAAGTAACTATGATTAGGCTGTAAGGTAAGTAGACCATTAAAGGGAAAGCAGCAACAATATTAGATGAAGAACATTAGTCTCATTAGTATAAATAATATTCTTCATTTGTTCTTAGTTCTAAAAAATAACATTCTGTATTTTATCATATTGAATCCTTTTTGTATATATTTGTATATATTCTAGTGCCATCAGGGGCAGCAGCATTTCTGGGGTTCCCTCCGCCTAGTGCATTGAGCGCGATTGTGTTTTGTACACTAGCGGAGTAGAATTTCCAGGTTAAAACCAGGAAATTTGGCTCTTAAAGTTACAAGAGGCGGCTGTTTGCCACCCCTTGTAACTGGCTGCTCCTTGTCACCTGAGGCAAGGTTCTCACAAGTGTCCCGGGCCCGGGGCTGAAGGGCGGCCCAGCAGTGCCACACTTTTCCAAGAGCCGGGCCCCCCTTATGAGCTGAATGCGGAACAGACACGAAGTCCTTAAGCGGCGGAATGACCTAAAGTCATGAAGGAGCCAACACTGAAGTCCAGAAGCCACGAGTTCAATTCTACTGGCACCAATGTGCGTTTTTTTTTTATCCCCTGGCCACCAATGTTTTATTTTATAAAACATTGGCCGCCAATTTAAAAAAAAAATATTTTATGGGGCCCCAATTTTTTTTTAAGTTGTAAGGGGAGCCCTGCCGCCACCAATGTTTTTCTAAAAAATGTTTTTTGGGTCCCCAATTGTTTTTAACTTGAAAGGGTGGCCCTGACCAGCAATAGCTTTTTATAACTTTTGTGTGTGTGTGTGTTACTTTTTTAGCACTGATGTCTGTGTGGTCTTTTAACTGTGATGTGGAGTGGGCGGGATCAGGGGTGGGGCTTGGGAGCCATGGTGGGCGGGGCCACATCCCTACTAGCCCCAGTTGCAGGTCTCCGAACAGTCATGGCCCTCCACGCCCTCTGTGTATTTTTTTACCTTTTACAACTGCAATGAAAGAAGTGCCCACAGCTCACAGCGTGGATCGGGCTGGGTTATCGGCAGGTATGCCACATTTTCAAAACCAGCCAAATTCAGATGCAAATTTTGGTGGCCAGCAGATTTTTGCTCCAAAAATATCTGAAATTGAGGAAAGTCACCTGAAAATGGGAGAATGATTAAAGGGGTTGTTCACCTTTGAGTTAACTTTTAGTATAATGTAGGGAGTGATATTCTGAGACAATTTGCAATTGGTTTTCATTTTTTATTGTTTGTGGTTTTATAGTTATTCAGCTTTTTATTCAGCAGCTCTCTAGTTAGCAGTGTCAGCAATTTGGTTTCTAGGGTACAAATCACCATAGCAACCCTGCATTGATTTGAATAAGAGACTGGAATATGAATAGGAGAGGGACTGAATAGAATGATAAATAATAAAAAGTGGCAATAACAATACATTTGTAGCCTTACAGAGCATTTGTTTTTAGATGGTGTCAGCGACCCCCATTTGAAAGCTGCAAAGAAACAGAAGAAAATTGCAAATCATTAAAAAACTATGAAAAATAAATAATGAAGACCAATTGAAAAGTTTCTTAGAATTGGCCCTTTTACAATATACTAAAAGTTAACTTGAAGCTTTAAGAGGGATGATTGACTGCGGTACAGAGCCCAGAATCTAGTAACTCCTGACTTCTACACAAGTCAGTCCCATTGCATGCTGGGTATTGTAATTGAACATTAAACGACATTACCCAATATGTATTCGGGTTATGTAGGCTTGGCACATTAGGGCAAGAAAAAACATTGTCTGGTTTCCATAGTACAAAAGCAGCCAAAGGCCCAAAATATTGCCCAAATCCATACCTTGGCTTGTACTTTCAGAACCCGCATGGGCTCTAAATGAGTAGCCCAACTGGACTGGAAAACCGCTAACCTGGCAACCCTCGTTAGTGAGGCCCATGAAGGCTGAGCCTGCCTGACTTTTTCCTGATGTCCCACCAGCCCAGTCCAACCTCGATCCAGTTCACATCTTCTGTTTCTACCACTGCTCCAATTTCCATTCTTTCTTCTATAGGGAGGCCACTCCGTTTTAGTAGAGCTGCATCAATGAGACAATGCAGCAGAATCCAGAACTGGCAGAACAACTGTTACAATGTTTCGGGACTCAATCCCTGAGTTATAGAAAGACATATACAAACACTGCTTTCAATAGGGAGGCCACTCCGTTTTAGTAGAGCTGCATCACTGAGACAATGTAGCAGAATCCAGAACTGGCAGAACAACTGTTACAATGTTTCAGGACTCAATCCCTGAGTTATAGAAAGACATCTACAAACACTGCTTTCAATAACAATTACTAGTGATGGGCGAATCTCCCCAGATTCACTTTACCGAAAAATTTGAGAATTTCCAGAGAAATTCGCGAATTGGCGAAAAATTTGCAAAACGAGTCACGGCATGCTTTTGACGCGCGTCGCGTCAACTTCGATGCGTCACGTCGTTCGTTGTGTCGCCAGGCGAAATTTCACTGGCGTTTCGCAAATTTATTCGCCAGCGGCGAATCGCCGCGAATTTGCCCCTGGCGAATAAATTCGCCCATCACTAACAATTACATTTCCAAACCAATGAACAATTCTAATGAGCGTGTATCGGAAAGTTGCTTAAAATGATATGTTTCTTTTCACTGTGCAATTGAGGGGAGGGCCCCGTTTAGAATCTAGAGGAAGCAAAGCAATTGTCTGCTGGTAATACGGAGACAGTAACCCTACACCGCGGCATAAATTCATCTCCAGAGTCGCCTGTGAGTCTAATATTTCATATGACACCATTTCACTGCAGTCTATAGGACAGATCCACCAGCAGCAAGGGCAGCTCAGCATCAGAAGGACGGTGTGTCCTATAGGAATTTTACTCCACGTTCTGGCATCAGACAGGGGATATTCCATCAGAGATTTGGGATTAATGCACAAAAGCAAAGGCATTAGCATTTAGATTTGTCCTCCGGCTGCTCCGCACAGTTTCCTGCACTGCAGCATTACTTGCATGAGAATGCAGCACCGGAGCACCGTGCATACGAATGCGTCGCTAAACTAACCCGAATATATCAAACAAACTCATTTTATTACAGATTCCACTAAATCTATTATTCATGTTGTAAAAAAAACCAAAAAAAAAAACCTTCTCCAGCACAGCAAATAAACAGCAACGCAGGAGGCTCAGAGCACTGGTGGTTCTGTTTAATAAACTCGCTAATTAGAAGATCAGGGAAAGTACCTTTATCCTCATTAAAAATAAATGAACTTCAGGGTACTCGTCTATACATTTTTTTTGGCGTTCAAGAGGCACGCTCTAGTTAGCGAAAGCCAGATGATATGATAGGTGTCGGTGTAGCTGGAAGCATGAGTCCGAGAGAGATAGCGGAAAAATAACAGCCTGCCAGAAAGCAGTTCCCTCCTAAAGTGCTGGCACAAGTCACATGACCAGGGGCAGCTGGGAAATTGACAATATGTCTAGCCCCATGTCAAATTTCTTTTGAGAAATGATTTCAGTGCAGAAGTCTACTGCAGCAGCACTATTAACTGATGCATTTTGAAGAAAAAACCCATTTTTACCGTGACAGTATCCCTTTAAATTCAAATTACATTTTCAAATGACTTTAAAACAATTGCCTTTTAAAGAAAAATCACCTAGAATTATATTTTCTTTCACTATGCAAGAGTTTTTTTTGTTGGTGTAGTTTCTCCAGATTGCTGCACGTTTATAAGCTACTGAAGTACTTGATACTGTTTATGTGATTGGCCAGTATGGCTGAGACCAGATTTTTCTGTGTATTTATGCTTGCCAGTACTTCAGGATTCTTACTAATTTTCCAGTGCTTATTTGTTTTTCTATGGATAGCTACCACATTGCATCATTCAGCCAAATTATTTTCCCCAGTACAGGTATGGGACCTGTTATCCAGAATGCTTGGGACCTGGAGTTTTCCAGTTAATGGATCTTTCCCTAAGGGCTAGTCCACATGGGAAGATTCAGGGAGTCGCCTGGGGTGACTAATCTCCCTGAATTGCTTACCCCTGTCTCCCGCGTTCAGCCGCAGGGGAGCGCAGGTAAAAACACTCGTGTGTAAGAGCCCTAAGTCTACTAGAAAATCATGTAATCCTTAAATAAACCCAAATAAGCTGGTTCTACTTCCAATAAGGATTCATTATATCTTAGTTGGGCTCAAGTACAACATATTTTTATTACAGGTATGGGATCCCTTATCCAGAAACCTGATATCCAGAAAGCTCCATAGACTCCATTTTATCCAAATAATCCAAATTTTTAAACATGATTTTCTTTTTCTCTGTAATAAAAAAAAACAGTAGCTTGTACTTGATCCCAGCTAAGATATAATTAATCCTTATTGGAAGCAAAACCAGCCTATTGGGTTTATTCATGGTTACATGATTGTCTAGTAGACTTAAGGCATGAAGACCCAAATTACAGAAAGGTCCATTATCTGGAAAGCCCCAGGTCCCAAGCATTACTGGAGAACAGGTCCCATACCTTTATTACAGAGACAAAATTAAATCATTGTTGAAAATTAGGTTTATTTGTATAAAATGGAGTCTATGGGAAACAGCCTTTCTGTAATTCGGAGCTTTTTGGTTAAAACAGGTTTCCAGATAACAGATCCTATACCTATACTTCCCCAGCACCCCTATTTCTCATATATAACTGGTAATTTGATATATGTGGAGTATGATGCAAAAAAAATTTTTTTGCACTTTTGCACTATAATGTGTATGTTCTTCAGAAAGGGGTGCAATAATGGGTGCAATAATGGGTGCAAGCTCAATGTATGGCAGTTTTATTGTTGCCTACAGTATCCGGTGTAAGCCTTCATTTAGAATATAGGCCGCAGGCTCGGGAACGTAACGTAATATAATATTTAATATTTTAATATAATATAATATACTTAATATAAGCATGGCTGAAATTTTGCATGTAACACAGAGAGGCTTCTGGTTCAATGTTTGTTATACAGTTTATAAAGCGGAAATCCTGTTTAGTCTGGGAACACGCTACTGATTTACTGCCCTGTAGTCATATTGCTGTGCCCAACACAAAGCTGATAAATGTTGGTCCTGTTCAGACATGAATTGTTCTGTTCCTGTGTCTGGCAATAAACCCATATCACTTGATGAATGATTGCTGGAACTCGGGAAAATTAAGCCTGTAGGAGCTGCAAAGCCAAGTTAATGCCACAATATTTATTTTATTCTCTGCCAGTGGCTTCAACTGGTTTGCCATGAAATCAACCCACGGAGAGTCTGAGGGATGCTCCAAGCAATTGGTTACTGGGATGACAAATAAATGCAGCCTATCTCTGCATGTCTGTAATTCCTCAACCAGCAGCTGCTTCTGACTCCTGAAACAATGTAGCAGAAGCCAGCTGATGAACAATGCAATGTTAGCTTCTGCTAAAAATTTTCAAGAGACAGAACCAAAGGCACAAACAAAGTTTAAATCCATTGAAACTGCATATTGGAAAGGTACATAGACTTGTTTGTTGGGGTTTCCTTCCCCTTTAAACCGCAAGTGATTTACAGAGCTTTAAAACTAATAGGGCTGTAGTTAGTGTCTATATAACACATTGAGTTTATATCTATAAGTGCTAGGAGTTTTCGAATGAGGTACCTGCCCATAAGAGCTAACAATCTATGAGTATATATATATATATATATATATATATATATATATATATATACTGTATAGATATATATATATATATATATATATATATATATATATAAATAAAAAGAAAAACATAGGATATGAGAACAGACATAAAACATGTAATCCTTAATTTTTGTGTTTTGTATTATTGTAATGGTAATTTGAGCTAAGATTTTAAGGATGAGGATGATGATGGGTGGGGCATAGGATTAAAGGGGATTAAAGGGGAAGTAGTACTGCATGAGTACTGCAGTTATTAATCAGTACAGGTATGGGACCTGTTATCCAGAATGCCTGGGGTTTTCCAGCGAACTGATAATGTGTAGCTTCATACCTTAAGTCTACTAGAAAATCATATAAACATTAAATAAACCCATTAGGCTGGTTTTGCTTCCAATCAGAATGAATAATAATCAAATAATTATCAAGTACCAGCTACTGTTTTATTATTACACAGAAAATTTCTAAAAATTATTATTTGGATAAAATAGTCTATGGGAGATGCGTTTTTGTAACTCTGAACTGTCTGTATTATGGGTTACTGGATAACAGATCCAATACCTTTATACTGAAGCTGTCCCTCCCAGAGTGCCATGGTATTCATTTTGACTATTGCCTTATATTGCTACTCCCTTTTCATGGTTTTGTGGTAGTGCCGGGATCTTTTAGGGCTCCTACACACGGGCGTTTTTACCTGCGCTCTCCTGCGTTGCGTTTTGCTGCGTTCAAACGCAGGGGAGCGCAGGTATAGACGCACTCAATTATTTTCAATAGGGCTGTACTCACACGAACGCATGTGAGCGCCGAACGCAGGAAAAATGCAGCATGTTGCGTCTGAATCTGCGTTCGGCGCTTACACGTGTCTCGTGGGTACAACCTCATTGAACAAAATGAGGTGCGTCTAGACCTGCGCTCCCCTGCGGATCGCAGGTCAAAAACGCCCGTGTGTAGGAGCCCTTAGATTGTAAGTTTTTTTGAGCATGACCTTATTTACCTCTTGTAGTGGTTGTATGTATTATGTATGTTTAAAGAGGTTGTTCACCTTCCTAACTCTTTTCAGTTCAGTTGTTTTCAGATTGTTCTCCAGAAATAGACTTTTTTTTCACTTGCTTCCCATCTATCATTTTTTACCGTTAACCCAAAATTGAATTGAATTAAGGTTTGTGTCTCTGGTGAAACTCAATGATCCAGGAGCCTCTGACCTGTTATAATTTGCTACATTTAGTTGATAGATTTCTCAGCAGTATATGTGGAATATTAGCAACTATTGTATCAATTCTAACAGCTGCCTTTAAAGGACACCTATTACCCAAATTTTTTTATCCCCAACCAAAGGTGCGGGCTGATAGAGCCTGCATTCTGGTTGGGTATAACAGTAGTTTAAAAAAAAAAAAAAGCTCCCGCCAGCGCTAGCCAACTCGCACTACCGCCGCCATGTAAGCTCAAGCGCATAATGAAATTGTAACCGCATGCGCATAATGAATAGCTGCCACGATTTTTTGGCCGCTTTTCATTCAGTGGCGTAACTAACAGGAGAGCAGAGGGTGCAATTGCACCAGGGCCCGCTCCCTCTTAGGGCCCGCTGGAGATGCTAGGAGAGCTCCAATGTGCAATTCATAGGGGGAGAGCCCGATAGGGGGTCCGGGTGCCAATCCTACACCGAGCTCCTTCCCGGTACGAATAGGCTAGCGCTGGCAGGGGGCATGTTTAAACAAAAAAACTACTATTATCCCCAACCAGAATGCGGGCTCTATCAGCCTGCACCTTTGGTTGGGGATAACATTTTTTGGCAATAGGTGCCCATTAATGAAACTCAGGGATTCTGCTCAGCAGGGACATAATAAATGTATAAATTTAGAACAGTAATAAAGTTGGCGAACCCCCCCCCCCCCCCCCCCCCCCCCCCCACTCCCCCAGCTGCTTTAGGGCTCTTACAGACGAGCATTTTTACCTGCCCTCCTGTTTCATGCATTTTCAATGTGGCTGTACTCACACAGACGCATGTAAGCACCGAACGCAGGTAAAATGCAACATGCTGCGTCTCAACCTGCGTTTGGCAATTACATGCATCTGTGTACAGCCACATTGAAAAGAATTCAGTGCATCTACACCTGCGCTCCCCTGCAGCTGAACGCATGAAACCGGAGCACAGGCAGATGCGGAACTACTTGGGTTGCAGGGGGTGCGATTGGGCCAGGGTCCGCACCCCCTCAGGGCCCTCCGGCAGCTCACCTGCCACTGAATCCGGGCCAATAATTGCTTGCGGAGAGGGGTCTGGATGCGTTTCCCACACCAGGGCCCGCCCCCCTCTAGTTATATTGCTGAGCGCAGGTAAATACTCTTGTCTGTAAGAGCCCTTAGAAGGTGTAAAATGAAACTTTACACTTCAATATTAGAAAAATGGTCACAGATAAAAAAAAATAGAAAGTAATTGGAAAAAGTCTTTATTTCTGGTGAATAATCTGAAACCAACTGAACTGAAAAAAGTGTTTGAAGGTGAACAACCCCTTTAAAGGGGTGGTTCACCTTTGAGTTAACTTTTAGTATAATGTAGAGCGTGATATTCTGAGACAATTTGCAATAGGTTTTCATTTTTTATTGTTTGTGGTTTTATAGTTATTTAGCTTTTTATTCAGCAGCTCTCTAGTTTGCAGTGTCAGCAATTTGGTTTCTAGGGTACAAATTACCCTAGCAACTCTGCACTGATTTGAATAAGAGACTGGAGTATGAATAGGAGAGGGACTGAATAGAATGATAAGTAATAAAAAGAGGCAATAACAATACATTTGTAGCCTTACAGATCATTGTTTTTAGATGGTGTCAGTGACCCCCATTTGAAAGCTGCAAAGAAACAGAAGAAAATTGCAAATCATTAAAAAAAACTATGAAAAATAAATAATGAAGACCAATTGAAAAGTTTCTTAGAATTGGCCCTTCTACAATATACTAAAAGTTAACTTGAAGGTGAACCACCCGTTTAATGTATTGTACATACTTCTGTTGGCATTTTATAAATACTTAATAATAATTTCCCATGGTGACCTGACAAGGGAAAGGCAATAATTTCCCATAGTTATCTGTTATCTCATTAAGTTGAGCAATGTTGCAACGGTCCTGTCTATTCTGCGTTTTTATTTGATGCCCATATGAAATGGGAGAGAACTGAAGAGGAAGCGAGTAGAAGTGGGGCACAAGGGCTCCCATATGAAAGTCTGCTGATTGCAAATGAAAGCAAATCTTCTTCATTACGGTGACGTCAGAGAGAGAACAGACCCATTAACAGCTGGAGAGCGGAGGAGAGAGTCAATGTGGGGCAGCAGCTGTGTGCCGAGGAACTGGGCTGGGGGAGAGAAATCCTGGGCACGTAGAAACCAGCATCTACGGACCAGACACCAGATGGACTTGTGATCAGCTAATGAAACAACATGGGGTCACGTCACAGCTGACTGGTACTATTTGCTTAATCCACAGAGGAGCTCCTGGATTGGACGTGCACTCGCTCTCCAAAATTAATCTTTTATCATGGATTAAATACTATTTATCTGCTTCCGCCCGCACTACTGTATGTCTTAGAACTACCGCATCAGGGCTGCTTCAGCTGGAGCTCCCCAAAACATTCCTGCCCCATTTACTTGGGGGGAAAAGAACATTTATGTAACAGGTGTATTGCCCAGTGCTTTGCTCAGTATGGGTATACAGCCAGTGGCGTAACTAGATTTTTTAGGCCCCCAGGCTGACCAGTTTTACCAATATTTATTTAAATTGAATATGAATTAGGACTTCATGGGGCTCCTATACCTCCTGCCCTCTACAGCCACGGGGTCTTTTTTCTCTATAGTTAATCCCCTGTATACAGAGGCCACAATCTCATTTGATGCATAGTGCATATAGTTGCAGTCCCGTTTTCCTGTTAGGCCACATTGGGGCTGATTCTTGGCCTATTGTGCAGGCACAGCAGCAATTTATTTTTGCACTAAAATGTATGCTCCTGCGTTTTGCTGGAAAAATATGCTGCCCTTTGCCTGCCCCTGGGCCGACTCAGTAGTTCTGGGTGAAGGCATAGTAGAAGGCTGAGCCAGCATTGGGGATGATTTTCGACCTGCTTTTTTTCTGCAGGCTGAGGATTAGGGACACGTGGCAGTAGCCTTAAAATGAATTGCTTGAGTCTATACTCTGCAGTCTGCAAAACTATTTAAGACAACCGATCCCGGTATTGATTACAGCACAGTGATGTCACTCTGCTAGAATACCAAGTGACATCATTTGTTATGGGAAGCATCACCTCACCATCAATATCCCCACACATGTAGAGCTTAGCTTGCTTCACCTTTTTTTTTTTTTTTTACACTTTTTTGCTTCTGCTCTATCTTTTCCAGCTATTGTTTTGCAATTTATTAGGTCCTTTCAGTGCAAGTTGGATATCAGTTGCTCAGCCAGACAGACTATGGGGTATATTTTGCAAAGAGTGAAGTTCCGCCACTAGAGGGAAATTCCGCCGCTCTCCATTCATTTCTATGGGATTTTTAAAGGCGTATTTATCAAAGGGTGAACTTTCACTTCACCCATTGATAAATAGGCCTTTCAAAATCCCATAGAAATGAATGGAGAGCGGCCGAATTTCCCTCCAGTGGCGGAACTTCACTCTTTGATAAATTTACCCCAATGAACCTGAGAAGTGCATGATTATCTGCCCTTCAAGTGAGAAATCAGGAGGGAAGATCCTTTACCCTAAATGCATGAGTAGAGGCAGAACTAGCATAAACCTAGCTCTGAGCACAGAGATTGCCCGGTATCCTATCCAGCAGCAATTACGTTGCACAGTTGCACCACCAGGCCCCTCAGCATGAGGAGCGGCATCAGATAAACTTATTGATGCATAAAGTTCTACTGCACTGCAATTCCAATCACACCAAACCCATAGGGAGCACAAGCTAATGCACTCTGTGAAATAATGGACTTTGCTTTTAAAATCAATGCAATTAGCAACAGCACCATTCTCCAGCACACGGCCTGGCACTTCCCCCTACAAGAACAGAATGGAAAGAGCTTTACCAGTTTATTTTGTATCTTCTATCAAATCAGAAACCACGTCATTGTTAGATAACGTCCGTACAGAGCCTGGTCACCTACTGTCTGGCTGTGTGTTGCAGTCCCTTACTGGGAAATGCATGATTTATCCATGTAAAAATGATCTGCCTGTGATTGAACATTCAACTGGAAGTCCCCAAACTGTGGGACCAGCCTTAGCCCACTGTGGATTCATTTGTCCACTTGAACTATATTAGACTGGCTGCTATAACAATCTGTATATATATATCTGTAACCTCTTGAGGAAAGGGGCGAATTGGCTGACCACATTTTGGATCTCAAAGGGGGACTTGACGTGTCTGGGAAACCTCTGGTTTACTTTGGCAGAAAAACATGTTGAAATTCCGCAGAGAACCATGAGTTTACCCCAGTTTGGTTGGATTCGGGTTGACGTTTGGCCGTTGTTGTCCAAACTTCAACCTGAAAACAACCAAATGGGGGAAATTCATGGTTCTCTGTGGGGTTTCCACATGCTGTGCTGCTTATGTAAAGCATGGGTTTGGGTTGAGTGCTGGTCAGACTGGGGAAGTACAATCCTCCTCTGCTCCTGAAGATTCCTAGTCTTGGAACCAGAGGCACACACAGACTTAGCAGAAAGACAGAGAAGACGCAGGTATGGGCTGGGTGCAGGCATTACAATGGAAACATTTTGGGGTTAATGTAGGATGTGGGTTAAGGTTTTGTGGGTTAGGGTTTTTTTGATGACCCACATATCACTTATGTGAACCTCCCGTAAATTCACTTTCTCTTTACATTTTTTACCCTCAAGAGAGAACTACCACACACTGCTTGCCTGCTGAAGCTATATTGGCCATAGTCATTCCCAGGGTTAAAGGGGTTGTTCACCCCTGAGTTGACTTTTATTATGATGTAGAGAGTGATATTCTGAGACAATTTGTAATTGGTTTTCATTTTTTATTATTTGTGGTTTTTGAGTTATTTAGCTTTTTATTTAGCAGCTTTCCAGTTTGCAGTGTCAGCAATCGGGTTGCTAAGGTCCAAGTTACCCTAGCAACCATGCATTGATTTGAATGAGAATATGGAATATTGATAGGATAGGGTCAAGAAATATAGATGAATAATAAAAAGTAGCAATAACAATAAATGTGCAGATTTAGAGAGGATTTGTTTTTTGAGGGTGTCAGTGACCCCCTTTTGTAAGCTAGAAAGAATCAGGAGAAGAAGACAAATAATTTATAAACAATAAAAAATAAATAATGAAGACCAATTGAAAGGTTGCTTAGAATTGTTCATTCTATAACATACTAAAAGTTAACCTGAAGGTGAACCACCCCTTTAAACCTCATTCCTAGTGGCGTAACTATAGAGGAAGCAGACCCTGCAGTCGTGGAGGGCTAGGGAATATGGGGTTCTTGACCACAGGGTCTGCCTCCTCTAAAGATGCAGGGGTGGTTGTGTGTGCCAGACCCCCCCCTTAAAGGGGAACTATTGCGAAAATTAAAATTTAATATAAGCTTCATCATACTGAAATAAGAAACTTTCTAAATATAATGAATTAAATATTCTGCATTGTTTCTGAAATAACAAAGTTTATCTATCAGCATCTGTTTCTCTTCATTCTGTTAAATCCAATATATTTTATAGGGGGGGGGGGCTTTTTTTCCTAGCAGATGTAGAGCTCACTCAAACAACTGATTCCAGTACAAACAAATTCTAACAAAATAACTGCCTTTTGCACAAATCCTGCATGTAGAGAGACATGATGCAGGGCCGGAACTAGGGGTAGGCAGAGTAGGCGGCTGCCTAGGGCGCAATCATAGGGGGGTGCACTTTAGAAGGGAAATACTTTTTTTTAATTTCTTTAAGTTTTAACTTCACCCCTGTTTCCAACAGCAGCATTCTGCTCTACTTCAATCCCCACCTCCCTCTTACTTGCCCTT